>OY856411.1:910529156-910824156 GCA_963693085.1 Alisma plantago-aquatica | reverse complement strand
TATTGCAATCTAAATTTGTGTGTGACCTTAAAGCAAGAAATGAAAGTTGGAAAATTTCCAAGAAAGACACAACTTTTTAATTCTATAATAGAAGTTGAGTACCTTGTTGCTTTGAGAATAGAAGAGGATATTGTATGGATCAAGAAGGTCATTTAGATGAACATATGGGAGGTTCCAATCATTGATGACACCATAAGAATACTATGGTAATAATGGAGCTACTGGATAGGAAAGAAATCTCAGATACTATGACACTTCCATCTCATATGAAAATTCATACAACTAGAGGATGTGAAACTTGTAAAATACTGGCTAAAAGCAAACGTTGCTAACACACTTTAAAATCACTTGCATAGTAGAAACATGTTGGATATGTTAAGATCACTTGGAATAAGATTCATGGATGATTGGATCTAACTACAAGTGGGAGTCTGTTGGTATGTATGCCTACTGAGCCAATCATACGATGATTGTAATGGGCCATCAGATACCTGATTTGATAATGATAAAGGTAATTCCATCTATTATGTTTCTCTCAATCATGAGATAATGACATAAACATAATAGATATATAAAGAATGATGTTACTCAATGAAATATGTCTCGACACTTAGGACCCGACCAATGAGATCATATGTATAATAAGAGTACATAAATTTTTGTTATGTCCCTAGTCAAATATTACTGTGGAAGCAAAATAGACAATAGTAATACATAAGACTAGAACGTGTGTTTGTTGATGAAAAATCTCATCAGTCATTATATATGATATCAAATCGAACACATAGGTACATGTTAGAAAACATTGTATCAGATAGACCCAACTTGAAAGTGATACATGGAGATTGTGGAATGGCAGTTAGAATCAACTCCCAGAGTGATGGGGATGATTGTTGTTATTAGACCAAAAGTCATTGTACTCTTCGCATGCCATTCAATGTTATTCTGACATCATCAAATGTGACCTTGAATAAAGATTTTCAAAAAAGAGATACTCAAATATCTATACTACTATAAAAAGAATGGATAACTCCAATTAATTATTGTTATGTCACTATCCAATTCGATTGCAACAATTTTGAAATAGTGCCCGTCATTAGCTCTCTCTTTTCTCAGATTTTTCCAAACTTTTTTATGAGTTTTGGTGAAGAAAATCTTACAACTATTGTGGTAACAGATTCCAATCATGACATTGATATTATATGCAGAACGTGGGAGGTCATTTCGAAATCAGTCCATCCTTCGTTCATTATCAGCAAGAGACAACGAGTATTGCACCAACTGTAGGCCGGGAAGTGCCGCCACCGGATCAACCTTGGCAGCCCAGAGGTGGAAAACTAAACAGCATGGTGGTTTAGGAACTTCTACAAGAAGAAGGTTTCCATGTTGGTGGGAAGGCCACATCCAGAAACACCGTCGGAAAGACTGAGGGCACGTTTGGTTTGCCGGATTTTTAGAAATCCTGTATTTTGTCCATCCCACATTATTAAAATGCTGCATTGTCAAAATCCTGCAAAATAAAATTTTATGTTTGATTTCATGAAATGGTTTGCAGCGAGTTAAAACTTGATTGTTTTTGTCTGGTTCTAAGTAGATCGAATGGATCGTTTTAGTTTGTAAACGTTTGGTTGATGACAGCTGCAAGTCATATTGATGCAGCAGCAGGCATCACGACAACTAAATATGGCCTGACATATGACAAAAAAGGGGGTAGGAGGAAAATAGTACCAGCCGGCTGTACATGGCAGAATTGTGGGTTGGAACCGCGCACAAAAAGTGTGCAGTTCATTCCCCGATTTTTCTGTAGATCCGAAGACCAGAATGTGGTTTCTTCCCACAGTGTGGGTTGGCATCACTTGCAACCAAATGAAAGGGTTACAACCCGCTGCTTAGTTGCAACTGCAAGAATTGGTTTGCGGTGAAACCAAACGGGCCCTTACATACGTAGGCATTCTATTATCTTTTTCACTACGATGTTAATAAAATTATGCAATTGCAAGGTGGCTGTGAAATACGAATGAGTGAAAGGGTGTAGCTTGAGAGTTGCATTATATTGACTTGACTGACAGTACTTCTTAAGAATGAGTTTGGATGACGAAATAGTTGTGCACTCTTTGTCATTCATTTAATATGTCGCTTCAGAGTGGGTTATACTAAGGACCTGCATTCCTTACTTTTCTTAATGTTTAATAACGTAAGAGATCTCATATGCCTCATTTTGTGTTCTGGTTTAACTTGTTACTTCGATACACTAACTGCAATTATATCTGTATAGGAGTTAACTTCACCGAAATGACCGTGTCTCCTTGTTATTTTCGGTGAGTGTTTGTTTCTTTTCTAATATACGAATAATATTCCAACAACATGATCTAAAAAAAATTTCCAAAAAAAAAACATGATCTAAAAATTCTCTTCCTAAAATCTATACGATTTGTGAAATGACATCTATTTGTAATATGCTATTTATATAGCAAAGCATACATCCATACGGTATTTGTGTTTTAAAATTATTTTATGTCAGCTTAGATGTTCCATTCCTTATCTTTGTCCATTTCTATACTACTATCACAAGAGGAAGTTTTTTTTTTAATTATTTATAAATATATGTCATTCTATTCGCCTCAGCCAATAAGAATACAATAATTTGATATATTATTTTCTCCTTCAGTCTCTCTCTACACAATTTTCTCATCTTTTCTTTTTAATTTTTTTGCCTTTCCTCTCACTCTTCTCCGCACTAAATGGTCTACTTTCTCACGTCAACACATTCTAAGGTTATTATTTCACAACTACACCCCCCATTGAATACGTCATTCTTTTGGGTAAAAGAATCACTTCTTTACTTCACGGATTGGAGAAACAATAAATCAGGAACCCGCTCCCTTTCATTCGCAACAACTGCCCCTTGTGACAATATAAGAAGACACTCCCCAAGTGCCCCCACCTCCTCTCTATCAACGGTTCCTTATATCTCTCCCCTACTCCCGCAGTCTCTCTTCCCCATTACCCCGTCCCTCTTAGCCATCTCAATCTCTCTCTAACCACCCATGTCCCCTCGAATGCCTTCCCTCATATAATATAAACGTAATGAAATTGTTGGGCATTGTGGTCGTGACATTTTCTTTACCACATTAATTTAAAATCGAACAACAACATTAACTGTAAAAAAAATTCACCGTTCCAAAAGTAACTTCCCTACTATATAAATGACTCCAGTTTCAATTCTTATCGTAGACCACGTGTATATATCTCCAGATCCAACCTGGATTTGGGTATGTATCTGTAGTTGGAGCTGCCCGGAGGTGTGAGTCGCTCCCGTATCAAGCTTGAAGCAGTATCGTGCGGACGCGCCCGACACAGCAATCCGACACGGGCAGGGGACGATACAAACTACCCGATAGAGACTGGTGTGATTTCCCGTGCCGCGTAATGAGCCTTTGAACTCCCGTGTCGGGCAAGAGCTCTTGTGTCGGGCAACGAGACTTTGAACACTTCCGGCCCCTGAACCTCACGGCTCCCTGTCATTCAGACACGGGGCTGCTACCCAAGGCCCTTAGCCACTCCTGGCTGTGGGGCTGCTCGAACAGACTGCCGGTTTTTTGGGCTTTGGCTAATCTTTCAGCCATCCGACACACCCCATGTAGGGCTGTCAATGGGGAGGGTATTGTCCGTTTACCCTTACCCATACCCTAGAGGGTAAGGGTAAGGGTAAAGATTTTTATTATCCTTTATCCGTTTACCCGTTCTCCGTTTCCCCGCTATACTATAAGGGGAGGGTAAGGTATAGACATTATCCATACCCTTTTACCCGCACATGATATAAAGGTTACACAAATATAAATATTCTAAAGGGGTTTGTATGTAAATGTTTAACCCTAATATTTTATTCTATCATTGGAAAATGACTTGGTGTTGTGCTTGTAATACTTTCTTGTTGAGAGAAAAACATATATATCTCGCGGAAAATGAGGTGTTGGTGAAACACTTATTTGTTATGCATACTTATGCAAAGGAAAAAAAATTATGCATAAAAAAATGTTATTGTGTGAATTGACTTAATTTTACACGGAGAAACATATGATTTTGAATTGGATATAATGTTTTATATGTTGTTATCAATACATTAGTTATAAAATTATTAAAAATCAACACACAATGTGTATAAAATTCTTTTTTGTCAAAATTACCCGCTTACCCTTTACCCACCCCGTTTACCCTGTGGAGAAGAGGGTAAGGGTAAGGTGAGGGTAAGGGGATTGCTAAGAAGGATAATTATCCTTACCCTTACCCGCTACCCAAAGAGGGTAAGGGTAAGGGTAATACCTTACCCTCCCCATACCCTCCCCATTGACAGCCCTAACCCCATGGCGCTTTCAAGGAGGAGCATTCATGGCCTTGACAGAGAAGGTTGGTTCTACATAGGGTGTCAACCACCGACGGGCAACACGGAGCATACAGACGTACCTCAACCTCACCAACCTGCCTATGATGCAACTCTGGACCACAACAACGGCAAGGACAAAGCTGCTTCTAGTCCAAGGAACCGACTTCCTACTAACACTTGCCATCACTGCTTGAGAAGAGGACACTGGCAACATGAGTGCCGATCTGCGTGGACTTGTCGAGTGTGTTGGAAATCAGGCCGCCGCTCCTTCGAATGCGGTAAGAAGTCCCACACACCCCGTGCCTCTTCCTAGAACTCTAAGACACCTCCAAGTTGGGGACCGGACCACAGCTGTAGGCCTAGAAGTCATGGTCCGCCTTGAAGGAAATCATGATCATCTTTGTGACATCTAAGAATAGATGCGTCAAGTCGTGCTGATCTCCTGGGTGGGGGGTCAATCCTGGGAGATGGTGGAGCACGCCCTTTTTCTTACCTGGACAAAGGTGACAATCTACAAGTGGTTCGCCCAGGCCAAGGCACCAGTGGGTTTTTCCTCGGCGGTTGAAGCTGATAGAGTTTCGAAAGAACCCATCTTGCGACATGGCAGTATCCACGTGCAGATACACAATTGGCACCTGGGTTTTGGAGTGACCACGCAGGACAGATGGTGGCTCAAGCTCGATGACCTCCTGCTCCACTACATATCAGACTCGACTCTTGGCTAGATCGTAGCACCTTTTGGGCACTACTTGGGACACTCATAGTGGAGAAGCTCAGAATCTGACTGCTCTGAGATCTTGATCTAGGTGGCGGCTCATGGGGAAGACATCCCCTTTGTGGTATTCGTATGGGACGGCGGGTATCGTTTCATGGTACCCATCTCGCGCATGGCTTGTGACGATCCAAGACTTAGTGCAACCTAGGTGTTCGATGAAAGTGTTGTACCAGAGGAATCCCTAAAGCTGTTGGGTACAAGAGATGAACTCATTGGGAATCCTCATGCCCAACAGGACCATGCATCAGACAGATTTGATCTTGGAGTTGTGCCAGAGAAGGCGCCTTTTGTAAAAGGGATAAGGCAGCATCAGCCCTCGATGAGCTCTTCATCTTTTGGCCATCTCAAGTCATGAGTTTACTTAGCAGAGCCCGGTCCCATACCAAGAGTTGTCGTTTCCCCTCACTCAACACCTAGCCAAGGATCTACGTGATGGGTTGTGTATGGTGAAGGCAACAAATAGCGTTTGTTTAGTCCATCCTTGGGAGACTTTGTATCGAAGACGATCAACCTCAATAGTCACCCCTCCCAAAGGAACAAGCATGAGGGGCTCGTGCCCTCTGACAACAACTTCTTCAACTAGGGAGAATATGATGTCGTCTTCCTATCCTAGTCAACAAGCGGTAGAGGTGGTCTCCCTTCACCTCTAAATGGGAGGCAGGCTCTGCTGCAGGATCTTTTCGGGAACACCGTGGTCAGCTAAGGGTCTTCTTTTCTTTTTAATCTGTAGAGAAGAAGGAGTCTTTTGTGTTTTTTATGAATACAAACTTCTAGTTTGGAATGCCAGTGTAAGGACCCTGACCTTCATTTTGGGCTTACCCTATTTGTTTTTCCTAAACCTTGTGCTTAGTTGCTTGCTAATCACCTTTAGTGGTGATTAGGGTTTGTTCGTGTTTTGTTGAGAGTTGGAGGTGCTACTTGCAAAATAACCTAAGTTAGGGTTGAAGAGAAAGTTTGTCACCTTGAGAGACGTCTTTCTCTCTCTTTTCTTCCTCTATGGTTGAAAGGAAGGTTTGGGTTTGTGCCTTGAGTTGCCTTGGGCTTGGTTAAGGTCTTTTGGGCCTTGTTTTCCCTTATTTGGACCTTGCCTTGCTTGGTTGAGCCATGTATCGGGCAAGGATGCTTTTTGTTGACCATGGGGTATCGCCCATGGGGGTGTCGGCCAAGGTGGTGGTGGTGTGTCAGACTTTGACCTTGTTTGACCTCCTTGCCTTGGTTGTGTCACCCTAGCTTGGACATGTGGCCAAACCTTGGTTGAGTGGTGGCATGGCATGTGCATGTGTTTTGCAAGGTGGTAAAATGTGTGGACAAGTGTCCCTTGGTAAGGTGACACTTTGCCTTGGTTTAACCTTGACCCTCATCTATATATGCCTTGCCTTTCTCTTCCATGGGAACCCTTTAGCTCTTTTGTTGCTCTTCCCTCCTTGTGTGCATGACACACCTTCCTTGGAGATCTTGGTGGACAATCCTTTCCCCTTGGTGGAGATCTCTTCGTCTTCCTCTAGCTTGGTGGCCAAACCCTAGGTGGGTCTTGTTCTTTGGTAAGCATCTTCCCTCTCTCCTTAGCATCTTCTTCTCCATCTTGCCTACCCTTTGGCCATGGTGGTTATGGTTCTTGTTCCTTTTCTTGAGGTGGCCGAAAGTGGTGTGCTTGGAGATAGGAGCTTTAAGCTTGGAGCTTGGGGCTTGGGAGTTTGAGGAGTTTGCTTAAGGAGGGTTACATAACTTCTAACCCTAGCTATACTACCTTCTTTATGTGAAATTATTCCTATATGTTGATGATCGGCCATTGCATGTTATGTTTCTTGCTCTAGTACATGTTGTTGATCTTATGGATATAGTGAGCATGATGTTGTTGATGTCGTGGATGGTTTACATACCTTTGGATTTTGTTGTCCGAACCATAGTTTAGGGTTTCTTTGGGGCAATACCCCTTTATCTCCTTGGTTTATGAGAAGTGAATTTGAGCTCTAGTGATGTGGGCAATACCCCTCTCTTATTTAAGTTGAGAGGTGAGCTTATATTCTAGTTTCTTGGGCAACACCCTCCTCTCACCATGGATTTGAGAGGTGAGCTCTTAGATATGTGATGACCTATGTTGAGGTTGATCCTTGTGGTTGCACAATTTTTGATAGAGGTTGTGCAAAACCCCTCTCTCTTGGTTTTTGAGAGGTGAGCCGATCTTCTTGATCAATTAGGGTTTGGTGCCCTTGTGCTTGAGGTTGAAGATGACCATGTTGGGTTGTGCCTTGCACGATATGACCTTGGAGTAGTGATGCCTGATAGCCTTGTCTTGGGTTGTACCCTTGACCGATACACCTTGTGTTTGGTGATATGGTTTAGTTGTGGTGATGCCCGATATGGGTTACGTGGAAACCCTAGTTGTTGCTTTGATAGTGGCCGATATGGAATGCTGCCCTATTGACCGATAGGCTTCCTTGAGGTGCCTTTGTGTCGCCTGTGTCATGAACATGTTGGGTGACATAGTGTTGGCTTGGGGTGCCATGATCTCGGCCGATACAGTGGTGAGAATGGGTGCCCAATTCAACCCTAACCCTAGCTGGCTGGTAGGGTTCTAGCCGATACACCTTTTGAGCTAGATGCACGATACACCTTGTATGCACGACAAGGTTGCATGTTAACGCCATGTTCTCTAGTTGCATGATACACCTTGGGCGTTGTGTTGATATCTTCTAGGGTTGTCCGATATGTGGCTAAATGCCTAGGCCGGTAAACTTTTGGTGAAGGTTGTTACCCTCCCCGATACCACCTGTGGTGAGGGATGCACTATCCGCCACACTTATAGTGAAGGTAGCAAGATCTTTTAGTGAAGGTTCTTGATAACCCGGGAACCTAGGAGATAGTTCTTGATCATGTAACTACATCTTTGATGAGAATGATGATATGGTTTAACTACCTTGAGCCCGCATCTATGTTGGTAATGAGACATGAGGATAGGTTGTGAACCAGGTATGTTTCGAAGGTCATGATGTTGTTACATATGATGTTGCTTCACATGATAATGTGACACATGTATATGATCACAAGTATGGGGCATGATAAATGTTTATGATTAATGATAAAACTATGATTCCTACAACTTATGTGTAATATACTCATGGATGTTGCTTCATACTTGGTAGCATGATAATCCTGTTAATCCATGATGACTTCAGTTATCTCTATGGATGTGTATACTAACCATGCATGTATACTATGTGGATTCATAGCCTGGTAAGAGCTATGAGATATATGTGCTTTGACTAGCACAATGTGATGATAATCCTTGTTAATGAGATAACAGGTTGATAGGTTTGAGGACCTGATAAAGGCTGAGTGCCTAGTTGAGGTGTTATCCTCTGATGATAAGTTAAGGGATGCGTTCCCAGAATGTTGATGCATGATTATGATGCCTTGAGAGGCAGCGGTTGATATAATGAGGGATTGAGGTCCCAGGATAGTATGTTGATAGCAATAATGATGTAATTCTATAAGGTTGTGTTTATACTTTGGTTGCCTCAACAATTGGCTTGAAATATACTAATTAATTATAGATGAACATATCATGTAGTTTGTCCTGGCCATAGATCCATCATTGTCAGTATCATGGTGATGGTGAAACAGGTTTATCCTGCGGGTTTACCTGGAGCGCATATTGTTGAATATGCGAGGTTTCCCCTAGCCTAAAATAGGAGGGTTTGAGTACAGCTGTGGTTGCAGACTCAGGATATATAGAGCATGGTGAACAGACCCATGGCTCAGGATATGTGATGATGAGCATGATGCGTTCATGGCTCAGATGTATGCACTAGCACCTATGATGAGGTGAGCTAGAGATATGGGTAGCTTGCGGAGCTGACCCAGAGGTTGAGGCCCTATAAGCATAAGACTGCAGTCTTGCTTTATGATTCATGTACTAACCACGAGAAGATGAGGTCATGGAGTTCGGATCTCCTTAGACCTTGTATGGCACCGGATTGGGCTTCACAACCAATGGTTGGATTTGAGCGGGAAGGCTCACTTCCTCAGGGCATAATAAAATGTAATCCAGCCGAATAGTATATCTTACTTAGAGCAAAATATGGAACATTGCTTGAGGATTTGTTTATATAATTGATCTAGTTACATCTTGCATATATGTGTATGCTCCTTTTATTTTGTGATAAGTTCTTATAAAGCTTATCTTGTCAATCATGTTCCATAAAGAAATGGTTGGTTATATGCCTCTTGGATATCTTGGTAAGATTGATGGTAATAATAGCCTTACTCAATATGCTTGTGGCAACACATCCCACTATCACACAGACAGTGAGGTGTTACACGAAAACGTGTGGAAATCACCATAACCACAGATTACCGAAAACACGGGTTAATTAAAGTCGATTGTGGAAAGAAGATAAACTCATAAGAGGTATAACAAGAGAAGTTCATAAAGTAAAGCTATTCGTACCATCAAGCATACCAGGTGTACGTAAGACATATGACCAAGTATTTCTTTTATGGAACATGATTGACAAGATAAGATTTATGAGGTCTTACCACATAACATGAGGAACATATAAGTAACTGTAGGTATAACAAGATTAACTATACAAGCAAGGCCTCAACCAATGTTCCGTGTTTTGCCTTAAGCAGTAAATACTATTCGACTGGATTACGTATTATTATGCCCTGAGGAAGTGACCGTACCGCTCAAATCCAACCTTCAGTTGCGAAACCCAAGCCGGTGCCATACAAGGTCAATGGAAGAGCTGGACTCCATGACCTCCCACCTCGTGGTCAGTGCACGAGAACCAAAGCAGGACCGCATTCTCATGCTTAAGTGGCCTCAGCCACAGGGTCAACTCCATAGGCTACCCTTCCTCTAGCCCGCCTTGGTACATGTCTCGGCGCTAGTATATCTGAGACACGGGCCTGTTCACTGTGCTCTGAGCCATGAATGCATTCATGCTCTATCACTTTGAGCCATGGGCCTATTCACCATGCTCTCTATATATATATCCCGAGTCTGCAACCGCAGCTGCACTCGATTCCCTCTCTATTTTAGGCTAGGAGAAACCACACATATTCAACAATATGCGCTTCTAGGTTAACCCGCAGGAGAACCTGTTTCACCATCACCAGCTTCTGACGATGATGGATCTATGGACAGGGCAAACTACATGATTTGTTCCACTGTGATTAATTATAATATTTTAAGTGGATTGCAAGATTCAACCAAGTTATATAACATGCAAACTATAATAAGAACAAATAACATGAAACTCAATATCATGCTTTTACTGTCATCGACCAACATTACATGTTACCACTTGGCCTCTTTCCAATCATCTAGATCCATCTCAAGGATCATCACATTGCCATGGGATCTCAATCCCTTATAATGCCACTGCCTCTCAAGGCATTCTTATCAACTTAGGCACTTTAGCCAAACTCAGGTTTTCAGACCAAAACACATCATGTATGTCATCTCATCATCAAGAGTAACTATCAAAGCAATGTTACTCATCATATATACCTCATAGCCCTTTACCTGGCTATGCATCACCTGCATGGTTAGTATACACAATCCTCATGGATTAACAGAAAGATCATATTATTGATGTAGGGCAACATTGATGATTAGGTGCTTTATCATTCATGCCTCAACCTGTGACCATAGATACAGTTCATGAAAAGCATCTTATATGTTTACCATTATCTCAGAAGTATTCATATCATTAAGATGATTACACACATAGGTAATATCATGGTAAGATACATAGGCGTAACCTACTATCACGACTACCATCAAGCATGTCAAGGTTTACTATAAAAAACCAACGTGATTCATGAGCAAAAGCTAGCATATATGTTTTCCAAAAGGAACCAAACCCTCACTAGAGACACCCACTACCCTCACCAAAAGTGGTATCGGGCAGGGCACTCTCCCCTATCGCCCAACCCTCAACTCATGCCATTTAGGAAGATCAACACCTATCGGCCAAGAACTAGGGTGTCGGGCATCCAAGGCATAACGGGCAACATCATATCGGGCAGCTAGGTTCAAGGGCATGTCGGGCAACGAAATGTCATACAAAGGTGCGTCATGTATCGTGCGCCCCAGCGTATCGGGCATCCACATATATCGGGCACTATGGTGTCGTGCAACGCCCATCAAGTGTTGTGCTGTCGGCCGACACACACAAAGCTAAGGCCAAAGGGTGACGCCCACCAAAAACTAGCTAGCAATGTTTCCACCACAACAAGGCATAACGATACTAACCCACCTTCTAGGTTATATGTGTCGGACAGGGCACTCAGCTAAGTGTGACGCCCGACACAACAAGGCAAGGACCAGGGAGCATCGCCCGACCCAACCACAACATCTGTCGTCCAAAGCTCAAGGTCAAGAGGGATATCGGGCAGCACCTTCAAGATCATAACGGTCAAGATGCAACTCCACAAGGTCGTCATCAACCTCAAGAACAAGGGCACCAAAACCCTAAAGGATTAAGAAGATGAATCACCTCTCAACTATCAAGAGAGAGGGGTATTTCCAAGCTTCTTAACACCAATCGGGCAACACAAGGAACAACCACAACCGAGATCCACAACCACCACATAGCTCACCTTTCAAGTCCATGGTGAGAGGAGGGTGTTGCTCAGGCCACTAGAACACAAGCTCACCTCTCAACTTAAACGAGAGAGGAGTGTTTCCCATGATACTAGAACTCAAGCTCACTCCTCTAGACCAAGGAGAGAAAGGGGTGTTGCTCACCAAGAAACCCTAGAACAAGGATCGGCCAACAAGAAGCAACTAAGCAAGAAACCAAACTAACAACATGCATAGCCGATATGATCATAAGCAACATATAAACAAGAACATAGAAGATGGTAGTGTAGTTAGGGTTAGGAGTTATGTAACCCGCCTCAAGCAAGCTTCAAGCTCCTAGCTCCAAGCTCCACCACAAGGAGGAGAGTAAGGCACTCTAGGGTTAGGCCACCACTAGAGGAAGAAGGAGACTTCAAGGCAAGGATCGGCCACCAAGCTTGCAAAAGAAGAGAGGGTGTCGTGCACCAAGGGAGAGGGGGACTATGGAACTAAAGGGATCCTTAGCAAGGGAAAGGAAACGCATATATAGAAGGGATGGAGGAGAAACCAAGGAAAGACAAGGCAAGGTGTCGCCCACCTAGGTACACTTGTCCATGAGCAAGGCCATCACTCTAACATGCCCTAAATACATGTCCAAGGCCATTGCCAAATGCAAGCACCAAGTGTCCACTAGAGGTGACACAAACGAGGTCAAAGAGGGTCAAAGGGTCCATGGGTGACACACCTCCATGCCATGGCCGACACACCCACTCCATGGCTGACACAACCCTGGGAGACACACCACTAGGACGACACACATCCTGGGCGACACACCTAGGCTGACACAAGCATGCTCTTGCCCAACACAAGGTCCAAAGAAGCAAAGGCAAGGCACAACAAGGCCCAACAAGCTCAACTAAGCCCAAAGGAACTCAAGCAGTGAGCCCAAACCTTCCTCTCAACACTAGATGAAGTAAGGAGAGGGAGGAACACCTCACAAGGTGGCAAACTTGCCCACAAACCCTAGACTTGGGTTATTTGCAAGTAACACCTCTAGCTCTCAACAAAGCACAAACAAACCCTAATCACCACTAAAGGTGATTAGAAAGCAACTAAGCACTAGGGTTAAGCAAAGCAAATAGGATAAGCCTTAAACGGAGGTCAGGGTCCTTACAAGCTAACCCCCTACAAAGGGATTTCGTCCCCGAAATCTGAAGAGAAAAGCGAGGGACACTTCCTCCTCATCTCTTCCTCAAGCTCCCACGTGGCTTCCTCAACGCCACGGTGATGCCAAAGAACCTTCACAAGAACCAGGTCCTTCCTCTTCAACTTCTTAACTCTTCTGTCAAGGATCTTCACAAGACCTTCCTCGTAGGTCACATCTTTATCAAGCTCCACTTCGTCTGGCTGTATCACTGTCCCTGTATCTAGATGACTTTTCTTTAGCATACTGATGTGGAATACTGGATGTAACCTGTGCAACTCTGGCGGCAGCTCTAACTCATAAGCTACCTTGCCAACACGTGCTATGACTGGGTATGGCCCCATATATCTGGGTGCTAGCTTACCCTTTCGGCCAAACCTTAGAACACCTCTCCACGGCGAGACTTTAAGATACACTTTGTCTCCTACCTAGAACTCCAAAGCTCGTCGACGATTGTCTGCATAAGACTTCTGCCTGTCCTGTACCGCTTTCAACTGTTGTTGTATCACCTTGATCTTTTCTGTCGTCTGATGTACTAACTCAGGACCCAAAAGCTGATATTCACCAGACTCATACCAACACAAAGGAGATCTGCATTCCTTCCATATAAGGCCTCATAAGGAGCCATGTCAATGCTCCGTTGATAAATATTGTTGTAAGCAAACCCTATCAAACTAAGGTGTATGTCCCAATTGCCTAGGAACTACAAAACACAAGCTCAAAGGAGATCCTCCAGAATCTGAATAGTCCTCTCAGACTGTCCATCTGTCTGCAGGTGGAAGGCGGTACTGAACTTCAACTGTGTTCCCAACGCTTTGTGCAACTGTTCCCAGAAACGACTCGTGAACTGAAGACCTCTGTCAGAAACTATCGTCACTGGCACACCGTGCAAACAAACTATCTCATCCACATATACTCGAGTGAGCTTCTCGGCTGTATACGTTGTCTTCACTGGTATGAAATGGGCAGACTTCATCAATCTTTCCACTATAACCCAAATGGAATCATGATTCCTAGTTGTCCTGGGTAGACCAACTACGAAATCCATGGTTATATGATCCCATTTCCACTGTGGTATCGGTAGGGGCTGCAACGTACCTACCGACTTTTGATGCTCAACCTTGACTTGCTGACATACCGCATAACTAGCCACGAACTCATCTACATCTTTCTTCAAGCTGGGCCACCAATACAAGTCCTTCAGACTATGATACAGCTTGGTGACACCTGGATGCATAGCATACATTGATGTGTGTGCTTCCTCAAGAACTAACTTCCTCAGATCATCAGCATCGGGGACCATCATCCTATTACGATAGCAAACTAGTCCCTCCTCAGACTCATGGAACCCATCACGCTTTTCGCTACCGAACTCTGATCTGATCATCTATACTGTATCATCTGCTTGTTCTGCATCCTTGATTTTCTATCTCAGTGTAGGATTGACTTGCATCTGTGCTAAAAGTCCAGCTAACAAGGAAACTTCCATCTGTACATTCATCTGTTGCAAGGAAACAAGCATATCCCATCTATGGCATACCAGGGAACTCAACTGCACCTTCTTTGAAGGAAAAGAAGAAGACTTTCGGCTAAGCGCATCAGCTACCACATTCGCCTTACCAGGATGATACTCAATGGTGCAGTTGTAATCATTGATTAGCTCCATCCATCGATGTTTTCGCATGTTCAACTCATGTTGTGAAAAGATGTACTTCAGATTCTTATGATCCGTAAAGATCTGACACACTTCCCCGTAAAGATAGTGTCTCCAAATCTTCAATGCATGGACCACTACTGCCAACTCCAAATCATGAGTCAGATAGTTCTCCTCATGTTTCTTTAGCTGTCACGAAGCAAAAGAAACCATGTGATTTTCCTACATCAGCACACAACCTAAACCTTTCTTGGAAGCATCACAGAAAACAACATAGCCCTTTCCAGACTCTGGCAGTACTAACACTGGAGCACTGGTCAGCTTCTCCTTCAAACTTTGGAAAGCTTGCTGACAATGGTCATCCCAAACAAAAGGTACATCCTTTCTAGTCAACATCGTTATTGGCAACGCGATCGTACTGAAGTCCTTGATAAACCTTCGGTAGTATCCTTCTAAACCTAGAAAACTACGAACTTCTGTCGGCGTCTTCGGCTATTCCCATTCTGCAACGGAATCCACCTTCTTTGGATCCACTTTGACTCCTTCCGCAGATATCACATGACCCAAGAAAGTTACTTCTTCTAACCAGAACTCACACTTACTGAACTTGGCATACAACTGGTGTTGGCAGAGAAGAGTTAACGCTAGTCAAAGATGTTGCTCATGCTCTTGCTTGTCCCGACTATAGATCACGATGTCATCTATAAAGACTACAACAAACTGATCTAGGAATGGACGAAACACTCTATTCGTCAAATCCATGAAAGCAACAGGTGCATTGGTTATCCCAAACGGTATAACCACAAACTCGAAGTGACCATACCTCGTCCTAAAAGCTGAATTTGGTATGTCGTCTGCCTTTATCCTTAACTGATGATATCCGGACCGTAGATCGATCTTCGAAAACACGGTAGCACCACGCAACTGATCGAATAGATCATCTATCCTCGGCAACAGGTACTTGTTCTTGATCGTGACCTTGTTCAACTGCCGGTAATCTATACATAAGCGCATCGAACCGTCCTTCTTCTTAACGAACAACACCGGAGCACCCCAAGGCGGCGTACTTGGTCGGATGAAACCTTTGTCCAACAACTCTTGCAACTACGTTTTAAGCTCTGCTATCTCTACCGAAGCCATCCTATACGGTGTCTGTGCAACTGGTTGCATTCCTGGAACCAGATTGATCTCAAAATCAATTTCTCAGGATGGAGGAACACCGGGAAACTCCTCAGGAAACACATCCGCAAACTCTCAGACGACTATCACCTCCTCAAGGCTAGGACCTTTCGCCTTGGTATCCACAATGGTATCCACAACGTGAGATAAGAACGCCTCACATCCTTGTCGTAACATCTTATCTGCCACCATAGTGGATACTAGACACGTTGGAAGAATCTTTCTATCTCCTTGGAAGATCCACTTCCTACCGCCATCATCAAACACAGCTTGCTTGGAACCATAGTCCAAAACAACCTTATAGTTCTCTAATGTATCCATCCCAAGGATAACATCAAAACCATGCATATCAAGTGGTATAAGATCCACTTGTATATGGTGTCCTGAAAAAGATAAGACACAAGATGGACACTCTTCTCGAAGCATCGAGGAACCATCAAGAGGGGTTTCTAACAACAAGCTATCTTTCTTACCGCTAACAGGTAAATGACAGTTCTCAAGCATACTATAGGCGATAAAAGAGTGTGTAGCACCCAGGTCAACCAGAACAGATATAAAGTAAGAAGAAGACATATTATAATGAAATAACTCCATCTAACCTGTCACCACTCGCGGGTTGACTATCGCCTCCGGCTGACTCATAGCATAGAATCGAGTCGTTGCTTGCTGTCCACGTCCTCTGCTTCCTTGAGCAGACGATCCCACTTGCGACGCTTGATCACGTCCTCACCCTATGCTACCACTGGGCTGCTGTCTATCTGACCCTTGATGATTCTGCCTCGGCTGTTGCATCACTTCAACATCTCTTTTTGGGAAATTTGACCTCCAATGTCCAATCTGACCACACAGATGGCATACCTGGTCTTGCTGTTGTGGCCTAGACGGTCCTGTCACTGCCACAGAAGCTGTACTATGTGCCTTTGATGGTGAAGGAGAATATCCTTTTCCCTTACTTGGAGACCACTGTGATGGTACACTGGAACCTCTCATCACAGAAGGTGCTGAAAACCTAGGCTTTTTGAAGCCACCAAACCTCTGTCCCTGGAACTGAGCAGGCCTCTTCTTAGACATAGATTCTCTTTTCTCCCTTACTGACCGTTTGATCCTCCAGACAGATTCCACAAACATAGTAAACCGTTCTCGGTTCTCCAACGCAGAAGTAGGTGTTGTTAGCTCAGCACTCAAACCTTTCTCAAAACGTCTGATCCGCTCCTCATCGGTCGCCTCCATGTGAGGATAAAACCTCAGCAGGTCCATGAACTTGGCTTCGTACTCGATGATGTTCATCATTCCTTGTCGCAGGCTCTCAAACTGACTAATCTTCTCATCTAGATACGTCTTCGGAAAGCATCTCCTGACGAACTCGCACCGGAAAACCTCCCAACCGATCACCTCACCAGGTCGCTTCTCCTCCTCGATGGTCCACCAGTGACCAGCACTACCCTTTAAGAGGTAGACAACGTGCTTTACTTTGTCTGCTTCGGGGATGTCGAGGATCCGAAAAGCCTTCTCAAGACTTGTCATCCACAGATCTGCATCTGCTGGATCAGCTGTTCTAGCATAATCCGAAGCTCCGACTCGGCGAAGCTGCTCAAAGGTCTTCCCAATACGCAATGTTTCACCATGGGGAGCCTGTGCTCTCGGCGGAGGCACTGGCAATCTCTCTACCATGAGATTCATCGTAGCCATTATCTGCCCCATAAGCTGTTGGTAGGGAGGGTGTTCAAGAATGGATGGGTCAGGTTGGGGGGCCTCATGCACCAGATCTTCATGTGTCTTCCCTATAGCTCCATCAACTGATGTAGCATTACTGTTCTCAGCACCATGTTCTTCATGGTTTCCAGACATCTTGGCTTTTCTTCCGCTGAGGGCAGAAGATGATTGTAAGAAAATCTGGAAAACTCAGAAGAACAGACACAACCTAGTTCTAAATCCCTATAGACTCAGGGAACCTAAAGCTCTGATACCAAACTTGTGGAAACACATACCACTATCACACAGACAGTGAGGTGTTACACAAAAACGTGCGGAAATCACCATAACCACAGATTACTGAAAACATGGGTTAATTAAAGCCGATTGCAGAAAGTAGATAAACTGATAAGAGGTATAACAAGAGAAGTTTATAAAGTAAAGCTATTCGTACCATCAAGCATACCAGGTGTACGGAAGACATATGACCAGGTATTTCTTTTATGGAACATGATTGACAAGATAAAATTTATGAGGTCTTGCCACATAACATGAGGAACATATAAGTAACTGTAGGTATAATAAGATTAACTACACAAGCAAGGCCTCAACCAATGTTCCGTGTTTTGCCTTAAGGAGTAAATACTTTTCGGCTGGATTACATATTATTATGCCCTAAGGAAGTGAGCCGTACCGCTCAAATCCAACCTTCGGTTGTGAAACCCAAGCCGGTGTTGTACAAGGTCAATGGAAGAGCCAGACTCTACGACCTCCCACCTCGTGGTCAGTGCATGAGAACCAAAGCAGGACTACAGTCTCATGCTTAAGTGGCCTCAGCCACAGGGTCAGCTCCATAGGCTACCCTTCCTCTAGCCCGCCTTGGTACAAGTCTCGGCGCTAGTATATCTGAGACACGGGCCTGTTCACCGTGCTCTGAGCCATGAACACATTTATGCTCTATCATGCTGAGCCATGGGCCTGTTCACCATGCTCTCTCTCTCTATATATATCCCGAGTCTGCAACCGCAGCTGCACTCGATTCCCTCTCTATTTTAGGCTAGGAGAAACCACACATATTCAACAATATGTGCTTCCAGGTTAACCCGCAGGAGAACCTATTTCACCATCACCAGCCTCTAACGATGATGGATCTATGGCCAGGGCAAACTACATGTTTTGTTCCACTGTGATTAATTAGTATATTTTAAGTGGATTGCAAGATTCAACCAAGTTATATAACATGCAAACCATAACAAGAATAAATAACATGAAACTCAATATCATGCTTTTACTATCATCAACCAACATTACATGTTACCACTTGGCCTCTTGCTAATCATCTAGATCGATCTCAAGGATCATCATATTGCCATGGGATCTCAATCCCTTATAATGCCACTGCCTCTCAAGGCATTCTTATTAACTTAGGCACTTTAGCCAAACTCAGGTTTTCAGACCAAAACACATCATGTATGTCATCTCATCATCAAAAGTAACTATCAAAGCAATGTTACTCATCATATATACCTCATAGCCCTTTACCTGGCTATGCATCACCTGCATGGTTAGTATACACAATCCTCATGGATTAATAGAAAGATCATATTATTCATGTAGGGCAACATTGATGATTAGGTGCTTTATCATTCATGCCTCAACCTGTGACCATAGATACAGTTCATGTAAAGCATCTTATATGTTTACCGTTATCTCAGCAGTATTCATATCATTAAGATGATTACACACACATGTAATATCATGGTAAGATACATAGGAGTAACCTACTATCACGACTACCATCAAGCATGTCAAGGTTTACTATAAAAAACCAACGTGATTCATGAGCAAAAGCTAGCATATATGTTTTCCAAAAGGAACCAAACCCTCACTAGAAGCGCCCACTACCCTCACCAAAAGTGGTATCGGGCAGGGTACTCTCCCCTATCGCCCAACCCTCAACTCATGTCGTTTAGGCAGATCAACACGTATTGGCCAAGCACTAGGGTGTCGGGCATCCAAGGCATAACAGGCAACATCATATCGGGGATCTAGGTTCAAGGGCATGTCTGGCAA
The DNA here is from genome assembly GCA_963693085.1 of Alisma plantago-aquatica. NCBI lineage: Eukaryota > Viridiplantae > Streptophyta > Magnoliopsida > Alismatales > Alismataceae > Alisma > Alisma plantago-aquatica. Next base: position 910,804,621 of record OY856411.1, on the reverse strand, counting down.
CGAAACGTCGTACAAAGGTGTGTCATGTATCGTGCGCCCCAGCATATCGGGCATCCACATGTATCAGGCACTATGGTGTCGTGCAACACCCATCAAGTGTTGTGTTGTCGGCCAACACACACAGAGCTAAGGCCAAAGGGTGACGCCCACCACAAACTAGCTAGCAACGTTTCCACCACAACAAGGCATAATGATACTAACCCACCTTCTAGGTTATATGTGTCGGGCAGGGTGCTCAGCTAAGTGTGATGCCCGACACAACAAGGCAAGGACCAGGGAGCATCGCCCGACACAACCACAACATGTGTCATCCAAAGCTCAAGGTCAAGAGGGATATCGGGCAGCACCTCCCTCCAAGATCATAACGGTCAAGATGCAACTCCACAAGGTCGTCATCAACCTCAAGAACAAGGGCACCAAAACCCTAAAGGATTAAGAAGATGACTCACCTCTCAACTATCAAGAGAGAGGGGTATTGCTAAGCTTCTTAACACCAATCGGGCAACACAAGGAACAACCACAACTGAGATCCACAACCACCACATAGCTCACCTTTCAAGTCCATGGTGAGAGGAGGGTGTTGCTCAGGCCACTAGAACACAAGCTCACCTCTCAACTTAAATGAGAGAGTAGTGTTTCCCATGATACTAGAACTCAAGCTCACTCCTCTAGACCAAGGAGACAAAGGGGTGTTGCTCACCAAGAAACCCTAGAACAAGGATCGACCAACAAGAAGCAACTAAACAAGAAACCAAACTAACAACATGCATAGCTGATATGATCATAAGCAACATATAAACAAGAACATAGAAGATGGTAGTGTAGTTAGGGTTAGGAGTTATGTAACCCACCTCAAGCAAGCTCCAAGCTCCTAGATCCAAGCTCCACCACAAGGAGGAGAGCAAGGCACTCTAGGGTTCGGCCACCACTAGAGGAAGAAGGAGACTCCAAGGCAAGGATCGGCCACCAAGCTTGCAAAAGAAGAGAGGGTGTCCTGCACCAAGGGAGAGGGGGACTAAGGAACTAAAGGGATCCTTAGCAATGGAAAGGAAACACATATATAGAAGGGGATGGAGGAGAAACCAAGGAAAGACAAGGCAAGGTGTCGCCCACCTAGGGACACTTGTCTATGAGAAAGGCCACCACTCTAACATGCCCTAAACACATGTCTAAGGCCATTGCCACATGCAAGCACCAAGCACCAAGTGTCCACTAGAGGTGACACAAACGAGGTCAAAGAGGGTCAAAGGGCCCATGGGCGACACACCTCCATGCCATGGTCGACACACCCACTCCATGGCCGACACAACCCTGGGCGACACCCCACTAGGGCGACACACATCCTGGGCGACACACCTAGGCCGACACAAGCATGCTCTTGCCCGACACAAGGTCCAAAGAAGTAAAGGCAAGGCACAACAAGGCCCAACAAGCTCAACTAAGCCCAAAGAAACTCAAGCAACGAGCCCAAACCTTCCTCTCAACACTAGAGGAAGCAAGGAGAGGGAGGAACACCTCACAAGGTGGAAAACTTGCCCACAAATACTAGACTTGGGTTATTTACAAGTAACACCTCCAGCTCTCAACAAAGAACAAACAAACCCTAATCACCAGTAAAGGTGATTAGCAAGCAACTAAGCACTATGGTTAAGCAAAGCAAATAGGATAATCCTTAAACGGAGGTGAGGGTCCTTACAATGCTGCTCTTGTTATACGCTTTATCAGTTATCTACTGTTGTTGCCTTAAACTTCTGAGGTTTTATAGTTTCGACAGGGAGTTATGTTTCTCACTGGGACTGTGTGTCTCACCCCGCTGGTTTACACCCTTTTTAGGTGATCGCTCTAGACGTGGTGGTGGTCGTGAGGTTGCGGCCGAGCAGCAAGAAGAGCAGTAGAAGGCAAGAGATATGCATGTTGTTATTTTGGTGGTTTTATAGTAGATTCCTAGAGTCATCCTTGTACTCTCAGGTCCTTAGAGGTTTTTGATGACATTTCACAATGTCTGGTTGTTGTAATCTTTGTATATCCTACTTCTAGCCATACGTAGTCGTTATGTATGTATAAATAGGTGTTGAACACTGGTGCTAATAGTACAGCTGGTTCCGTTAAGCTATGGGCCTATAACAAGGCTTGTGAATGTTGATATAACATGCTTTCTCTACATGATCTGGATGCAAAAGAGTTCTTGAGTATGCTTTCCGCAATCGGTTTTAATTAACCCGTGTTTTCGGTAATATGACGTTCCGCACATTTTTGCGTGTCATCTTGTTGTCTGTGTGATGGCGGGGTGTCACAATTGGTTTGGTATCAGAGCTCTAGGTTCACTGAGTCTAAAGGGATCTAGGACTAGGTTTGCGTCTGTTCTTGTGGGTTTTCCAGATTTTCTTACAATAACCTTCTACTCCCAGCAGAACATAAAGCTCAAAGATGTCTGGAAACCATGAAGAACATGCAACCGAGAGCAGCAATGTTGCATCAGTTGATGGAGCAGGAGGGCAGGCACATGAAGATCGGGTGTCTGAGTTCCCCCAACTTGACCCAGCCATTCTCGAAAACCCTGCCTACCAGCAGCTTATGGGGCAGTTGATGGATACGATGAATCAAATGGTGGAAATGTTGCCAGTGCCTCAGCCAAGAGAACAGGCTCCCCATGGTGAAATATCGGGTATTGGGAAGACCTTTGAGCGGCTTCGCCGACTTGGAGCTTTAGATTATGCTGGAACGGTTGATCCGGCAGATGCTGATCTGTGGCTGACATGTTTTAAGAAGGCCTTCTGGATCCTCGACATGCTCGAAGCAGACAAAGTCAAGCACACTGTCTACCTTCTGAAGGGTAGTGTTGGCCATTGGTGGGCCATTGAGGAGGAGAAGAGACCCAGTGAGGAGATCGGTTGGGAGGTCTTCCGGTGAGAGTTCGTCAATAGTTACTTTCTGAAGACGTATCTGGATGAGAAGATCAACTAGTTTGAGCGTCTATGCCAAGGATCGATGAGCATCACCGAGTATGAAGCCAAGTTCATGGAGTTGCTGAGGTTTTGTCCTCACATGGCGGCGACAGATGATGAGCAGATCAGGCGGTTTGAGAAAGGTCTGAGTGCCGAGATGTCGACACCTGCTGCTGCTTTGGAAAATTGGGAGCGATTTGCCACGTTCGTGGAGTCCGTCCGTAGGATTGAACGATCTGTTAGGGAGAAAAGGGAGTCCATGACTAGGAAAAGGCTTGTTCAGTTCCAGGGACAGAGATCTGGTGGCTTCAAGAAGCCAAGGTTTTCAGCACCTTCCATAATGCAGAGTTCTCGTACAACATCTCAGTGGTCTCTGAGTAAGGGAAGAGGCTATGTTTCTTCACTGTCGAAGGCACATAGTACAACTTATGTGGCAGTGAAAAAGCCATCTAGGCTGTAGACAAAAGGCAGGTCATGTTATCACTGTGGACAGACTGGGCACTTAAGGTCAAATTGCCAAAGGAAAGATGTTGAAGTAACACAAGAGTTGAGGCAGAATCAATAAGGGTCAAACAGACAACAACCCAGTGGTAACAGAGGATGAGTACGCGGTCAAGAGTCGCAAGAAAGATCGTCTACTCAAGGAAGAAGAGGACGTGGACAACCAGCAACAACTCGATTCTATGAGTCAGCCGGAGGCAATAGTCAACCCGCGAGTGATGACATGTCAGATGGAGTTATTTCATTCTCATTTGTCTTCTTCTTGCTTTATATCTGTTTGGTTGACCTGGGTGCTACACACTCTTTTATCACACATAGTCTGCTTGCTAGCTGTCCTTTACCTGTTAGTTGTAAGAAAGATAGCATGTTGTAAGAAACCCCTCTGGATGGTTCCTCAATACTTCGAGAGGAGTGTCTGTCTTGTGTTCTATCTTTCTCGGGACACGATATACAAGTGGATCTTATACCACTTGAGATGCATGGATTTGATGTGATCCTTGGGATGGATACCTTAGAGAAGTATAAGGTTGTGTTGGACTGTGGTTCCAAGCAGGTAGTGTTTGATGACGATGGAGAGAAGTGGATCTTCCAAAGAGAAAGGAAGATTCTCCTGACGAGTTTAGTGTCAGCGATGGTGGCAGAAAAGTTGTTGTGGCAAGGTTGTAAAGCATTCTTAGCTCACGTTGTGGATACCAAGGTGAATGGTCCTAGCCTTGAGGAGGTGACGATTGTCCGAGAGTTTGCAGATGTGTTTCCTGATGAGTTCCCCGGTGTTCCCCCACCTCAAGAGATTGATTTTGAAATCAATCTGGTACCAGGAACGTAGCCAATTGCACATACACTGTATAGGATGGCTCCAGTAGAGATGGCAGAGTTAAAGAAGCAGTTACATGAATTATTGGAGAAAGGTTTCATCCAACTGAGCACGTCACCATGGGGTGCTCCGGTGCTGTTCGTTAAGAAGAAGGATGGGTCGATGCGGTTATGTATAGATTACAAACAATTGAACAAAGTCAGGATCAAGAATAAGTACCAGTTGCCGAGGATAGATGATCTATTCGATCAGCTGCGTGGCGCTTCAGTGTTCTCAAAGATCGATCTACGGTCTGGATATCATCAGTTGAGGATTAAGGCGAATGACATACCAAAGTCAACATTTAGGATGAGGTATGGTCACTTTGAGTTTGTAGTTATGCCGTTTGGACTAACCAATGCACATGTTGCTTTCATGGATCTGATGAACCGAGTGTTCCATCCGTTTCTAGATCAGTTTATTATAGTCTTCATAGATTACATCCTGATCTACAGTCGGGATAGTTAAGAGCATGAACAACATCTTCGACAAGCTTTGACTCTTCTTCTCCAACATCAGTTGTATGCCAAGTTCAACAAATGTATGTTCTGGTTGAAGGAAGTGACATTCTTGGGTCATGTGATATCTGCAGAAGGAGTCAGAGTGGACCCCAAGAAGGTGGAGTCAGTGGCAGATTGGGAGCAGCTAAAGACGCTGACCGAAGTTTGTAGTTTTTTGGGTTTGGCAGGATATTACCAGAGGTTTATCAAGGATTTCAGTGTGACCGCGTTGCCGATGACAAAGTTGACTAGGAAGGATGTATCTTTTATCTGGGATGATCGTTGTCAGGAAGCTTTCTAAAGTTTGAAGGAGAAGTTGACTAGTGCTCCAGTGCTAGTGCTGCCAGAGCCTGGGAAGGGCTATGTTGTTTTCTGTGATGCTTCCAAGAAAGGCTTGGGTTGTGTGATGATGTAGGAGGATCATGTGGTTTCTTTTGCTTCACGACAGCTTAAGAAACATGAGGAGAACTACCCAATACATGATTTAGAGTTGGCAGCAGTGGTCCTTGCATTAAAGATTTAGAGGCACTATCATTATGGGGAAGTGTGTCAAATCTTTACAGATCATAAGAACTTGAAGTACATCTTTACGCAGAGTGAACTAAACATGCGACAATGTCATTGGATGGAGCTAATAAATGATTTTATTGCACCTTTGAGTATCATCCTGGTAAGGCAAATGTGGTAGCTAATGTGCTTAGTAGAAAATCTCCTTCTCTCCCCATGAAGAAAGCATAATTGAGTTCCTTAGTATGCCATAGGCGAGATATGTTTGTCTCCTTACGACAGATGAATGTGCAGTTGGAAGTTTCCTTTTTGGCAGGACTGTTGGCACAAATGCAGATCAAGTCTACACTAAGAAAGCAGATCAAAGACACACAATAGGTAGATGCTACAGTGCAGTTGATCAGGTCAGAGCTTGATAGCGAAAGTGTGATGGGTTCCATGAGTCCAAGGATGGACTAGTTTTCTATCATGGTAGGATGGTGGTCCCCGATGGTGATAATCTAAGAAAGCTAGTGCTCGAGGAAGCACACACGTCTATGTATTCTATGCATCCATGAGTCACCAAGATGTATCATAATCTGAAGGACTTGTATTGGTGGTCTGGCTTGAAAAAGGATGTAGCTGAGTTTGTGGCTAAGTGCGTAGTATGTCAGCAAGTTAAAGCTGAGCATCAGAAGCTGGCAGGTACGTTGCAACCCATGTCGATACCACAATGGAAATGGGATCATATAACTATGGACTTCGTAGTTGGTCTACCAAAGACAGCTAGGAATCATGATTCCATTTGGGTAATAGTGGATAGGCTGACAAAATCTGCTCATTTCATACCTGTAAAGACAACGTATACATCAGAGAAGCTTGCTCAGGTGTATGTAGATGAGATAGTGCGTCTGCACGGTGTACCAGCAACGATAGTCTCCGACAGAGGTCCCCAGTTCACGAGTTGTTTCTAGGAACAGTTGCACAAAGCGTTGGGAACACAGTTGAGGTTCAGTATTGCCTTCCACCCACAGACAGATGTATAGTCTGAAAGGACTATTCAGACTTTGGAGGATCTTCTCTGAGCATGTGTTTTGTAGTTCCTAGATAGTTGGGATGTGCATCTCAATCTGATAGAGTTCTCTTACAATAATAGTTATCAGCGGAGCATTGACATGGCTCCTTATGAGGCTCTATATGGAAGGAAGTGCAGATCCCCTTTATGCTGGTATGAGTCTAGTGAGTATCAACTTTTGGGTCCTGAGTTAGTGCAACAGACAATAGAAAAGATCAGAGTGATATGACAACAACTGAAGGCGGCACAGGATAGACACAAGTCTTATGTAGACAATCGCCGATTACCTTTAGAGTTCCAGGTGGGAGACAAAGTATATCTCAAGGTCTCACCTTGGAAAGGTGTGCTAAGGTTTGGCCGGAAAGGCAAATTGGCGCCCAGATATATGGTGCCATACCTGGTAATAACATGAGTTGGCAAGGTAGCTTACAAGTTAGAATTGTCGCCAGAGTTGCACAGGTTAATCCGATGTTCCATGTCAGCATGTTGAAGAAAAGTCATCCAGACACAGTGACAGTGATACATCCAGTTGAGGTTGAGCTTGATGAAGACGTGACCTATGAGGAGGGTCCGGTGGCGATCCTTGACATAAGAGTAAAGAAGCTGAAAAGGAAAGACCTTGTTCTTGTGAAAGTTCTTTGGCATCATCGTGGTGTTGAGGAAGACACATGGGAGCTTGAGGAAGAGATGAGGTGGAAGTATCCCTTGCTTTGCTCTTCGGATTTTGGGGATGAAATCACTTTGTAGAGGCTTATGGCTTGTAAGGACCCTGACCTTCATTTTGGGCTTCCCTATTTGTTTTGCCTAAACCTTATGCTTAGTTGCTTGCTAATCACCTTTAGTGGTGATTAGGGTTTGCTTGTGTTTTTTTGGGAGTTGGAGGTGCTACTTGCAAAATAACCTAAGTTAGGGTTGAAGAGCAAGTTTGTCACCTTGAGAGATGTTTTTCTCTATCTTTACTTCCTCTAGGGTTGAGAGGAAGGTTTGGGTTTGTGCCTTGAATTGCCTTGGGCTTGGTTGAGCTCTTTTGGGCCTTGTTTTCCCTTGTTTGGGCCTTGCCTTGCTTGGTTGAGCCTTGTATCAGGCAAGGATGCTTCGTGTCGACCATGGGGTATCGCCCATGGGGGTGTCAGCCAAGGTGGTGGTGGTGTGTCGACCTTTGACCTTGTTTGACCTCATTGCCTTGGTTGTGTCACTCTAGCTTGGACATGTGGCCGAACCTTGGTTGAGTGGTGGCATGGCATGTGCATGTGTTTTGCAAGGTGGTCAAATGTGTGGACAAGTGTCCCTTGGTAAGGTGACACCTTGCCTTGGTTTAACCTTAACCCTCATCTATATATGCCTTGCTTTTCTCTTCCTTGGGAACCCTTTAGCTCTTTTGTTGCTCTTCCCTCCTTGTGCGCACGACACACCTTCCTTGGAGAGCTTGGTGGACAATCCTTTCCCCTTGGTGGAGATCTCTTCTTCTTCCTCTAGCTTGGTGGCCAAACCCTAGGTGGGTCTTGTTCTTTTGTAAGCATCTTCCCTCTCTCCTTAGCATCTTCTTCTCCATCTTGCCTACCCTTTGGCCATGGTGGTTATGGTTCTTGTTCCTTTTCTTGAGGTGGTCGAAAGTGGTGTGCTTGGAGCTAGGAGCTTGGGAGCTTGAGGAGTTTGCTTAAGGCAGGTTACATAACTTCTAACCCTATCTATACTACCTTCTTTATGTGGCATGATTCCTATATGTTGATGATCGGCCATTGCATGTTATGTTTCTTGCTCTAGTACATGTTGTTGATCTTATGCATATAGTGAGCATGATGTTGTAGATGTCGTGGATGGTTTACATACATTTGGATTTTTTTGGCCGAACCATAGTTTAGGGTTTCTTTTGGGGCAATACCCCTTTCTCTCCTTGGTTTATGAGAAGTGAGTTTGTGCTCAAGTGATGTGGGCAATACCCCTCTCTCGTTTAAGTTGAGAGGTGGGCTTATATTCTAGTTGCTTGGGCAACACCCTCCTCTCACCATGGATTTGAGAGGTGAGCTCTTGGATATGTGATGACCTATGTTGAGGTTGATCCTTGTGGTTGCATGATTTGTGATAGAGGTTGTGCAATACCCCTCTCTCTTGGTTGTTGAGAGGTGAGCCGATCTTCTTGATCAATTAGGGTTTGGTGCCTTTGTGCTTGAGGTTAAAGATGACCATGTTGGGTTGTGCCTTGCACGATATGGCCTTGGAGTAGTGCTGCCCGATAGCCTTGTCTTGGGTTGTACCCTTGACCGATACACCTAGTTGAGATGGTTGGTTTGATGCCCAATATGGTTCTCTTCGCTTGAGATGGAGCTTGGGCGACACACCTTATATCTTGTGCTCTGAACGATACATCTTGAAGTAAGATTGCCCGATACCCCTACCTTGTATTGATCTTTGGCCGATCTAATATGGCGTTGAGATGGTTGGCTTGGTGCCCATTCTGCATACACCTTGTATGCACGACAAGGTTGCATGTTAACGCCACGTTCTCTAGTTGCATGATACACATTGGGCGTTGGGTTGATATCTTCTAGGGTTGGCCGATATGTGGCTAAATGCCTAGGCCGGTAAGCTTTTGGTGAAGGTTATTACCCTGCCCGATACCACCTGTGGTGAGGGACGCGCTACCTGCCACACTTATAGTGAAGGTAGCAGGAGCTTTTAGTGAAGGTTATTGATAACCTGGAAACCTAGCAGATAGTTCTTGATCATGTGACTACATCTTTGATGAGAATGATGATATGGTTTAACTACCTTGAGCCCACATCTATGTTGGTAATGAGACATGAGGATAAGTTGTGAACCAGGTATGTTTGGAAGGTCATGATGTTGTTATATATGATGTTGCTACACATGATAATGTGACACATGTATATGATCACAAGTATGGGGCATGATAAATGTTTATGATTAATGATAAAACTATGATTCCTACATCTTATGTGTAATATACACATGGATGTTGCTTCATACTTGGTAGCATGATAATCCTGTTAATCCATGGTGGCTTCAATTATCTCTATGGATGTGTATACTAACCATGCAGGTATACTATGTGCATTCATAGCATGGTAAGAGCTATGAGATATATGTGCTTTGACTAGCACAATGTGATGATAATCCTTGTTAATGAGATAACAGGTTGATAGGTCTGAGGACCTGATAAAGGCTGAGTGCCTAGTTGAGGTGTTATCCTCTGATGATAAGTTAAGGGATGCGTTCCCAGAATGTTTGTGGCGACACATCCCGCTATCACACAGACAATGAGGTGCCACGCGAAAACGTGCGGAAAACACCATAAACCACTTATTACCAAAAACACAGGGTAATTAAAACTGATTTCAGAAAGAAGATAAACCAAGAAACTATTACATCCAGATCCTCATCCTACAAGAACATAGGTTATAAAAACATTTACAAGCCTTGATACGTATCCACAGCTTAGTAGGTCAGCTGTCCTGTCCACTCATGAGTTCATCACCTGTTAATACATACACAACGGGCCATATCCGGCCAGCAGCAGGATATATAAGGCTTCATCAGCTATACATCGTAAAACATCGTCAAACACCTTTGAGGACCTGAGAGTACAGGGATGACTCTAGGACTCTACTACAAAACAATCAAAACAGCAACGGATCCATCTCTTGCCTTCTACTACTCTTCTTGTTGCTCTGCCGCAACCCCGCGACCACCACCACGTCTGGCGTGAACACCTAAAAAAGGTGTAAACCAATGGGGTGTGACACACAGTCCCAGTGAGAAACATAACTCCCCGCCGAAACCATAAAATCTCAGAAAGATAATGCAATAACAACAGATAATTGATAAAGCGTAGAATAGGAGCAACATATTGAGCAAGGTGTACGGAAGGCATATAACCAAGCATTTCTTTATGGAACATGATTGACAAGATAAGATTTATAAGATCTTATCCCATAACATAAGGAACGTATAAGTAACTATAAGGTATAACCAGAACAACTACACAAGCAGGGCCTCAACCAATGTTCCGTGTTTTGCCTTAAGCAATAAATACTATTCGGCTGGATTACATATGTTTATGCCCTGAGGAAATGAGCCGCACCACTCAGATCCAACTGACGACTGTGAAACCTGGAGCCGGTGCCACACAAGGTCAATGGAAGAGCCAAACTCCATGACCTCACCACCTCGTGGTTAGTGCATGAGAACCTAAGCAGGACCACAGTCTCATGCTTAAGTGGCCTTAGCCACAGGCCCAACTCCCGTATGCTACCCTTTCTCTAGCCTGCCTCGGTATAGGTCTCAGTGCTAGTATATCTAAGCCACGGGCCATTTCACCGTGCTCCCTGAGCCATGAACACATTCATGCTCTATCACACTGAGCCATGTTCCTGTTCACCATGCTCCATCTATCCCGAGTCTGCAACCGCAGCTGCACTCGAATCCTCTCTATTTTAGGCTAGGAGAAACCCCGCATATTAAACAATATGCGCTCCGAGTTTACCCGTAGGAGAACCCATTTCACCATCACCAGCTACTGACGATGATGGATCTATGGCCAGGGAAAACTACATAATATGTTCCACTGTAATTAGTTAGTATATTTTAAGTGGATTGTTGAGGCAACCAGGTTGTATGACATTAAGTTACATTGTTATTACCACCATCACATTATCCTAGGATCTCAATCCCTAATCATAAGAAACCACTACCTCATAAGGCATTCTCATCACCTAGGATGACAATCCCTAATTTCATCATTAGAGGATAACACCTCAACTAGGCACCTTAGCCAAACTCAGGTCCTCAGACCTAAACACATTATGCAGGTGATGCAGGTTATCTCATCAACAAGAGTGACCATCAATAGAGTGATATTCAAACATATATACCTCATAGCACTTTACCTGGCTATGCATCCACATGAAACACCTGCATGGTTAGTATACACATTCATAGAGATAACTAAAGCCATTACGGATTAATAGAAGGATCATGCTATCAAATATAGGGCAACATTGATGATTATACACTTTATCATTCCTGCCTCAAACCTATGACCATAGACATGGGTCACATCATCATTTGAAGCAACTCATATACTTCCAAGCTTATCATTTACTCATCATTATATATACATGATTCAAGATGGTCATAAACACATGTAATATCATGTCATTAGAGTTCAGATATGTCATGTTTACATATGTGCATTCTACTATATCAATTATCTCACTACTATCAAACATGTTAAAAGGTTCACAAACCATAATCCATAATTCCTTATCAACAAGGATGTGATAGCATGATAAAGAACTATCAGATGGTTTCCGGGTGGAACATGACTCTCACTAAAAGTGCCCACTACCCTCACATGAAGTGTGATGGGCAGGGCACCCCCACTAGAAGTGGTATCTGGTAGGGTAACTTCCCTTACAAAAAGCATATCGGCCTACCACAACAGGTAACAGCCACCACCCAAGAGTGTCATGCAGCTAGAGACCAAAACGTATCATGCACAAGGCATAACCTGCAACTAGATAAAGAGAGGGTATCATGCAACAGGATAAGCAGGCATCATCTATCCATCAGCATCGACTAAGCCCTATCACCCATCAAGGGTGAAAGTGCCTATCGAGCAGCCACACCCCTCGAATGCCCAAGACTCACATGTCAAAACATAGTGCCCCAGCACAACATGGTGTCGCCCAACACACTCACAACTCAGGTGACATCAAAGCATTCCAAAGAAACCTATTGGTTAAGGGAAGCACACCATATCAGCCTCCATCAAAGCAACATCTAGGATTAACATATGCCACTATGTTGGGCATCACCACCAAACTATGATGCCCAACCCAAGGCTAGCTCCTTGAGCTCCATAAAGTCCAAGGTACATCGGGCACCAAGCCACTACCTAAGCTAGGTGTATCAGGCAGGGCACTCAACAAGGCATATCGCCCAAGCACACAAGGGTATCGTCCATCAACCATACTATATCTAGGCATAACGACCAAGGGTACAACTCCAACGCGCAACACTATCCCAACACCATATCATGCAAGATACAACCCAACAAGATCATCATCAACCTCAAACACAAGGGCACCAAACCCCTAAATGATCAAGAAGATCGACTCACCTCTCAACAACTAAGAGAGAGGGGTCTTGCACAACCTCTATCACAATTCGGGCAACCACAAAGATCAACCTCAACATAGGTCATCATACACACAAAATCTCACCTCTCAAATCCATGGTGAGAGGAGGGTGTTGCTCAAGCAACTAGAACACAAGCTCACCTCTCAACTTGAACGAGAGAGGGGTATTGCCCACATTATTAGAGCTCTAGCTCACTTCTCTAGACCAAGGAGGGAAAGGAGTGTTACTCAACAAGGAAACCCTAAAACATGGTCCAACCAACTTGGTGCAACTAAGCAAGAAACTTATCTTAGAACATACATGGTCGATATGATCATATGAAAACATGCAAGAATATAGAAGAAATTAGTATGGTTAGGGTTAGGAGTTATGTAACCCGCCTTAAGCAAGCTCCAAGCTCCTAGCACCATGCAACACCTTCGGTCACCTCAAGAGGAAGAAGAAGAAGAAGAAGACCCCAAAGAGAAGGATCGGCCGCCAAGCTTTGCAAAGAAAGAGTGTCGTCCACCAAGGAAGAGAGAAACCAAGGAACTAAAGAGATCCTTAGCAAGAGAAAGAAGGTACATATATAGAAGAGGGTGGAGGAGAAACCAAGGTAAGACAAAGAAAGGTGTCACCCTCCTAGGGACACTTGTCCATGGGCAATGCCACCTCCTTATCTCGCCTTAAACACATGTCCAAGGCCATTTCCACATGCAAGCATCAAGCACCAAGTGTCCACTAGTGGTGACACAAACGAGGTCAAAGGGGTGCATGGCCGATACACCCCAACTCCATGCCCGACACACCTCCCTGGGCAACACACCCATGGCCAATATAAGGCACTCTTGCCCGAAACAAGGTCTAATAAGGTTAAGCAAGGCTCAAGCAAGGCATGACAAGGCCCAACAAGGCTCATCCAAGCCCAGAGAAGCTCAAGCAACATGCCCAACCCATCCTCTCAACACTAGAGGAAGCAAGGAGAGAGAAGAACACTCCTCAAGGTGACAAACTTGCTCATCAACCCTAGACTTGGGTAATTTGCAAGTAGTACCTCCAGCTCACAACAAAGCACAAAAAAACCCTAATCACCACTAAAGGTGATTAGCAAGCAACTAAACACCAAGGTTAGGCAAAGCAAACAGGATAAGACGAAAATGGAGGTCAGGGTCCTTACAGCTATAACCCTCTACAAAGGGATTTCGTCCCTGAAATCCGAAGAGAAAAGCGAGGGATACTTCCTCCTCATCTCTTCCTCAAGATCCCACATGGCTTCCTCAATGCAACGATGATGCCAAAGAACCTTCACAAGAGCCATGTCCTTCCTCTTCAGTTTCTTAACTCTTCTGTCAAGGATCTCCACTGGACCCTCCTCATAGGTCACGTCTTTATCAAGCTCAACCTCAACTGGCTGTATCAATGTTCCTGTATCTGGATGGCTTTTCTTCAGCATGCTGACGGGGAACACTGGATTCAACCTGTGTAACTCTGGCAGCAACTCCAACTCGTAAGCTACCTTGCCAATACATGCTATGACCGGGTATGGCCCCATATATCTGGGTACTAGCTTACCCTTCCAGCCAAACCATAGCACACCTTTCCAAGGCGAGACTTTAAGATACACTTTATCTCCCACTTGGAATTCCAAATGCCGTCGGTGATTGTCTGCATAAGACTTCTTCCTGTCCTATGCCGCTTTCAACTGTTGCTATATCTGTAACATCCCTGACCTGGGTTACACTTTAACCCTAGGTGTTTTGATTAAGAAAGATGATTATATGTTTAATCTTGTCTTGTGAAAAGTAATTAGGGCTCATGAGAAACTTACGTTTCAATTTTGGTCCTGTTTGAACAATGTTGAAGCAATGTTTGCTTATTTTGGACTAAAGTGCAAATTACCCAAATTGAGGGGTTAAATTGCAAATGTCGCATGATAAGATGTTCCTCATGTGTTGAGAATCATGATAATGAATATGATGTAGAGGTATGGTTTTTGGTAGCCTGAGTACCAAGGAAGAACTGATAAAGCAAGGTTTGTGCATTAAAACCTAGTTTTGGTGTAAAGTGCAATTTACCCAAAACCTAGGGTTCAATAAGCAAATTACCACTTCAATAAGGTTCCTAATGTTTTTTGGCATCATGTAGAGTAAATAAAATGAGAGGGGCGCCTCATTTGAATTAAGTTGGAGGAGAGAGAATCTTGATATTAAAATAATCAAGATTTAATCCTAATTGAAACCCTAATTCAATTTAGGGAAAAAATAAATGTATTAATTAAAGGGCCTTCAACCAAAATTAAAATGGTTGGATTCAGATGTGTGTGGACATCCTTGAGCCTTGCAAGGAACATGAAAATATCCAAGGGAATGGATAACTCACTCACAATTTTTATAAGAAAAAGAAATATCCACTCACATATGGATATTAATATTATATGATTTAAGGTGCTTGATTTGCTTTTCTTTAAATCATGGATAATTGAGAGGAATGAGAGGCAAACAAGATAGCCTCGTCCCTAAGGAAGTTGAGGGGGAAGAGGTGGCCATATGTTTGGGATTAAATGGATTTTTACAAAGCATATTCTCTCTCATTGAATTTTATAAAAAGACCTTTTAGAAGCCAAATGAAAGGCTTTTCGACCCCACTTCCTCTCATTGCTTGGGAAACGACCAAGGGAACTTGGGAGGGTCAGGAGGATGACCCCCAACCTGTTGGTAAGTCCTTGACCTTCGTTCTCCTTGATTTCATGGTGGAAATCGAAAATAAATCATTGATTTCTTCTTTTCTTCACTCCATCTTCAACCCTAGCCAATCTTTTCGACCAAAAGCTTGAGGACGAGCCTAGGGGGAGTTGCAAGAGCTTCATCCACCATTTTTGCCGTGATATTGGAGCTTTGGATCACAATTGGAGGTGGGTTTTATAACTTGAAACCCTAACTTTGTTATTGCATTCAATTCCCCATCAAATAATGATCATTTTTCTATTTATAATTATTGATTTGGTTGATTGATGCAATTTCCATGGAAATCACAGCAGGTTTTGTGGGTCTAGAGCTTGATGATGATGAAATCATCATAAGCACACACCTCCCCAAATATTTAGACCAAACGGTTTCAATCAAATGTCCAAATAGTTTGTGTTTTGGGAGCAAATAGTTTCAAACCTTATGGAATGAAAAGGTTTCACTAAACCGCATAGAAGCAAACATTTTAAGACCGTTTAGTGATTTTGACCAGGGTTGACCATTTGGGGACTTGATAATAATGATCTAGGTTAATTACCCATCAATTATTATTGATTAACTCCAATTGGTTCATGAGTTGAAGGTCCATCAATCACCTAAACCCTAATCGGGTTGAGTGCTGATTTCATAAGTGATTGAGTTTGAAATTTGGGTTGATTGACCCAAACGGTTTCAAAAACATTTGCGAATCACCCAAACGGTCTCAAGACCGTTTGTAGGTCAACCAAGACCGTTTGGAGGTCTAGGGTTGAGTACAGTTAGGTATTTGAAGATTCAAACATATGGTATAAACCCTAATTGGCTAAGTGCTGATTTTGCAATTGAATGAGTTGATGCGTTGGGTTGATTGACCCAAACAGTTTCAAAACCATTTGGGGATCACCCAAACGGTCTCAAGACCATTTGGGGGTCACCCAAGACCGTTTGGAGGTCTAGGGTTATGTTTGGTCAAGTGTTTTAAGGTCCAAAGATACCAAATTGAAATACAATTAAGTGCTGATTTGGTGACCAATCCTAGGATCCAAACCCTAATTGAATGACATGGTTGATGATGATATGATGGGCAAACGGTCTCAAGACTGTTTGGAGGTCATCCAAATGATCCCAAGACCGTTTGGGGGTCACCCAAGACCGTTTGGAGGTCTAGGGTTGACTATAGTTAGGTGTTTGAAGATCTAAAGGTACTAAGTCGAAGTGCAATCAAATGTTGATTTGGTGATCAATCTAATGATCCAAACTTTGATTGATTGACTTGGATTTTGATGTTGACATGGGAAAACGGTCTCAAGACTGTTTGGAGGTCATACAAATGACCTCAAGACCGTTTGGGGTCAGGATATGTTCAATTTGGATGATGGTCCAATAGTTTTAAAGCAACTAGACTCACATTGGTTAATGTTGAAGGATCATCGATTCCAAACCCTAATCCAATTGATTCAAACCCTAATTGATGATCAATTGAGGGTTAATTGAGGGTCAAATCAGTTGAAGGATGACCTAATTAACTCAATTTAAGTATGGTGATGGGTCCAATTGAATATTGGTTACAGGAATTCAATGACTGAAGGAATCAACATTGAGAACCCCAAATCAACTTGATAGGTTGAGAGGATCTTTTGTCGATGTGATTTTGAGAAGGTTTGGACCAAACGGTCTCAAGACCATTTGGGACCAAATGATCCCAAACCGGTTGAGCCCATGTGGTTTCAAAAAGGTACTTTAGCAAACGGTTTCAAGTACTTGCTTTAGCAAATAGTCTCAAGCACCACCTTTACCAAACAGTTTCAAACCGTTTGAACTTAGAAAGACTAAGACCATTTGCGGCTCAAGTAGTCAAGATTGATTAAGGATTTAATTGGTTAATCCACTTGGACACATATTGTAATTGAAGATCCAATTGGTCAATTCAATTGGATCCCTTATGTATTCGAGGTCCAATGTAATTGAATCTCTTGATAATTAAGATGATGAATGATTCATTGATCAAATGATGATTAGTAATGATAATCAATGAAGGTACAAAGGTTGAAATCCTAATAGTACCTAAGTGATTAGTGCCAATTAAGGGATGAAACCTAATTGCTTATAGGAACAGTGAGGTGGTACTCTATGTTAATCATAGTTGTATGTACTTGATTGAAGGGTTGATATGACCTAATCAAGTTGAGAAGATGATAGCATGAGGTTCATACATGAATATGATTCATGAGGTGATTAAGGGTATGATTCTTATGCAAAGAAATCATGAAACCCTAATCATGAACATAAACCCTAATTGACAGGGCTATTGAACTCTAACCCTAATTGAGGGAAATTCATAATGAAACCCTAATCCAGTGTGAGGATGTAACCCTAATCTTGGGTAATGATATATGAAACTCCAATTTAGGGAAATGAGATGTAAAACCCTGATTGGAGATGAATAGTAGACCCAAGATGTGGGTAACCAATGTTAATCCCTAATTGAGGTTGATTCAATTTGAATCCCTAATTGAGGTTGATTCCATGTGAATCCCTAATTGAGGTTGATTCAATGTGAATCCCTAATTGAAGTTGATTCCATGAGAAACCCTAATTGAGGGTGATGCCATGAGAAATACCTAGTTGGGATGAATAGTAAACATTAAGTATAGGCAATGAGATGTGAAAGCCTAACGAAGGGTGATGCTATATGCAATCCTAACTCTAATGAAGTATGATAGCATGTGAAATCCCAAAGCCCTAATAAAGGGTAAAGGTATGTGAAACCCTAATTGAAGTTATAATACATGAAGTCCTTAATCTTGAACAACATGATGACAACCCAGAACCCTAATAATAAAACAGTGGGTAAAACCTTATACGGGTGAAATATCATAAATGGTTGATTATAAGCAAGCTTATTGTAAGCAATGCCTTAACCTGAGATGAGTTCATATCATTAAAGGTAATTGGACCATTCTTATGTGTAACATATGCACTTCATGGTAAGACTGATAGGTTAGTGGATGAAAGGATTAAGATGGGAAATACCTTAATCCAAGATAAGCTGATAACTTAAGAAAGTTGGAAGTAATGAGGTAAGTGATACATCAAGATATGAAAGACTTCACAGTTAGCATCTCAAAGTTGATATACTTTGATAACTATACAATCGTAATGTGAGATGGGAAACCATAACCCTAAATTGGGTAATGGGACATGAGAAATCATAATATGATATGAATAGTAAGCCCTAACCCTATTGAGGGAATAGAGGTGTTACTATTGTATTACATAAAGTAATATGTTATGTTGCCTAGTGAGAGATGACAAGATGCTTTATGGGCCTTATGAGCCATGAGAGCAATTATGGCATAGTGAGAGGTACCAAAATGATTATAAAAGTTTATTAAAAGAAAGGATAATGTTTTAATAAACTTAATAAGAGGAACAACTGTATTCAATAAAGAATGTGTAAAGCTATGCAGGCTAACCTTAGGGTTCAGAGCGTAAAGTAGTATGTGATGATCAACGATGAGTTAAAGAAATTAAATTCCATGAACTATGAAATCAGGATTGGGTAAAGTCCAATGCATGGCTGTGTAATCAGGTTTGGTTAAAGTCCAATACCTGGCAGAGGTGTAATGCCTGTAATCAGGATTGGTTAAATTCCAATGTCTGGCGGTGAAATCAGGATTGGTTAGAGTCCAATGCCTGGCTGTGAAATCAGGATTGGTTAAAGTCCAATGCCTGACTGTGAAATCCGGATTGGTTAGACTCCAATGCCTGGCTGTGAAATCAGGATTGGTTAAAGTCCAATGCCTAGATGTTTAATCAGGTTTGGCTAAAGTTCAATACCTGACAGAGGTGTAATGCCTATAATCATGATTGGTTAAAGTCCAATGCCTGGCTGTGAAATCAGGATTGGTAGTGTCCAATGCCTGGCGGTGTAATCAGGTTTGGAAGAGTCCAATACCTGACAGAGGCTAAATGCCTATAGTGATAACTCATGATTAGTAATAACCCAATGCCTGTAATGATGATTTAGGATTGGTATTAATACAATTCCTGTATTGATGATAAATGAGTACATGGTAGATATATCGTTTTATTTGTTTAAGAGGTTGGCTGAGGCCAATAGAATGAAACAAGAATGTTTCATGGGTGACATAACAAAATGATAAGTGTCACACTAAAAGTTTGATATGATGGTATAATATGTTGGATATATGATATACATGTCATTCCTATTCCTTATTAAAAGAATAGATGATATATTACTCTATCATAAATAGTTTAATGCTTACAAAGTTGAGGATGCTTTAAACTGCTTAACCTATGCTCAGTTCATATCTTTAAATTGCAATACAATGTTTTGTCAGAGAGTTATATCTCTCGCTGGGGCAATTTACAATTGTCTCACCCCCGCGCGATCCAATGTTTTTAGGTGGATGCAGACAAAGAGGCAGGAAAATTTGGTAGAGAAGGAACAACATCATCATTGAAGACAACAGTAATATCTCAGGTTTAGATACTACCTGTCCAGTTGTATAGATAGTAGTCCTATGTGTCGTCTCTGTACTCTCAGGTCCTCGAGATTTATAGATAGTGCTTTCATCATCGACTCGAGATTTTGGCTTGATGTCTCTAGGTTTTTGTGCGTCTATATATAATGTTATAGGATAGCTCATGTTGTAATCCTCGAGAAGAGATAGTACAAGTCATGTACCTTTAAATTAGGATGCATATAATGTTATACAATGGTTCTTGATGTAAGAGATTTCTTATGTTTGGATCACTTTGCAAAAAGTTTTAACTTTTAGTGATTTTCAGTAATCCGCTGCAAATGATTTGCTTTTGCTTAAGTAAATCTTGTTTTTATAAGTTGGATGCCACAATTTAGTGGTATCAGAGCTCTAGGTTCGCTGAGCCTACAGAGACATAGGACTAAGGCAATAGAGTTTGTTCTAGCGTCATCCAATGTATCTGATAGTGTCTTCTGCTCATATAGGAGAAGAAGAATTTGAAGATGACTGGGTCACATGAGGAGTTTGATGTAGAAAGCAGCAATGCTGCATCAAGAAGAGGTGCAGGGAGGTAGGAAAGAGAGGGATAATTGCCTGAGAACCCCCTAGCTAATCCAATTGTGATAAGAAATCCTTCCTTAGGAATCACTGTTGGGTAATTTAGGGCAACCATGATGTATTTAGTGGATCGAGCACTAGTAGTGCAACCTAGATTACCAGCCCCTAATGATGATGTTTTGGACATCAACAGGATATGTAATCCACATCAACAGGTGGAAGCAATGGGAATTGATGAAGTTCTGGACTTAGAACAAGTCTGTCCTCAACCTGAGCCTGTTGAATCAATAAATAGTAAACGAAGGAATAGGTTTCAATCCAAAAGCAGAATTTTCTATAGGTGTAGAAAGCCTGGACATATTGTAAAGAATTGTCCAATAAAGAACAAGGAAGAGAGAATTGAGAAAAGGCCTAACCAAATCCATGGACAGAGGCCTAATAGTTCCAAAAAGGGACAAATTTTGGTACCACCAGTACAACTAGGACCTAGTGCACCAAGGCAATGGTCATCTAGAAAGGGTAAAGAACCCTCTAGACCATACCTGGCACCCAGAATTTGCTACCTCTGTAGACAGGTTGGACATCTGGCAAGAGATTTCTCAACCAGAAATGTTATGGTGAATCAACCTCTGAGGCAGAATCAGCCTGAGGAAGTGAATAATCCACGAATCATGACAGGTTAGACAAAATAATGTGATTCTTATATTTCTTTTTATGGTTTCCTAAATTAATTTGAGAAGGTAATTGATTGAGCTTTCTTCGATCAGTCCTATGAGGACTTATATTTTGCATAATAAACACTATAGATGTTTCATGTTGCTCTTACCTCTATGAGAAGAAGATGAGGTATTGAAGAGATGCCTGGATAAAATCTAGTAATGTTAAATCTTATACTTGTGATAATATGAAAAGGAAGGAATATGATAGTATAAAAAGTGCATACTACTTAATCTCAGTATTTATATACCCTGGCCAGGTATATAACTATTGATGATAAAGTGAGTATGGAAACTCTTAGATTGTAATCTTTTTTATTGCCCTGATCAAGCAGTCATTCTGATACAATCTAATGACTATCATTAAATAATTAGCATGGAATGAATAAATGTGTCATGTTCTAAGCATAAGAAAGAAAAATCTGAGATAACCTCAGATGAGCATGTTTGTATGAGGAATTAAAAACATAATCCTCATAAGATTAGAATGAGGAATATGATTCCTTGTTTTCTTTTCTCTCAGGGAATTGGCAATAAAGTGGGTCATAGGACACTTGATGTGCATAATATAAAGATAGTATGGTGTTATTAGGTGAGATGACACAATCAGGGTATGAAAAGACTTATAGTCTCAAGTGGATGACAAAATATAATGGTGATTTTGAAAGAGAAATAATGAACCAACTAAGGAACATGGGAGTATGTGTTCTATGTGAACCAATCCATGATAAATTTGTGTGAAATAGATTTTTGTTGATCAAAACTCTATGGTATCCCCATAATAATGAGGTGTTATGTGAGTACATGATGATATGATGCATGGATAATATCTGTTTCCCTTTATCTAGGATTTCGGGGGCGAAATCCTTGTTAGGGGTTTATAATTTGTAACATCCCTGACCTGGGTTACACTTTAACCCTAGGTGTTTTGATTAATAAAGATGGTTATACGTTTAATCTTGTCTTTTGAAAAGTAATTCGGGCTCATGAGAAACTTATGTTTCAATTTTGGTCCTATTTGAACAATGTTGAAGCAATGTTTGCTTATTTTGGACTAAAGTGCAAATTACCCAAGTTGAGGGGTTAAATTGCAAATGTTTCATGATAAGATGTTCCTCATGTTTTGAAGCATCATGAGAATGAAGATGATGCATAGGTATGGCTTGTGGTAGCCTGAGTACCAAGGAAGAACTGATAAAGCAAGGTTTATGCATTAAAACCTAGTTTTGGTGTAAAGTGCAATTTACCCAAAACCTAGGGTTCAATAAGAAAATTACCACTTCAATAAGGTTCCTAATGTTTCTTGGCATCATGTAGAGTAAATAAAATGAGAGGGGCGCCTCATTTGAATTAAGTTGGAGGAGAGAGAATCTTGATATTAAAATAATCAAGATTTAATCCTAATTGAAACCCTAATTCAATTTAGGGCAAAAATAAATGTATTAATTAAAGGGCATCAACCAAAATTAAAATGGTTGGATTCATATGTGTGTGGAAATCCGTGAGCCTTGCAAGGACCACGAAAATATCCAAGGGAATGGATAACTCACTCACAATTTTTATAAGAAAAAGAAATATCCACTCACATGGATATTAATATTATATGATTTAAGGTGCTTGATTTGCTTTTCTTTAAATCATGTATAATTGAGAGGAATAAGAGGAAAACAAGATAGCCTCGTCCCTAAGGAAGTTGAGGGGGAAGAGGTGGCCATATTTTTGGGATTAAATGGATTTTTACAAAGCATATTCTCTCTCATTGAATTTTTATAAAAAGACCTTTTAGAAGCCAAATGAAAGGCTTTTTGACCCCACTTCCTCTCCTTGCTTGGGAAACGACCAAGGGAACTTGGGAGGGTCAGGAGGACGACCCCCAACCTGTTGGTAAGTCCTTGACCTTCGTTCTCCTTGATTTCATGGTGGAAATCGAAAATAAATCATTGATTTCTTCTTTTCTTCACTCCATCTTCAACCCTAGCCAATCTTTTCAGCCAAAAGATTGAGGACGAGCCTAGGGAGAGTTGCAAGAGCTTCATCCACCATTTTTTCCGTGAGATTGGAGATTTGGAGCTCAATTGGAGGCGGGTTTTATAACTTGAAACCTTAACTTTGTTATTGCATTCAATTCCCCATCAAATAATGATCATTTTTTCTATTTACAATTATTGATTTGGTTGATTGATGCAATTTCCATGGAAATCACAGCAGGTTTCATGGGTCTAGAGCTTGATGATGATGAAATCATAATAAGCACTTACCTCCCCAAATATCTAGACCAAACAGTTTCAATCAAATGTCCAAATAGTTTGTGTTTTGGGAGCAAACGGTTTCAAACTGTTTGGAATGAAACAGTTTCACTAAACCGCATAGAAGCAAAGGGTTTAAGACCATTTGGTGATGTTGACCAGGGTTGACCATTTGGGGACTTGATCATAATGATATAGGTTAATGACCCATCAATTATTATTGATTAACTCCAATTGGTTCATGAGTTGAAGGTCCATCAATCACCTAAACCCTACTCGGGTTGAGTGCTGATTTCATAAGTGATTGAGTTTGAAATTTGGGTTGATTGACCCAAACGGTTTCAAAACCGTTTGGGAATCAGCCAAACGGTCTCAAGACTGTTTGGAGGTCAACCAAGACCGTTTGTAGGTCTAGGGTTGAGTACAGTTAGGTATTTGAAGATTCAAACATATGGTATAAACCCTAATTGGCTAAGTGCTGATTTTGCAATTTAATGAGTTGATGCTTTGGGTTGATTGACCCAAATGGTTTCAAAACCATTTGGGGATCACCCGAACGGTCTCAAGACCGTTTGGGGGTCACCCAAGACCGTTTGGAGGTCTAGGGTTAAGTTTGGTCAAGTGTTTGAAGGTCCAAAGATACCAAATTGAAATACAATTAAGTGATGATTTGGTGACCAATCCTAGGATCCAAACCCTAATTGAATCACATGGTTGATGATGATATGATGGTAAAACGGTCTCAAGACCATTTGGAGGTCATCCAAATGATCCCAAGACCGTTTGGGGGTCACCCAAGACTGTTTGGAGGTCTAGGGTTGACTATGGTTAGGCGTTTCAAGATCTAAAGGTACTAAGTTGAAGTGCAATCAAATGCTGATTTGGTGATCAATCCAATGATCCAAACTTTGATTGATTGACTTGGATTTTGATGTTGAAATGGGAAAACGGTCTCAAGACTGTTTGGAGGTCATCCAAACGACCTCAAGACCGTTTGGGGTCAGGATATGTTCAATTTGGATGATGGTCCAATAGTTTTAAAGCAACTAGACTCACATTGGTTAATGTTGAAGGATCATCGATTCCAAACCCTAATCCAATTGATTCAAACCCTAATTGATGATCAATTGAGGGTTAATTGAGGGTCAAATCAGTTGAAGGATGACCTAATTAACTCAATTGAAGATTGGTGATGGGTCCAATTAAAGATTGGTTACATGAATTCAATGACTGAAGGAATCAACATTGAGAACCCCAAATCGACTTGATAGGTTGAGACCATCTTTGGTCCATGTGGTTTTGAGGAGGTTTGGACGAAACGGTCTTGAGACCATTTGGGACCAAACGATCCCAAACCGGTTGAGCCCATGCGGTTTCAAAAAGAAACTTTAGCAAACGGTTTCAAGTACTTGCTTTATCAAACGGTCTCAAGCACCACCTTTACCAAACAGTTTCAAACCATTTGAACTTAGAAAGACTAAGACCATTTGGGGCTCAAGTAGTCAAGATTTATTAAGGATTCAATTGGTTAATCCACTTGGACACCTATTGTAATTGAAGATCCAATTGGTCAATTCAATTGGATAACTTATGTATTGGAGGTCCAATGTAATTGAATCTCTTGAGAATTAAGATGATGAATGATCCATTGATCAAATGATGATTAGTAATGATAATAAATGAAGGTATAAAGGTTGAAATCCTAATATTACCTAAGTGATTAGTTCCAATTAAGGGATGGACCCTAATTGCTTATAGGAACAGTGAGGTGGTACTCTATGTTAATCATAGTTGTATGTACTTGATTGAAGGGTTGATATGACCTAATCAAGTTGAGAAGATGATAGCATGAGGTTCATACATGAATATGATTCATGAGGTGATTAAGGGTATGATTCTTATGCAAAGAGATCATGAAACCCTAATCATGAATATAAACCCTAGTTGACAGGGCTATTGAACTCTAACCCTAATTGAGGGAAATTCTGAATGAAACCCTAATCCAGGGTGAGGATGTAACCCTAATCTAGGGTAATGATATATGAAACTCCAATTTAGGGAAATGTGATGTAAAACCCTGATTGGAGATGAATAGTAGACCCAAGATGTGGGTAACCAATGTGAGTCCCTAATTGAGGTTGATTCAATGTGAATCCCTAATTGAGGTTAATTCCATGTGAATCCCTAATTGAGGTTGATTCAATGTGAATCTCTAATTGAAGTTGATTCCATGAGAAACCCTAATTGAGGGTGATGCCATGAGAAGTCCTTAGTTGGGATGAATAGTAAATATTAAGTATAGGCAATGAGATGTGAAAGCCTAACGAAGGGTGATGCTATATGCAATACTAACTCTAATGAAGTATGATAGCATGTGAAATCCCAAAGCCCTAATAAAGGGTAAAGGTATGTGAAACCCTAATTGAAGTTATAATACATGAAGCCTTAATCTTGAACAACATGATGACAACCCAGAACCCTAGTAATAAAATAGTGGGTAAAACCTTATACGGGTGAAATATCATAAATGGTTGATTATAGGAAAGCTTATTGTAAGCAAAGCCTTAACCTGAGATGAGTTCATATTATTAAAGATAATTGGACCATTCTTATGTGTAACCTATGCACTTCATGGTAATACTAATAGGTTAGTGGATGAAAGGATTAAGATGGGAAATACCTTAATCCAAGATAAGTTGATAACTTAAGAAAGTTGGAAGTAATGAGGTAAGTGATACATCAAGATATGAAAGACTTCACAGTTAGCATCTCAAAGTTGATATACTTTGATAACTATACAATCATAATGTGAGATGGGAAACCATAACCCTAAATTGGGTAATGGGACATGAGAAATCATAATATGATATGAATAGTAAGCCCTAACCCTATTGAGGGAATAGAGGTGTTACTATTGTATTACATAAAGTAATATGTTATGTTGCCTATTGAGAGGTGACAAGATGCTTTATGGGCCTTATGATCCATGACAGAAATTATGGCATAGTGAGAGGTACCAAAATGATTATAAAAGTTTATTATAAGAAAGGATAATGTTTTAATAAACTTAATAAGAGGAACAATTGTATTCAATAAAGAATGTGTAAAGCTGTGCAGACTAACCTCAGGGTTCAGAGCCTAAAGTAGTATGTGATGATCAATGATGAGTTAAAGAAAATAAATTCCATGAACTATGAAATCAGGTTTGGTTAAATTCCAATGCCTGACTGTGTAATCAGGTTTGGTTAAAGTCCAATACATGGTAGAGGTGTAATGCTTGTAATCAGGATTGGTTAAAGTCCAATGCCTGGCTGTGAAATCAAGTTTGGTTAAAGTCCAATACCTGGAAGAGGTGTAATGCCTGTAATCAGGATTGGTTAAAGTCCAATGTCTGGCTGTGAAATCAGGATTGGTTAGAGTCCAATGCCTGTCTGTGAAATCAGGATTGGTTAAAGTCCAATGCCTGACTGTGAAATTAGGATTGGTTAGAGCCCAATGCCTGGCTGTGAAATCAAGATTAGTTAAAGTCCAATGCATGGTTGTGTAATCAGGTTTGGTTAAAGTTCAATACCTGGCAGAGGTGTAATGCTTGTAATTAGGATTGCTTAAAGTCCAATGCCTGGCTGTGAAATCAGGATTGGTAGTGTCCAATGCCTGGCGGTGTCATCAGGTTTGGAAGAGTCCAATACCTGGCAGAGGCTAAATGCCTATAGTGATAACACATGATTAGTAATAACCCAATGCTTGTAATGATGATTTAGGATTGGTATTAATCCAATTCCTGTATTGATGATAAATGAGTACATGGTATATATATCTCTTTATTTGTTTAACAGGTTGGCTAAGGCCAACAGAATGAAACAAGAATGTTTCATGGGTGGCATAACAAGATGATGAGTGTCACACTAAAAGTTTGATATGATGGTATAATATGTTGGATAAATGATATACATGTCATTCCTATTCCTTATTAAAAGAATAGATGATATATTACTCAATCATAAATAGTTGCAATGCTTACAAAGTTGAGGATGCTTTAAACTGCTTAACCTCTGCTCAGTTCATATCTTTAAATTGCAATACAATGTTTTGGCAGAGAGTTATATCTCCCACTAGGGCAATTTACCATTGTCTCACACCCGTGGGATCCAATGTTTTTAGGTGGACGCATACAAAGAGGCAGGAAACATTTGGTAGAGAAGGAATAGAAGCAGCATTGAGGACAACAATAATATCTCAGGTGGAGATACTACATGTCCTATTGTATAGATAGTAGTCCTATGTGTCGTCTTTGTGCTCTCAGGTCTTCGGGATTTATAGATAGTGCTTTCATCATCGACTCGAGATTTTGGCTTGATGCCTCAAGGTTTTCGTGCATCTATGTATAATGTTATAGGACAACTAATGTTGTAATCCTCGAGAAGCTATAGTACAAGTCATGTACCTTTAAATTAGGATGCATATAATGTAATACAATGGTTCTTGATGTAAGAGATTTCTTATGTTTGGATCACTTTGCAAAAGTTTTAATTTTTAGTGATTTTCAGTAATCCGCTGCAAATGATTCTCTTCTTCTTAAGTAAATCTTGTTTTTATAAGTTGGATGCCACAATTTAGTGGTATCAAAGCTCTAGGTTCACTGAGTCTACAGAAACATAGGACTAAGGCAGTAGAGTTTGTTCTAGTGTCATCCAGTGTATCTGATAGTGTCTTCTGCTCATATAGGAGAAGAAGAACTTGAAGATGACTGGGTCACATGAGGAGTTTGCTGTAGAAAGTAGCAATGATGCATCAAGAAAAGGTGCAGGGAGGAAGGAAAGAGAGGGATAATTGCCTGAGAACCCCCTAGCTAATCCAATTGTGATAAGAAATCCTTCCTTAGGAATCACTGTTGGGTAATTTAGGGCAACCATGATGTATTTAATGGATCGAGCACTAGTAGTGCAACCTAGATTACCAACCCCTAATGATTATGTTTTGGACATCAACATGATATGTAATCCACATCAGAAGGTGGAAGCAATGGGAATTGATGAAGTTCTGGACATAGAACAAGCCTGTCCTCAACCTCAGCCTGTTGAATCAATAAATAGTGAAGGAAGGAATATGTTTCAATCCAAAAGCAGAATTTGCTATAGGTGCAGAAAGCCTGGACATATTGTAAAGAATTGTCCAACAAAGAACAAGGAAGAGAGAATTGAGAAAAGACCTAACCAAATCCAGGGACATAGGCCTAATATTCCAAAAAGGGAAAGATTTTGGTACCACTAGTACAACTAGGACCTAGTGCACCAAGGCAATGGTCATCTAGAAAGGGTAAAGAACCCTCTAGACCATACCAGGCACCCAAAATTTGCTACCTGTGTAGACAGGTTGGACATCTGGCAAGAGATTGCTCATCCAGAAATGTTATGGTGAATCAACCTCTGAGGCAGTGAATAATCCACGAATCATGACAAGTTGGACAAAATAATGTCATTCTTATATTTCTTTTTATGGTTTCCTGAGTTAATTTGAGAAGGTAATTGATTGAGCTTTTTTTTTAAAGATAAACCATACCATTATATTGATAAAAGCCATACAACATCTATAGAGATAACATGTTCATACATATTCTATTACCAAAGGATCTAGAGAACGCCTTCTGACAGATAAGATTGGATGCGAGTATGACATTTCATAACGGATTCCTCCCTTTCACGCTTATAGAAGCAGCTTTCATACGGAATCAAACCACAATTCAGGGTAAAATCTACAGAGTCGACGCTACCACCACCTAGATGACCAGAATAAGCACAATTTGCATCTCCAGAAGACCCATCAGACCTACACCAATACATCGAGCACAACAGACAACCAACCGAACTACACTAAACAAGGGGGGAGAACCCTTACCATGTTGAATAACCGGGGGAAACCAAGATAAACCACCACCTTCACAGAGGAAGGACAACACTCCTTATGCAAAAGGTGCAAAAAATCCGATAAACGGCAGACCAAAGACAGATGAACTGCCAGAAACCAGCTCCCAAGCAAAACCCTGCACAGAAAACCCGACCTTGTCGATCACTCTAGCTGAGAGGACGCCCACCAAAACCTACCTCTTCACGGTGGACAGAGGCCCAGAACGGGGCTGTGGCAAGCACCACAGAAACCGCACCGTCTCCAGGGACACAACGCCTAGCGCTAGCGCCGCAGAGGCGAGAAGCGAAGATGAGGGGGTGAAGAAACGACCACCCGACAGAGGCGATCCACACCGATCGGGCTTGGAAGAAGCCCGAGGGGAGTAGGGTGGCGCAGGCCACCGCGATGCCCCCTCCCCCAAGCTAGGAAACTCGTGCCCTAGTCGCCCTCTGAGTCGCCCAGGCTGACGGGAGCAGACAGAACCCAGACTAAACAACCGGATTATAACCAGGTTGTCTATGAGCACTTATATTTTGCATAATAAAAACTATAGATGTTTCATGTTGCTCTTACCTCTATGAGAAGAAGATGAGGTATTGAAGAGATGCCTAGATAAAATCCAGTAATGTTAAATCTTATACTTTTGATAATATGAAAAGGAAGGAATATGATAGTATAAAAAGTGCATACTACTTAATCTTAGTATTTATATACCCTGGCCAGGTATACAACTATTGATGATAAAGTGAGTATGGAAACTCTTAGATTGTAATATTTTTTATTGCCCTGATCAAGTAGTCATTCTGATACAATCTAATGAGTATCATGAAATAAGAAGCATGGAATGAATAAATGTGTCAAGTTCTAAGCATAAGAAAGAGAAATCTGAGATAACCTCAAATGAGCATGTTTGTATGAGGAATTAATAGCATAATCCTCATAAGATTAGAATGAGGAATATGATTCCTTGTTTTCTTTTCTCTAAGGGAAATGGCAATAAAGTGGGTCATATGACACTTGATGTGCATAATATAAAGATAGTATGGTGTTATCAGGTGAGATGACACAATCAGGGTATGAAAAGACTTATAGTCTCAAGTGGATGAAAGAATATAATGGTGATCTTGAAAGAGAAATACTGAACCAACTAAGGAACATGGGAGTATGTGTTCCATGTGAACCATTCCATGATAAATTTGTGTGAAATATCTTTTTGTTGATCAAAACACTATGGTGTCTCCATAATAATGAGGTGTTATGTGAGGACATGATGATATGATGCATGGATAATATCTGTTTCCCTTTATCTGGGATTTCGGGGGTGAAATCCTTGTTAGGGGTTTATAATTTGTAACATCCCTGACCTGGGTTACACTTTAACCCTAGGTGTTTTGATTAAGAAAGATGATTATATTTTAATCTTGTCTTGTGAAAAGTAATTAGGGCTCATGAGAAACTTATGTTTCAATTTTGGTCCTATTTGAACAATGTTGAAGCAATGTTTGCTTATTTTGGACTAAAGTCAAATTACCCAAGTTGAGGGGTTAAATTGCAAATGTTGCATGATAAGATGTTCCTCATGTGTTGAAGCATCCTGAGAATGAAGATGATGCAGAGGTATGGCTTGTGGTAGCCTGAGTACCAAGGAAGAACTGATAAAGTAAGGTTTGTGCATTACAACCTAGTTTTGGTGTAAAGTGCAATTTACCCAAAACCTAGGGTTCAATATGCAAATTACCACTTCAATAAGGTCCCTAATGTTTATTGGCATCATGTAGACTAAATAAAATGAGAGGTGCGCCTCATTTGAATTAAGTTGGAGGAGAGAGAATCTTGATATTAAAATAATCAAGATTTAATCCTAATTGAAACCCTAATTCGATTTAGGGCAAAAATAAATGTATTAATTAAAGGGCCTTCAAACAAAATTAAAATGGTTGGATTCATATGTGCGTGGAAATCCTTGAGCCTTGCAAGGACCACGAAAATACCCAAGGGAATGGATAGCTCACTCACAATTTTTATAAGAAAAATGAAATATCCACTCACATATGGATATTAATATTATATGATTTAAGGTGCTTAATTTGATTTTCTTTAAATCATGGATAATTGGGAGGAATAAGAGGCAAACAAGATAGACTCGTCCCTAAGGATGTTGAGGGGGAAGAGGCGGCCATATTTTTGGGATTAAATGGATTTTTACAAAGCATATTCTCTCTCATTGAATTTTTATAAAAAGACCTTTTACAAGCCAAATGAAAGGCTTTTTGACCCCACTTCCTCTCCTTGCTTGGGAAACGACCAAGGGAACTTGGGATGGTCAGGAGGATGACCCCCAACCTGTTGGTAAGTCCTTGACCTTCGTTCTCCTTGATTTCATTGTGGAAATCGAAAATAAATCATTGATTTCTTCTTTTCTTCACTCCATCTTCAACCCTAGCCAATCTTTTCAACCAAAAGTTTGAGGACGAGCCTAGGGGGAGTTGCAAGAGCTTCATCCACCATTGTTTCCGTGATCTTGGAGCTTTGGAGCTCAATTGGAGGCGGGTTTTATAACTTGAAACCCTAACTTTGTTATTACATTCAATTCCCAATCAAATAATGATCATTTTTCTATTTACAATTATTGATTTGGTTGATTGATGCAATTTCCATGGAAATCACAGCAGGTTTCGTGGGTTTAGAGCTTTATGATGATGAAATCATCATAAGCACACACCTCCCCAAATATATAGACCAAATGGTTTCAATCAAATGTCCAAACAGTTTGTGTTTTGGGAGAAAATGGTTTCAAACCGTTTATAATGAAACAGTTTCACTAAACCACATAGAAGCAAACGGTTTAAGACCGTTTGGTGATGTTGACCAGGGTTGAACATTTGGGGACTTGATCATAATGATCTAGGTTAATGACCCATCAATTATTATTGATTAACTCCAATTGGTTCATGAGTTGAAGGTCCATCAATCACCTAAACCCTAATCGGGTTGAGTGTTGATTTCATAAGTGACTGAGTTTGTAATTTGGGTTGATTGACCCAAACGGTTTCAAAACCATTTGGAAATCACCCAAACGGTCTCAAGACCATTTGGAGGTCAACCAAGACCGTTTGGACGTCTAGGGTTGAGTATGGTTAGGTATTTGATGATTCAAACATATGGTATAAACCCTAATCGGCTAAGTGTTGATTTTGCAATTGAATGAGTTGATGTTTTGGGTTGATTGACCCAAACGGTTTCAAAACCATTTGGGGATCACCCAAACGGTCTCAAAACCGTTTGGGGGTCACCCAAGACCGTTTGGTGGTCTAGGGTTAAGTTTTGTCAAGTGTTTGAAGGTCCAAAGATACCAAATTGAAATACAATTAAGTGTTGATTTGGTGACCAATCCTAGGATCCAAACCCTAATTGAATGACATGGTTGATGATGATATGATGGGAAAACGGTCTCAAGATCGTTTTGAGGTCATCCAAATGATCCCAAGACCGTTTGGGGGTCACCCAAGACCGTTTGGAGGTCTAGGGTTGACTATGGTTAGGTGTTTGAAGATCTAAAGGTACTAAGTTGAAGTCCAATCAAATGCTGATTTGGTGATCAATCCAATGATCCAAACTTTGATTGATTGACTTGGATTTTGATGTTGACATGGGAAAACGGTCTCAAGAATGTTTGAAGGTCATCCAAACGACCTCAAGACCGTTTGGGGTCAGAATATGTTCAATTTGGATGATGGTCCAATAGTTTTAAAGCAACTAGACTCACATTGGTTAATGTTGAAGGATCATCGATTCCAAACCCTAATCCAATTGATTCAAACCCTAGTGAGAGGTGACAAGATGCTTTATCGGCCTTATGAGCCATGAGAGCAATTATGTAATAGTGAGAGGTACCAAAATGATTATAAAAGTTTATTATAAGAAAGGATAATGTTTTAATAAACTTAATAAGAGGAACAATTGTATTCAATAAAGAATGTGTAAAGCTATGCAGGCTAACCTCAGGGTTCAGAGCCTAAAGTAGTATGTGATGATCAATGATGAGTTAAAGAAATTAAATTCCATGAACTATGAAATCAGGATTGGTTAAAGTCCAATGTCTGGTTATGTAATCAGGTTTGCCTAAAGTCCAATACCTAGCAGAGGTGTAATTCCTGTAATCAGGATTGGTTAAAGTCCAATGTCTGGATGTGAAATCATGTTTGGTTAAAGTCCA
Organism: Alisma plantago-aquatica; assembly: GCA_963693085.1. Taxonomy (NCBI): domain Eukaryota; kingdom Viridiplantae; phylum Streptophyta; class Magnoliopsida; order Alismatales; family Alismataceae; genus Alisma; species Alisma plantago-aquatica. The sequence goes on along the minus strand of OY856411.1, from coordinate 910,771,249 downwards.
ATACCTGGCAGAGGTGTAATGCCTGTAATTAGGATTGGTTAAGGTCCAATGCCTGGCTGTGAAATTAGGATTGGTTAGAGTCCAATGCCTGGCTGTGAAATCAGCATTGGTTAAAGTCCAATGCCTGGGTGTGAAATCAGGATTGGTTAGAGTCCAATGCTTGGTTGTGAAATCAGGATTGGTTAAAGTCCAATGTCTGGCTGTGTAATTAGGTTTGGTTAAATTCCAATACCTGGAAGAGGTGTAATGCCTGTAATCAAGATTGGTTAAAGTCCAATGACTGGGTGTGAAATCAAGATTGGTAGTGTCCAATGCCTGGCAGTGTAATCAGGTTTGGAAGAGTCCAATACCTGGAAGAGGATAAATTCATGTAGTGATAACACAGGAGTAGTAATAACCCAATGCCTGTAATGATGATTTAGGATTGGTATTAATCCAATTCCTATATTGATGATAAATGAGTACATGGTAGATATATCTCTTTATTTGTTTAACATGTTGGCTAAGGCCAACAGAATGAAACAAGAATGTTTCATGGGTGACATAACAAGATGATGAGTGTCACAAGAAAAGTTTGAGATGATGGTATAATATGTTGGATAAATGATATACATGTCATTCCTATTCCTTATTAAAAGAATAGATGATATATTGCTCTATCATAAATAGTTGCAATTCTTACAAAGTTGAGGATGCTTTAAACTGCTTAACCTCTGCTCAATTCATATCTTTAAATTGCAATACAATGTTTTGGCAGAGAGTTATATCTCCCGCTGGGGCAATTTACAATTGTCTCACCCCAGTGGGATCCAATGTTTTTAGGTGGACGCGGACAAAGAGGCAGGAAACCTTTGGCAGAGAAGGAACAACAACAGCATCGAGGACAGTAGTAATATCTCAGGTGGATATACTACCTGTCCAGTTGTATAGATAGTAGTCCTATGTGTCGTCTCTGTACTGTCAGGTCCTCGGGATTTATAGATAGTGCTTTCATCATCGACTCGAGATTTTGGCTTGATGCCTCAAGGTTTTTGTGCTGTCTGTATATATAATGTTATAGGACATCTAATGTTGTAATCCTAGAGAAGAGATAGTACAAGTCATGTACCTTTAAATCAGGATGCATATAATGTTATACAATGGTTCTTGATGTAAGAGATTTCTTATGTTTGGATATCTTTGCAAAAAATTTTAATTTTTAGTGATTTTTAGTAATTCGCTGCAAATGATTTGCTTCCACTTAAGTAAATATTATTTTTATAAGTTGGATGACACAATATCACTTTGATATTTTCTGTTGTTTGTTGTACTAACTCAGGACCCAAAAGCTGATATTCACCAGACTCATACCAACATAAAGGAGATCAGCACTTCCTGCCATATAAGGCCTCATAAGGAGCCATGTCAATGCTCTGCTGGTAACTATTGTTGTAGGCGAACTCTATCAAACTAAGATGTACATCCCAACTGCCTAGGAACTGCAAAACACAAGCTCAGAGAAGATCCTCCAAAGTCTGAATAGTCCTTTCAGATTGCCCGTCTGTCTGCGGGTGGTGGTCGTGAGGTTGCGGCCGAGCAGCAAGAAGAGCAATAGAAGGTAAGAGATGGGCATGCTGTTATTTTGGTGGCTTTGTAGTAGAGTGCTAGAGTCATCCATGTACTCTCAGGTCCTCAGAGGTGTTTGACGACGTTTCACGATGTCTAGATATTGTAATCTTTGTATATCTTGCTGCTGGCCGTACGTGGTCATTATGTATGTATAAACAGGTGTTGAACTCTGGTGCTGACAGTACAACTAGTTTCGTTAAGTTGTGGGCCTATAACAAGGCTTGTGAATGTTGATATAACATGCTTTCTCTACAGGATCTGGATGCAAAAGTTTCCTTGAGTATGCTTTCTGCAATCAGTTTTAATAAACCCGTGTTTTTGGTAATATGAGGTTCCGTACGTTTTTGCATGTCATCTCGTTGTCTGTGTGATGGCGGGGTGTCACATCCAGGGGGATCGGAAATGCCAGAACATGAAGACGACTACACCAGATGATGAAGATGAAGCCTGATGGAGTAGCAATTCTGGAGCCCTTTCTTCTAGTGGATCAACTTCCTTTTCTTCATAATATTCTAGGTTTCGGTTGGGTATCTCGAATGATCCCCCAAGATCACAAATTTGGTTCTTCACTCATGGCATAGATCAACCCTCGGTGATCGCGACAGATGACCAAAGCATGACGATTGAAGTCAAGCGAGACAACCGGGCATTCTGGTTTTCCTTGGTGTATGTATCATGCTTCAGGATCAAACGTAGGAGCCTCTGGTCTATGCTAGCGGACTTGGGATCTGCTACCTTGGGTATCCCTTGGCTTCTTAGAGGGTATTTCAATGCAATCAGATCGTCACAAGAAAGAGTGGGAAGAGGAACTCCAAATATTCATGTGATGGAGGAGCTCAATCGGCGGATTGAATGTACAACACTGACAGAGATACCTTTTTTGGGGCCCCCCTTCAGTTAGGTCGACAAGAAAGAGGGGACACCTACTAAGTGGGCTCACCTGGACAGGGACTTCATAGGGAGTTCTTGGTCGAATGATCTGAGTTGTGATCTACAACATGTGTTACGCACAAAAGTGTCAGATCATGCTCCTCTCTTCTTCCATCTGAAATCTAGAGTCCAGGCTAAAGAGATTAGGGCCACGTTCTCTTTCAAGAAGATGTGGACTCTCCATGACGGCTTTATGCAGGTGGTTTTTGATAGTTTGAGGATGGTGGGATAGGGATACCCCCCTTTCAGAATCTACTCCAAACAATGTAATCTCAAGCATGAGCTGATCAGATGGAACAAACAGGGGGTGAGAAATATTTTTGTAAGAGTGATAGCATGTGAATGTCGTGTCTAGGAATTATAAAAGTTGTGGGATGGAAGTGGGGATGAAATGGGAAGAAGGTAGTTCGATGAATCTGAGAGGGACTTGGGGAATGCCTTGGCGATGGTGGAATCCTATTGGAAAGAGATGTTGGGAGATAGATGGGTGAAAGAAGGGGACCACCATACTAAATACTTCCACTCTATGGTGAAATACCAGTGAAGAAGGAAAGGGGAGTATAAGGTGAAGAGGGAGGACAGGACCTGGGCGGAAGGAACTAAGGCGGTCTCGGAGGAAGCGGTGGTTTTCTTTACTAACCTGTTTTCTATAAAGCCAACAACAAGGTCTAACTCGCTTCTCCAATTGATCCCCCGCATGGTGGAAAAATAAGATAATGAGGCTCTCATGTCCAAGCTAGAGGAGAAAGATATCTTCGAAGATCTGATGGATCTTGTAATGACCCCACCTCCCGGTAACCCCCAATTAAGGGAGACCAACAGGTCAGAGCCGTTATCTCAATTTCCCAGATCAAATGATCTACAAATAATAAGTAACAATTATTAAATTCTACCATGACTATATTGAAGCTGGAATAAAATAAAACTTTGCATACCTATTTCAAAAACTTGGATATCAAACTTCTATCCACATCTGGACTCTATTCTAACTAATCCTCCTTGCACTTTATTTCTTAATTTCTCAATATGCCACTTTACTGTTTGTCCTTTTCAATTTGTACTGAAAACATTGACAAACAAAACATTGGTTACCATAAATAAATATGCCGGTATGTTTTGGAAACAATAATCTTGCAATTAACTGTAACAACATATTGTAGTCAATTATGATTTAACAAACAACTTTACATTTTAAGCATAACTGATCAATCCATACATACCCTAGCCTCTATGTTGTCCCTCCAGTGGCCTAGATGCTACCTTCCTCATGGTAGATCCTCATTAAACCCCACATGATCCTACCTAGCAGGTACATCAATATCTAGGGTTGAGTCGCATTGCACTACCCATAGGTAGCCCAATCCCTAACTCATGGTATGCTAAAGAGTCGCATGGCACTACCCATAGGTAGCCTGATCCCTAACTCTTAATAACATGATGGTACCACTTAATAAGTAGACCCTTTACCAGATTACCCTTTTCATCATTAGCAAAGCCACAGAGGAGGATCAGGATCTGAGCCAGTCATGTATACATACTTATGGTGATAATCATAGTCACTTTATAGTTGCATGAAATAAAAGTCATCCAAGCAGTTATTTTCAGGAAATCGATAAAACAACTGGGAATCACTATGAAACTAAAGCGATTAACCATAAGCGTAACCACATACTTGATCCAGAGCAACTTGATGTCCAAGGAATAATATTCAAGAACAATCAATCAAGCAATCATCAATATCCTAAAATTAATGCATAACATCCAAGTGTCATTGTTTTATTCAAAACATTCTCGAGATTGACTTGGATTCCACCTTAGGATTCCTAGGTCAACTTTAGGGTTTTATTAGTGTTTTAGCCTTCATTATGCATTTATCATTTTTAATTCTCTTTTAGTCCACAAACCGTAATTTCTACATCATAGGCACAATTAAAAGTCAATTAAGTCCAACATGCCTTTTTTTACATTAAAGCTACCATTTTTATCCTTTTAAGTCATGACACGACCATTAAGACCAATTATCATCTTTGGCTTCTTTCAGATTAACAACTCATAATTCTTTATGATCTAATTCACATATGAACTCTATTTATCACTAATTCCACATTTATCCATTAGAAAACCATAATTACCATATTATGGGTATTTATCCACAATTAGCAACTTTTATACTCAAAATAGTGTAGATTCATCATATCTCAGTTTTATTCATAGATTTGAACAATTAAAGACATTAAGGGTCATAATTACCAAAGTTAGGGTTTCATGGCCCATTAAAGCATATTCATGTACATGGAACCCAAAATTAGCCAATTATGTAAAAAGACCATCTTTTTAGATCTAAACCTTCCTTTTATTAACAACAAGTTAATTTCCACTTTAAACATCCATATAACCCTTCCCAATTCATTAATCATCAAAGATTAGGGTTTTTCATTAATTAAACCATTAAAGATAGCATCTTTACATACTTTTTGAATTTCAAGTAGAATCAGACTTCCATTATATTTTTATTGCATTTCTTACATTCTCCTGATCAATTTTCATATGTAACTTGTTTTAATCCGAGTTACCGATCTTTAGTTATGAAAATTGCAAGATAAAACAATTATGGACTAATTAGGTAACGCCACGTGTATGCTTACCTTGAATTCATTAGATCCACACCGAACCTGGCTGGACAAGTGGTTGTGTGCCACACCATTGGTTCGGTCCCACGAGACAAGGCCCGCCTCCCCTCACAAAACCCATCTTTTCCCTCTCCTTCTCTTCGTTAGGGTCCGGGGTAAAGAAGTAAATTGACATCTTCTCTTCTTCAACCTCCCGAACAATGCTCCGCAGAGCAGCTTCCCGCCATGGTCAACTCGCCCGTTGACTCCAGAAATCTCGCCTCCTCAACCTCTGGTGATGGTCGCCCCACCTCCGCACGGTGCCGTCGCATCTTGCGACGCCCTCCGTATGCTCTAGATCGGTCCCGAGCAGGTGGTCGATTAGAGCTAGAAAGCCAGTGGTAGCAGTACCTTCATGGAGCGGGAGCAGCCTTCCGCGGGAGATCAGAAGCAGAGGGAGAAGAATGCAGGGTCCATCAGACCCTCACGATGATCTTTCTGGTTTCACTGAGGCATGTACTCCCACTTATATATGCATGGGGTCTGGTTCTTCAGAGCATTGGGGAAAAGTCCCAATCGTTTACGAAACTGAGAAAATAGGGGTCCTCCTGGTCCGACTTCCTCTCCCAAGATCAAATATTAAATTTCTAGGACTCCTTATTGATCAGGGAGGGTGGATATGTGGATCGATTCCTTGCTTTAATGTTTCCCTTTCTCATTTCTGACCGAGGTGAAACCACTGTTAGATCCATATCTAACGGCTATCGGGCCCTTAGTAAGAACAGAAAACAAATCAAATTGTGACATTTAATACAATCCTTCTCACTTTAGGAAAATCTACAAAAATCATATCTCCCAAACCACACGTCCAATTAATACCAAATTTTAAGGGAAACTTAAAAATAACTTAATCGTTCATCTTGCCAAACTTGGGATCATTATTCAAAGAAAACGTGCCCTTTTTCTTAAGTGCAAGTTATTACTTTATTATGCATATTTCTCATATTTTCTCGATCTTGTTTCTTTTTATTTTCTTGATTTTTATTTCTTTTTCCACAAGAAACCATTTGAACATGAAATCTTTTACAAGATGGATCCATTATCCAAAAATCCACATATATCTTGTAATATTATTATTATCTCATATTTCCTTTAATAAACCAATATTTAATTGATCTTTTCTCTCTCTTGTTGCATTATCTTACAACTTGGACTCCTTGGAACCGAAGAAATCCCAAATATATGAAATCCATCCTTATAGGATAATTCCTAGCCTTCTAGATGCCGCTACATCTTTCTTTTCTCCATTTCCTAATTATTCATTTACTAATTGAATTTCCTCTTTCTTTTTCTTGTTATTGGACCCAATAGCAAATAAGGCCCACAAAACAACCAAGCAAGGCTACTTACAAATGAAATTCATCCATTTAATTAAATGACATCATTATTTGTTCATATTTTTTTAACAGGAGAAATTACATTTCTCCCCAAAAGAATCTAAAAATTGGGGTTGTAACATCCTTCCCCTCTTATAAGAATTTTGTCCTCAAAATTCCATCAAGCAAACAAACAATTCAGGATAAGACTTTTCCATGTCCATAATTGGCCCCTATATGCCATTACCCTATCCATGACGCTTCCAAAGAACCTTTATCATCACATATTCTTTTCTCTGAGTTTCTTTCTCCTTGGCATCTATAATCTCACAGGTGACCCAGGACATTTCAACCTCCCTTGGGGCTTACAAGGTTCATTGCTCAGCACATGGCTCTGGTACCTCACATAGTACTCTAAATCGGACTCATGGAACACATTATTCATCATGTTATCCTGAGGGGTAAGGCTAAACATAACCATCTCCACCAATCCATCTCAAATGAACCCATGTATCAGGGACTCATTTGTCTCATCTATAGCTCAGAAGGGTCAAATTTTCCATCACATACACTCCCACAGTGAACTGCATGTCAGTCTGCTTTGCATCAGCTCATGACCCAGGTCGCCCCTGGGCTCTCTTTTAGCCATTACACGATCAAAGCAACTTCATATGCACACACTATTTTCCTTTTTCTGACCTTCGAGAGGTCCCTTCACCAACATCATCTTAATGAAGTGGTGACCGACACAACCTCCCTTACATAACTTCTTTACATCCTGATACTGGATATGGTGGTTATCATCACATCTTGCAGAGGACAAGAACTGTCTCCATGTATCACCCTGAATGAGCACACATTCCCTCATCAGACCCTCTAGTCTGGATCATACTAACCATTAGTTAGGGGTGATAAAATTTACTAACCTCAAGTTTTTCATGTACCTACATCCACTTCATGGAAGTGAATCTTTAGGTCATACTCAAGGAACCTTTGAACTTGCATCATGGTGTAGTTGAACCATCTCTCTTACATGTAGTTCTACTGGTTCCATCCCTTAACAACATTCTTTCTTTCTCATGTCATCTAGGTAAGGTGATCTACCATAACCCATATTGCATCTTGATCTTCCTCGGTCTAGGGGAGACTTACCATAATATCCAAAGTGATGAACTCCCATTCCCTCTCGGGGACTCTTTATCCTCTCCATCAAGATACTAGGTTATCGGTGTTCGTCCTTCACCTCCTGGCTTGCATGGCGACAAGCCACATGCAACTTTATCTTAAGCATCCAAAGTACTACTGTCACTTACTCTTTTCATAGTACCACGGTGTATGGTGATCTTAAAATCATGATCTCATGTATGTCATGATTCCCCAAGATTGATTCCTCGGAAACCCTAAACCACTCTAATTGGGGTTTCATCACCTTCTTTTCTAAAGAAGTGCATCTGAGGTTCTACCACCATCCGTTTATTGCATCAAGGCCTAGGATGGCTAACCAAACAACAACTAACTTGTTCAACAGATCTCGTTAGATCTGAGTGTTAACCAAACATATCTTCTTTTTCAAACTTAGGGTTAACCTAAAAGCCTCTTCTAGCCTCTAGCTAAACTAGGCAGCTGCATCTCAACCAGAGCATCCATTACCACTTCACATCCTTAGGTGTAAGGTAATGTTCACGACATACACCTCCATGTATGCCATTTATTATTTCATCTCAAACTCTAAGTCTATCTTCATCAAGAAAACTCTGAACTCATTCTCTTGGTTTTCGAACTCAACCTTGTATAACTCATAGCTCATGATAAAAACATCCTCTTAAGATGACTACCTTAGTTCTCTTAGTGTTTGTAAACCATCCATGTATCGTTCACTCCACAAGGGTATGTTATCATCTCTATCCTCATACCTCATAGCAACGTTCCAACTCACATCATCTTTTTATCCTTGGTGTATGGGATGCGTATTGTCCTATCTCTCACTCCCATAAAAAGAGGAAATAAGTATTTGGATACAGTCCAAATACTAAGTTCTTCCCATTCTAAGAGTAGAGATGGTACATCCCACCTTGCCAGTACACCTTCAAATCTAAGTTGAAACGTGCAACATAGGTCTCTACATCACGATCATCTCGATATCAAAGTTACTTCCATGGAAAATTGGTCTCGAACCCACTTGGGTCACCACACAATCCTTGGTCATCTCCTCTAGGTCTGTAGGGTGCTGGCACTTTTGGGGTCATCCCTCTTCCCTTATGCATCTAGAGAGTGCCCTCCTCGTCTGCCCTTTGGGTCCCATGAGTTCATGAAGGTGATCAATCTCCTAACCCATGGCCCTCACATAGTGATAGTTGTTACCTCCCGACCCTATGGTCATGTGCAACTATGGCATTAGGCAACTCCTACTTCAATCAGTCTTATCCCTACCTGACCCTAGAATAGACTTAGGATTCTATTATAGTACATGTCCAACGTAGAACCTTACCCAAGTCTCCATCATCTCTCTCTACATTCATGGACTGACCTTCATCCTTTCATAGGGTCATGGTGACCGACCTACCTTGGTCAGGCCCCATACCGGTTACCTACATGGTATCACATCCACATGCACTTAGAGATGGTTATCTATGGGTCTACAAGTTCAATCTCTTACCATGTACTCTTCACTTAGCTTCTCAAGATCCTATGATACCTCTTTAGGTTTCCTCAAAACTAACAAAAACTGGTATACCCCCTACAAAAGGGTCCCTCTCCCAGGATGGGAGGAAACTATCTCTTGGTATCAACAAAGGTCACAAACGTCCCTATGTCTCATGTTTATATCCACATGAGCATGCTTAACCCTGTCAAGCTACTAGGGCACACAGATAGTAAGAAGACCACCTACTTAAACCATTGCAGATCTCCCTGATAAGTCATACTTGTTCTCATTCCTCATTATTGGACCAAGATCATACCTTCCCATGTCACCCACTTATAGGCGAGGGGTTCATAAAACATACACCTTAACCAAGGGGTTTCATTTTCCTCTAAACATGAGGGGTGTCATGCTCAAATCTATGGAAACTCAAATCTCGTCATGAGCATTAGGTACACCCATCACTACTACTTCCCTTCTTAGGTCCAGGAACCCTAGGTTCACTTTTTAGATGTCCCTCTGCATGCTAAACCTTTTAACCATGAACCAAACATGTACAAGGTATGACATGCACTTCCCATGATCCTTCTTCTTGAACAACACTTTAGAGTGGAGTCCTCCTCAAGGACAACCAATTAAGTGTAAGGCCTCACAACTTGTTACTAAACCTCTTCAGGGTCTAAGGAACTCTTCTTCCTAACTCAGAAGGTAAACACCTATACCATAGGCACATATGTACCATTAATCTCATCCTTTCTCTAGGGTTTGGTTCCTCTAAAGGCAACCAAGATACCATCTGCCTCCAGGGATCATGCATGAGGCAACCACAACCATCCTATTAGGTTGCATCATCCTCAACTCCCCACTGTTCCTCATATCTCGGAGTCTAAGCTTCCAACCTTCTTGCTTGGGTCCTGCTCTCTCTCTCTCTAGAGCTAACCCTACAAACAACCTTACTACTAGAGGTCCTCCCCCCATGAAGGTGGATCAATCTTACAAGCATACTCGTACATGGGTGAAGCCTATGTTTGCCCAAGATTATCCATAGCTCTTTATGCTTTAACTCATAAGCCATCCATCATACTCTCCTAGCCAGGGTTTCAACCTACTACCAACACTACTGATGTACTCTGGGTGCATGTTATTCCCTACTCACATAAGCCCATAGGGTTTCTATAGGTTATTCACTAACCTCAACAATGAAGGAGCTATCCTTCACTCTAACATGCATAACCCTTCCCAGGGTTGGGTCGCCAAAGGCACTAGGTCATCCAACCTCACATGGCTCATATCGTCATGGGCATCCGAAAGCATGTCCACTCACACACATGGTCGAACATGGCATTTGACTCATCATCCCATGTCTCTCTCTAACCACCACTTAGGGTTAGGGTTAGCATCATCCTCAAAGGATGTGCCAGGTCTCTACTTATAATGGAGGTATCTACCTCCAAGACTAACTTTCTCTACTCAGCCTCCTGACAAGGAGGTCTAGCCTCAGGTCTCTCCTGAGGGCATGACAACATATGTCATACGACCTAAGCATGTATCTATTCTTTAGTTAATGCTTAAACTATTAAGCTTATGTCCATGACATTTTATTTACATGCTTTTAATTAATTTAGTGGAGGATTCCTTAAACCTTATCAACTTTACCCATACCTCGAGAGGGTGAGGAAGAGAGAGAAAAACAATAATCCTTAAAATCCTTAACAACATTTGAATTTGAGAAGGGATGAACAAGATGAGAGAGTCTTAAAGGTATCTTATTTCGAGTCAAATCCTGAGACATTGGCCAGACAGTCACACAAATATGGGAGTCCTCATATTCTAACTAGCAGTGTAGAGGAAAATCTTGCTAGCCCCCGGATGTGATCCTTTTCTAGACACCTCTTTCTTTCAGAAAATCCTCTAATAACTCCCTTGGGTTCTATGGAATTTGTAAAATTTAATAATTACTAAGGATTAAATGAGGAACCAGTGCTCTTCTACCAAATGTAACAACCCCATCTCCCGGTAACCCCCAATTAAGGGAGACCAAGAGGTCTGAGCCGTTATCCCAATTTCCCGGATCAAAGGTTGGACATATGATCAGTAATAATTATTAAATTCTACCATGATTATATTGAAGTTGGAATAAAATAAAAATTTGCATACCTTTTTTAAAAACCTATATATCTAACTTCTATCCACATCTGGAATCTATTCTAACTAATCCTCCTTGCACTTTATTTCTTAATTTCAAAATATGCCACTTTACTGTTTGTCCTTTTCAATTTGTACCTAAAATGCCGACAAACAAAATGACGGTCAACATAAATAAATATGCCGGTATGTGCGGGAAACAATAATCGTGCAATTAACTGTAACAACATATTGCAGTCAATTATGATTTAACAAACAACTTTACGTTTTAAGCATAATTGATCAATCCATACATACCCTAGCCTCTGCGCTGTCCCTGAAGTGGACCTGGATGCTACCTTCCTCATGGTATATCCCCACCCCACATGATCCTACCAAGCCGGTAGATCAATATCTAGGGTTGAGTCACTTGGCACCACACATAGGTAGTCCCTAATTCATGGTGTGCTTAAGAGTCGCATGTCACTACCCATGGGTATCCCAATCCCTAACTCTTAATAACATGATGGTCCCACTTAACAAGTAGACCCTTTACCATATTACCCTTTTCATCATTAGTAAAGCCACAGAGGAGGACCAGGATCTGAGCCAGTCATGTATACATACTTATGGTGATAATCATAGTCACTTTATAGTTGCATGAAATAAAAGTGATCCAAGCAGTTATTTTTAGGAAACCGATAAAAGAACCAGGAATTATTGTGAAACTAAAGCAATTAACCATACACGTAACCACATACCTGATCCAGAGCAACTTGATGTCCAAACAATAATATTCAAGAACAATCAATCATGCAATCATCAATATCCTAAAATTAATGCATAACATCCAAGTTTCATTTTTTTATTCAAAACATTCTCGAGATTGACTTGGATTCCACCTTAGGATTCCTAAGTCAACTTTAGGGTTTTAGCTTTCATTATGCATTTATCATTTTTAATGCTCTTTTAGTCCACAAACCCTAATTTCTACACCATAGGCACAATTAAAAGTCAATTAAGTCCAATATGCCTTTTTTACATTAAAGCTACCATTTTTATACTTTTGAGTCATGACACGACCATTAAGGCCAATTATCATCTTTGGCTTCTTCTGGATTAACAACTCATAATTCTTTATGATCTAATTCACATATGAACTCTATTTTTCACTAATTCCACATTTATCCATTAGAAAACCATAATTACCATATTATGGGTATTTATCCACAATTAGCAACTTTTATACTCAAAATAGTGTAGATTCATCATATCTCAATTTTATTCATGGATTTGAACAATTAAAGCCATTAAGGGTCATAATTACAAAAGTTAGGGTTTCAAGGCCCATTAAAGCATATTCATGTACATGGAACCCGAAATTAGCCAATTATGTGAAAAGATCCTCTTTTTAGATCTAAACCTTCCTTTTATTAACAACAAGTTAATTTCCACTTTAAATATCCCTAAAACCCTTCCCAATTCATTAATCATCAAAGATTAGGGTCTTTCATTAAATAAGCCATTAAAGATATCATCTTTACATACTTTTTGAATTTCAAGCAGAATCAGACTTCCATTATATTTTTATTGCATTTCTTGCATTCTCCTGATCAATTTTCATATATAACTTGTTTTAATCCGAGTTACCAATCTTTAGTTATAAAAATTACAAGATAAAACAATTATGGACCAATTAGGTGACACCATGTGTACGCTTACCTCGAATTCATTGGGTCCACGCCGAACCCAGCTAGACCAGTTGTTGTGTGCCACACCAACAGTTCGGTCCCACGAGACTAGGCCCACCTCCCCTCCCAAAAACCCATCTCTGCCCTTTCCTTCTCTTCGTTAGGGTTTGGGGTAAAGAAGTAAATTGACATCTTCTCTTCTTCAACCTCCTGAACAATGCTCCGCATAGCATCTTCCCGTCGTGGTCAACTCTCCCGTTGACTCCAGGCATCTCGCCTCCTCAGCCTCCAGTGATGGTCACCCCACCTCTGCACGGTCGCATCGCATCTTGCGGCGCCCTCCGTATGCTCCAAATCGGTCCAGAGCAGGTGGTCGATTAGAGCTAGAAAGTCGGCGGTAGCACTACCTTCATGGTGCGGGAGCAGCCTTCTTTTGGAGATCAGAAGCAGAGGGAGAAGAATGCAGGGTCTATCAGACCCTCGCGATGATGTTTCTGGTCTCGCTAAGGCTTGTAATCCCCCTTATATAGGCATGAAGTCTAGTTCTTCAGAGCAATGGGGAAAGTCCCAATCATTTACGAAATTGAGAAAATAGAGGTCCTCCTAGTCTGACTTCCTCTCCCAAGATCAAATATTAAATTTATAGGACTCCTTATTGATCAGGGAGGGTGGATATGTGGATCGATTCCTTGCTTTGCTATTTCCCTTTCTTGTTTCTAACCGAGGTGCAACCACCGTTAGATCCAGATCTAACAGCTATCGGGCCCTTAGTAAGAACATAAAACAAATCGGATTGTGACAATTAATACAATCCTTCTCACTTTAGGAAAATTTACAAAAATCATATCTCCCAAACCACATGTCCAATTAATACCAAATTTTAAGGGAAACTTAATAAAAAACTTTATCTTTCATATTGCCAAACTTGGGCTCATTATTCAAAGAAAACGTGCCCTTTTTCTTAAGTACAAGTTATTACTTTATTATGCATATTTCTCATATTTTCTCTTTCTTATTTCTTTTTATTTTCTTGATTTTGATTTCTTTTTCCACTAGAAACCATGTGAACATGAAATCTTTTCCAAGATGGATCCATTATCCAAAAATCCACATATATATTGTAATATTATTATTATCTCATATTTCCTTTAATAAAGTAATATTTAATTGATCTTTTCTCTCTCTTGTTGCATTATCTTGCAACTTGGACTCCTTGGAACCCAAGAAATCCCAAAGATACAAATTCCATCCTTGAAGGATAATTCCTAGCCTTCTAGATGCCTCTACATCTTTCTTTTCTCCATTTCTTAATTATTCATTTACTAATTGAATTGCCTCTTTCTTTTGCTTGTAATTGTGCCCAATAGCCAATAAGGCCCACAAAACAACCAAGCAAGGCTACTTACAAATGAAATTCAGGCATTCAATTAAATGACGTCATTATTTGTTCATATTTTTTTAATAGGAGAAATTACATTTCTCCCCAAAAGAATATGAATATTGGGGTTGTAACAGATCTCAACCCTGACAGCACCCCGGGACCAGACGGATACATTGGGAATTTCTACCGTACCACTTTGGAGGTGGCCAAAGAGGATGTTATCAGAGTGGTTCAACATTTCTTTGTAGGAGGTGACATCCATAGAGCACTCAAATGCATCAAGATGACTCTCATCCCAAAGGCGGATAACCCGAAAAGTCTTGGGGATTTCTACCCGATCAGTGTTGGGAACTTCATGATGAGGTTTCTCTTGAAGGTGTTACCCAAGAGATTTTCTCACCTTCTCTCAAATCTTGTTTCTCTGGAACATAATTCTTTTGTGGTAGGTCGAGACATTGGTCATAATATTAGGCTGGCTCAAGAGCTTTTCCATGACTTGGACGTTGGGAGGGATGGAGAGAACCTGATCTTCAAGGCTGATATGTCTAAGGCTTTTGATTGCACTGACTGGGGCTTTTTGGTTGATGTTCTAGCAAAGTTTTGGTTTCACGGCAGAGTGATGAAGCTACTTAAGATGATTTTGGAAGATACATGGTTCACAGTACACATGAACGACCAGCGAACGGGATTTTTCTTGACGACAAGGGGCTTACGACAAGGTGACCCCATGTCACCAACGATTTTCATTTTGATGGAGGAGGCTCTCAGTAGGTTGACCACTCACTTGAGACAAATTGGCTCTATTCAGAGATTTAATACCAGGGGGCAAGGGATAGCGCCAACTCATGGTTTTCCAAAATTGCAAGAGCAACTCATTGTAAAACCTCCTATAGGGTCTATCTATCTACATGGAGGCTTTAGGGTATAGGGTGAACAATCAAAAATCCTCCTTCTTGATGGAAAAGACCTCAGCCAGTAGAACAACCGAGATATGTAACATCCTTCACTATGGTGGCCACAAGGACCACCTTACATACCTAGGCTTGCCTCTAGTAAAGGGGATGCCGAAAAGTGCACACTACAAATTCCTCATTGAAAACATCAACAAAAATCTTGGAGCATGGTGTAGCAGGCTCCTCAACTATGCAGGTAGGATTACGTTGGTCAGAGCGGTACTGATTTCAAGCCCAATATATTCCCTCCTTACCAGCAGAGTTTCGAAGATGATGATCAGGAGGCTAGAAAAGATAATGAAGGAATTCCCCTAGGAATCAAGAGATGGCATGAAGAGAAGGGCATGGGTGACTTGGAAGGGGGTGTGTCTACCTATAGATAAAGGAGGTTTGGGCATCCAGGACTTGGGCATGACACAACAGGCATGCTTTATGAAGGCTTCTTGGAATGTGATTGAAGGTGTATCCGTTTGGTCCTCTTTTTGTAATGAAAAATACAACATAGCTAGATGGAGGGATGATTTAGATCACCCATGTTATCTCAAGTAAAGATCCTTCATATCAAGTTACTGGAAACAAGTGTGGCGTTTTTTCCCCAAATTTATGTCTAATCTGCTATGGGATATAGGTAGGGGGACATATCTTTTTGGTTCTCGAATTGGCATGGGGGTCTCACTTCGGTGTTGTCCCTCCAAAGACCTGATGTGCACTTCAACCCGATGAACAAGTTAAGGGGTATATATAATCCTCAATTAGGATGGGACCTGCATTTTCTTTTTCAACACTTCTTCCAGATGGACGCCCAAATGATTCTCTCATGGTCCCTCAATCTTAACCTGAGTAGAAATGACAAAGAGATCTGGATGGCTACAGAATCTGGGATATTCACTCAGGCTTCAGCTAAAGAATGTTTGTCACAGAATAGTGGGTCACCATGGCCAAGTCACAATTGGTTGTGGTCGTCGATGACCCCTCTCAAGGTGGTTTCTCACACATGGAATCTTCTATAGCGTGTACTAGTAGTAGATGATTGAGTCATCTCCTGTAGCATTCCACTTATCTGTAAGTGTGAATGTTGTGAAGAAGGGGCATATGAGGATTTAGATCATTAATTTCTAAAAGGGGACACAATATGGACTCTAGGCCAAGCTTGAAGATCTCTTGGAGTTGCATTTACTGCAGAATAGCCTTTCCACGCCAGGTGCTTTGAGAAGATGTTGGGGCAAGGTGGTTCATTACTCCTTCTTAGGTATCATACGAGGAATGCTCCCACATGTGGTTTCATGGTTTCTGTGGAAGGCTAGGTGCTCGAGTAGATTTAACAGTTGAAAGTTTTCCCCAAACACGATTTGGAGACAAGCTATTCAGTTATTCAACCAGATGACTAAGCATTCTTCCTTTGACTAATCTAGAGGGCAGTAGATAACAGAAGAAGCATGGGCGAGAAACCTACTGGTTACCCTACATATTAATGCTTTGAGACACAATCTGGTTAGTTGGTCTAGACCTCCTCAAAGAAGCATCAAGCTCAATATAGTGGCCAGACACTGGAAGAGTAGAGGGGGAGGAAGGACCTGTCTCATAACAGTGGGAGGCATAGCAAGGAACTCAGAAGGAGATGTTATGTGGGGTTTTTCATCACCGGGTATCTCCACTACCAAGGTGGAAGGTTATATGGAGGCCTTGTTTTACGCTTTGAATTTGGATTGTGCGTTTAGCATAGGAATTAAGATATATGAAACTGATCTCAAGATGGTTGTTGACTTAGTAACGAGAGCGTATGACATCCCATGGGAGATCATAAGGTTAAAAGGGGTCATTACCGAGTCTCTTACTAATACAAGGGCGTATTTACAAAAAGTAGACAAGGGGAGCAACCATATGGCATGAAGCTTAGATGATTACGGTAGTACATTATTATAAAGTTACATCTTCAGCTCCCTAGCTTTGATGCCTCCTCCAACAAGGGAGTTTTACTTTTGGGATATACAGGGTTATACTTACTCCACACGTGTAAAGGCTCAATAGGATTCTATTTCTTAGAGTTTGTCTCTCTGGTTTTTCTATCGAGTTCGATTGTACAAGGTTTAAACCTTTTAGCCTGGGGAAGGAGCTGGGATGAATGAGAATCTCCTTCTTTAAAAAAAAGATGTGTATATATCTCCATGATTAGAATAGTTAGAAACTTAGGATGTGGGTCTTTTCTTACTTTCTCATAAGCTTATAAAAACTATTTTTTTTAATATAAGAGAAAACTAAACACTTTTATCTATAGTTATTTATACTACTATAAAATTATTTATCTAATTATGATCAAATCTTATTTATGAAATCAGGCAGTTGTATAAGTTCCATATCCTTATATTTTCATGTCCCTTATTTCTAATTTTTGTATTCCTTCTATATAATCAATTCATATTAAACTACATCGTTCCCTCCTTTAGTTGTGTGAGGACAATGACTACCACTCACACTCCCACTTTTGAGATAGACTCCCATGACCCGCACAACACCCACATCTTGACTTGTGCATCTTAAAAATGTCCTTATGAAATCTAGTGGAGCATTCATCAATCCAACATTTAGTTATAAGATTGACCACTACCCAGTAATCATGTCCCCTCCTTTTATTAGCAACTATAATTAGGACATGGAGGTGCATGCTTCAAGCTAGGTTTTGGTATCACTTTCTCACTTCACGAATTGGAGAAACCAAACAATAAGGAAACCCACTACCCCATATTTATAATAAGCACCCATCACTGTGCGACATCTTTATCTCCCGTGTTCCTTTATCTACCCTTAGAACATTCTCTCCTTCATCTTTTTATTGAGAAACATGAATTTTTAAGTAAACTCCTTCATTTTGGATGTTTTTACCATGATGACATTGTACTTCCACTCGGACAATTTATAAGAAATGATCCCCACCGCCCCCTACTATATCAACTTACCGCCAATGGCTCAAACCCCAGTAGACCCAAAGCTTTCAAAGCCACGAGTAGTGTCATCAAGGTCTTTGAGATCAACAACCTTAGGGGTCGACCATGATCTGGTAGATGATCAATTGCACCATAAGGTCAACTAACTTCACATGAAAATCAACATTGAAGAGGATGATGATGATGTAGTCGATGTAGATGGAGTACTTCAATGCCAGGCAGGACCGTTGGGTGACACAGACCCTTGTCATGATGACACTGGAGATGTTGTAACTGGATGATCGTGCAAAAGTTTTAGAAGACAACACATCATTCTTTGAGATCTTATTGACGTTGAGGAAAGGATTTGAATTGTTGACAGTGGAACCCTATTTTTTCGGCCCAAGTGTGGAGGGAATTGTTATGGAGGTTCAGACCATGAAAATAGTGCAAAGACGATGATGGTTGTGAAAAATATAGTGGGCAAGCCAAGGAGAGGACGCCAACTATCTCATTTCTCCTTCTATTAACAATTTCCTTTTAATCTAACACTTTCTTCTTATCTTTATGATATTTGATTGCATCTATCTACCATGATATGTTGCAAACAATTTTCTCAATAAATTTGTCAAAATTAATGATGCATATCCTTTCATACAGATTGAATGGAATGGTTCAGCTACATCTTTAATAATATGATTTTTCTACTTCTCAACTATAGGTCCTTTGATTAGTTACACGATAACTTAGTATATGTTCTAAAAGTAATTCTTCTGTACTCATATCTTGCATTTCTTTGTAATTACACATGTACTGTTGATGTAGGTTTTATTGATAACACTCACAAATAATGCTTATGATGTCCACAGAAATCTCCTCTTTCCGCCTATTCCCATAAATGTAACACATGTAAATAATGATATCTCTATGGTTTTAGATCAATGAACGTACAACATTCATAATTTATTTGCAGCATAAATTTATTGAAGGAGTGATAAGATGACTGATGTAAATAAGAAAACGTCATGTGTTGTCCAAAACAAAAATTTTAGACCAAACACCAACTAGTTGTCAACCTGACAAAAATCTTGCCCACAAATTAGAACCTAAACACCTAGCATTGTTATTTTGGGGGTTCTTTGGCCATCACACTCTACAACTTTAGATGTCTACCAACCTAATAATGGATGTGTCTGCAACCCTTCAAGTGCATCATTGTGCATGTCATGTACACACTTCACGATGTACGACCATAATGCTTGCATCAATTTTATTATTACTGCTATTAATACATATATACCATTTTATTTTAATAGATAGTTCATTTGAATATGATTAATTACATTTGATTTTATTCAAACTTTAATTATTTTAGAAGTACAATATTATATGTTTTGGTTGATGTATTTGTTTAAATAGATATAACAAGTATCTCAATTTAATTTAATTTAAATAATATAAAAGATTTTTTCCATGTAATCATTTATTTCAAACTTATCAAATTAAGTGAGACGTGTGCATGTGCACATCTGTGTTCACTAGTATTATAACACATGCGAATTGAGTGTGTATGATGTGGATGTAATTTGTCCCTCCTATAGGAGATTGATATCTTAGCTACTTGATAAGCAAGACTAAGAATTGTATATCCATACTCATGTCACTCAATATATTATATGTGAGCTCACATGCATCCTAGACAATCTACTCTAGTTCAAGGAACAAGGAATGGACGTTGAGAGGATGATAATTACATGCCTCAAGTTCAATCCAGATATTAGAGACAAAGGAACTATACGATGAAAATAACACTGATCACGGATTGTAGGTTGAATTTTTCTCCAACATTCCAAATTACTTATGTAGAAATGATGTGTTTCTAGATACCACTCATTGCTTGTGATTTTATAAATTCGTTATGGACATTAAATGGAACTCGGGATCTATATGATCATGCACATATGATGCACATGGAGTAGAAATTTATTCATGAATGAGGTTTAACTTGATTACTTAAGTCTTTAGGTATTCAATCCAAACAACAATTGTTGAAAATTGGCTAACTGGACTATGAACCAAAAAATTCAACTGTTGAGCCGATCGATTCAAGTGTCAAGTCAATTGGAAACAACATTGGCTGAACAATACTTGAACTTGGGCATGAATCGGCAAATTTACTTAGTGAACCAACTCTTTCAAGGTATCAAATGATCGGTTCAATGATCAATACGATTAGGCCAAAGATTGATGCTAACATTATGTTGCGTATTAATCAGATATTGAATGCCAATGTGACTTGAAAAAGAAAGCAATTGAAATTACCAGTTCAAGGGTTGAAATGACCAGTTTGCATATGAACCACATGGTTTAATAGTGAACCAACTGTTTAGTCATTTGTAGCTTTTAGAAAATTTATGAAAATCCATCTCTTTGACTCCCAGATGAATTGGAGATCCTGACCCTGACCATCCTATAAAGAGAGGGGTCGTGGAGGCCTTCCAGAGATACAACAATTAGCTCTAATAATTATTGTCTTCCTATAGTTGTTGTAACATGAGAACCCGAGCAAGTTCTACCTATCAAAGGAAGGGATAGGAAGGAAGAGATAATTGGAAGGGAAAGTTGGTGTTAGCACATTAACTAGAATGGACAACTCCTTATTTGTTCATCTAGAACAATAGAAGTTCCCAATGGTTTGCATGGACTACTATAGAGGTGACAAGGCCTTTGCCACCCAATAGGAGGACCCAGTCAACCGCCGTCCCTGGTGATAAACCAAGAGTCTGCTACCAACAACCGTCCAAGTGTGACTTGAGAAAGAAGCACACTGCAACAAGCGTTGTCGCTGGACATGCTCTAGGACTAGGTACATTCCTTGTAAAGCCTCATTCTTGTTAATAGTTATTGATACAATCTACTATTTAAGGGGAATATGGTAGCAAATTTTATTTTTTCTGTTGTATCTGATGCCATATTTCCCAACAGGCTCCGACCCTAGTGGTTGCAAGCAGTGCACCGCCACAATCTTATAGTGGGATTGGGAGGTGAGTGGATAGATAATGCGGAAGGTGAAGCACTAGCCAACCATGGAGAAAGACACGTGCAACAGTTCCTAGTGTGAGGAGGTTAGGGCAGTGTAGGGTGGGCCACTAGATGATAATTCAATGGTAGCAAGTGATCAAGACGTTAAATATAACACCCTAAATTCCTAATCTCTATAGGTTTGATACAAAATATTCAAAAAAGCATTCCTTTGAAATCCCATAGACAAATTAGTAAAAACAATATAGACTTTTGTTCATCTCGATCAAATATATGCAATCAACATGCTTGCAGACCCTTAAAACCCTTGTAGTCTTCTTGTTTTACTAAAAATAACTTTGACTATTTTTTTTGGTCGTATAAACTGCTTTCTACTTTGACTATATTTGACCATACTTAATGCATTAAATGATAAATATTATATATTTCTTACTTTTTTTTGAAACGGGATAATATCATTACTAACAAGCCATACAAAATCTACAAAGTAAGGTCATCCCAAAAGGCCATTCAACACTCTTATTAGGAATCGATGAAGCACACAAACTCAGATTGGGAGGCGGTAGGAAAATTTCAGTGTTGATCTCTCTTCGTAGTGGATGAACAAAGCAACTATCAATAAGAGATTCCTTCAATCCTAACGAGACCATGTGATAAGCGTAAGAGGAGTGAATGACAATACCAACAGGGGAAAGAAACACATACCTACAAATAGGGGAAAAACACAAACAGATAGAGAACACCACCAAGGAAACGACAAAGCAGGAAACCATCCCCCCAACAGTACAGGCAAGCAAGCAGTAATAGCCCCTCCTCAAATTTGTAGCATACAAGTGCTTTCAGACTAAATGACGGTCCTAATCACTACTATTAGTCATGAATGACTCTTGATGAACATATATGACTAGTTTGTTGGACTTTAATGATGGACATTCCTAACTTGATAATCTTTCTTCTGAATGGTGTCTAACGAATAACCTACCTTGAAATTAGTATCATGAGCCCCTCTTTAGCACAAATATGATCCCCTAACCCCTCCTTGATATGTTTCTCCATATGCCTTTCTATACATGTATGTGACACTTTACAATGCTGCATGATTATACCTTGATTCATATAAAGTTTTTGACCTAATTTGTGCATAAAACACTTTCCAATTTCTAGAGTTAGTAACATCATGATGATTAGAAACCCTAATGTCTAATATTTCATTCTATGTGCAGATATGATGTTGCATGTGACTCAAAAACCTCACTTTTACAGCCTAATACGACATATGTGTCTTGTCATTTTTGTTCCCTAATATTGATATGGACATTAAACTCATTTCATTCTTTTTCAAATATTGAAATATCTCAATCCTTGTACCCACTTTAATGTTTGTGTCCCACTTAGGTCATATGTTGGATTCTATGACATAAGTCAAATATTTTGAAAACTACATCTATGATTTGAAATGTTAATATGCAATGTTGGTTATATGATGTTTGGACTCTAGGGGACATATAATTAATCATGATATCTATTTATTATGTCCTAATCTTGATGATCGAAACCACTTTTTATGCTTGGATTTCATATCTTGAAGATCTTGAACCTTGTATGTCGTGTTATGAATCATTTTACCCTAATATGCAAGTAAGTAACTTAAAACTTAAAATATTCATGTAAAATTAATGGAATATTGACTTAAATATTGTACTAAAATTTTGTAATTTATCCTAAATCAGTAAACATCATCAAATGTAAAAAAAACCAACTTGGAACTTAACTTGACAAAACCCTTTTCATGAATCTACCTAGGGTTAATGATGAATCCAAAACATTAATGTATTCTTCTTCTTAATCAGATGGTTGCTTGTGATCTAGAATTACAAGGATAGATTAAAAATATCTGATTCATGAGAAATATCTATTGATGATTACTTTCTACTTGATAATATGTATGCTTGTTTATTTCTGCATATTGCCATCAAAGTATTGTAGTATTGTACTTTATGCTTTGTGTGACAACCTGGATTTTTTCTCCACCTATTATACTCTTTCTCTCTCTTCAAGAGACCCATTTCACTTGATATAATTTTAATTGTAATACTTGAGTGTTTTGATCACCCAATTTGACTCCTTGATGACTAATCTCAATATATGTGACTCTAAGATGTGTAATTGGACTAGGTATCATGCTTTATCATATAACCTTCTTGTATCAAATTTTGAACCTTATCACTATGATCTTTAGACTTCCTAATATATGCCATGTTGTAGAGATCTCAATTATCTATCCAACATTGTGAAAATCACCTCAATCGGACCTTAGGAGGCCAAGTTATGAACGTTCAAATATGAGTTGAATTAACTTGTGTTCCAACTGATTTAATTGAGTTTTGGACTTTGTTCAACCCATTTAGCCATAGCCCAACCCCTCACCCATTTTGAGTAGGTGGGAGCATCACCTCCCAACCTTCATATCACCTGAGATCATGATAGACCTCCATCCAATGACTCCTCTTCATCCTCTTCATTTGTCCGTAATGTGGCACCTAGCACAGAAGGGCCCTCTTTTCCGAAGACCAATAGACATCAATGTAGATGATCCTTGAGCAAATTGAAACTCATTTGGAATCCCTCTCGACATCGAATCTCTTTTCCCTGTGTTTTTTCCCACTCTCACACCATAGGGCTCTTCCCTTTCTCTCCTTTTCTCCCCCTCTTGCTCTGGCGCCACCAAGGCCATCGGGGTTGGGCTCTTCCGCCCTAGCTTGTCCCGCATCCATACAAGACCAGAGTCAGGTCTTCTGTGTCCTATCGGAGTAGGGAGGCTCCTCAGTGACCATTATATAATAGGTGACGCCCCTATTAACACTCTCTGGAAAGCTACGAGTGTCGTACCATTGCTGGCTGGGAACAGACAACTCGTGCGTTGGGGGAGCATCCAAGAGTGGTGGATGCCAAGTTTTCATCATGTCGTGGTGGTCGAAGGAGATGGCCAGCGATCAACCATTATTGGGCCATGGAGTGGGGGCATATCAAGTGATGTTGTGTGTCCAGGGGTGGACCCAGTGTGGTTTGAAAGGGGGCACAGAGCACCACAACCGCTGGATCTAGGACAAGCGGGTGATATTTCTTGCATAATATGTGGTAATACCCGATCATTTCTCAAAAGTTCTTGCCAAAACTTCTAAAAATTGATATCTCCCTGATCCTAAGGATAAACCTAGCAAAATTATATACCAAATTGATCCTTTTGAAAAGATCTATAACTTGGAAATGGTTTCATAACCTGAATATGCTCCCACTTTTCCTATTTTGTTAAAATACAGATTTTGACCTTCTTTAACCATGTCTAATGCATCATTATGTTACAACTTGAATTATTAATGTGTTTTTACTCTCCTTATCTACTATTCCATAACTTTTAAGTTCCTTTTAACTAAATGAGGCTCCTAATCACCCCTATTGCACATAAATGCCTCTCTTTACACATATGCATCTTGTTTGGGACTTTGATGATGGACTTTGGTCTATATTTCTAATCTTATTTCTAAATGACATCTTGACCCCCCTAACCTTGAAAGTCAATAACCTTATGATTCTTTATGATGCTATCATCAACCCTAAAATCATCGTGGCTATATGGCCCTAAATGCACATATGTACCCATAATATGTGAATGTTGATTATGCCTTGAAGCAAATGATGTGATTGACCTATATTGTGCATCAAATGCCTTTCTATTCTTGAAATTAGTAATTCCATGATACCTACAGATCCTAAGGCCCCAAATTCACACTATGTATTGATATGATGATGTATGTGACCCTTTTTCATCCTTAAATGTTTAATGTGACCTATATGGTTTGAATGGTGTTCTTATGCTCTATAATTGTTATGAATCTTTTCTTTCTCAACTCTGGGATACTCCTAATCTTTGTGACTCCTTATAATATGGATGACTCACCTATGTCACGTGTTGAATCTTTTTGGCATATGAACTATGGTGATGTTTGTACGAATGTTGAGGTGTACATACCAAATTTGAACAACGATGCCAAGATTCTAGGGGGCATCCTCCCAACTTTGAATGTGTCTTATATGTGGTATCTTGCTGATTGAATCCCATATGCTATCTAAACTTCATGACTTGATTAATCATTGTCTAGTTTCCCCATTATGAGTCCTTTGACCCTAATGTGCAAGTAAGTGACTTGAACCACGAAATGATCATAGAAAATGAATGGAACCTCAAAATGACACAAAATGTGAACTACACCTCTATGATGGACCCTAAATCAGTATAAGATCATTAAATGCACAAATAAGAAACCTTGAACCTAACTTGTCAAAAACCCTAAAATGAATCTAGTTAGGGTTATTGATGAGAATCTAATACATGCATGTAATCTTGTTTTTAATTAGGTGTTGCTTATGGCTAGACAATCAAGAATAAGTTAAGTTATGAATCTCTGAATTAGGTACGGGATTTAATAATTATATTACTATGAATTTCTTTCTTGAGCGTGATACATATGTATGCTTGTTTACTTGCTCAAATATTGTCATGTAGTATTCTAGTATTGTACCTGATGTTGATCTTGTATCATTGCTTTATAACTTGCAAACATAATATAGAAACTTCATTATACAAACCTCATACACCTTCTTTAAGTTTTGGGGTAAAGATACGAGGATGGGAATCTTACTTGAGTTATCAAGATAGGGCAGATTGTTGATAAAAGGGTTAGCTAATCTTGAGCACCCTCATAGACTCTTCTAGTGAGAAGTTCGCCATAAAAGGCCTTACAAATACATGATATTGATGAATGCTTGAAATGATGGTATAATTGGAGTGAAATGATATAAAACACGGGCTCTCGTCTTTCTAAATATTTGACTTGTTTATTTCTTGTTCATTACTTCTGCAAATCTTTTCAAATTATGCAAAGCTTATGTATATGCATCTTTTAGCCCTTTACTCGACACCTCATGTGCTTCACCCACCTTGTTTCACATATTTTTTATAAGTTCAGAGAGGGCTATAAGTTGATGGTTTTGGTGAGCTATGTTAGGTGTTCTTGTTGTAAGATCCTAGTTTAGCACACAAGAATGACTTGTACCTTTGACTCTTGAAATATGTAATTGAATTCATAAATATAATGCATCATGTATAATTTATACTTGTTGAGTGCTGAGACTATGTTGGTGCCTTTATCTTGTTACTTATTCATGTTTGCTAAGCATTTCATTCTTCCACATGTTGTCTTTGGTATTCATTTGGTTCATGGGACTAGGATTCTAGTTTTGTGACGATGGTATCGGAGCATGAACAATAACTACACCAAACATTGCTCACATGAAACACACAAAAAACATAACCTTACTTCACAACCCAAGAAACATAATAATATGTCCTTTGTGAAATAAATTGACTTAGCTTCTTGGTTAGAACCTAGATGTTCTAGAACTAGGAGTTGACTTATGTAATCCCTAGAACCCTTTTTTTTATCCTCCTTTTATCTTATAGTATGGGTTGTAGGTTTAGGAGGGTGAGAAAATGGAGATCTTGTTACAACCCTAGACATATGTTTGCAGCATGTTCTTAGGGTAGCTATACAAGTGTGTGCCATGTTCTTGCTAGTTCTCTAATTGTCATAGTACTATACTACCTAATGGGTGTGGTAACTCATTTTGGTTTTTGTTTTAATTCAATGGAGTATGGTTGTTTTCATCATCTGTTTCAATGTTGGAGAAAACCTATTTCAAGTATAAGTATATGTATATATGAAAAATGTTACCACATGCAGAAAGGCAGTGAGTGTCCATGTAACCTGAGAGAAAGAGATGTAACATCAAGTTTATATGAGAGAGTTTAGATGATAGTTGTAGTCTCTAGAGTTGTCTAGAGACCCAATAATGCTTAGGCTAGTATGTAGCCTAGATGACCTAAGTTGATGATGATGATGATGATGATGATGATGATGGTGATGAAGACCAAAATGATGATGATGTTGATGTCGTGTTATGAGATGTTTCAGGATGATTCAAGTTATGTTTGATGATATGAGAAGAGTTTGACCATGCAACCCTAGATAGACCTAGCACCATGTATGGTACATGCGACTAGATGATGTGCTAAACATAGCTAGTGGGTTGGCATGCTTGCTTGTGCCTAGTCTTGAATGTGTTGAGATACAATATGTGATATATAGTTTGAGACCAACACGGGCTTCAATCTCTTTACAAAGGAGGACCTCTAGCATGGGACATATGAAAAGGGTGACCTATTGATATGAGTCAACTCGCCACGGGAGAAGGTTAGAGTACCTAAACTCCAAAATATGTGAAATGGTGAAAAATATGCATGTGAAATACATGACGATGAGTCCCTAGCTAGAATACTTCTAATTATGTGAGTTGAGTCACCTAGTGTGTGGTTACTTGAAAATGTAGAACCCTAGATTTCTTATGAAAAGATCTAACCCTAGAGGAGGAGGCATTCGATATATGATGTTTTTCTATATAGGTGAGGGAGATGTCCCAAGACCCTAAGATGATGTACATGACGTGTGATCGCCATGTTGAGTTTCATACTCAGGTTAGTGGTTTGATGTAAAGGAATCTAGGGGTGTCTCTCATTTTGAATGTTGGCTTAAAGTTTGGTATGGGTAGATCTTGGTAGTTAGCATGTTTTCCTTGACAAAGATAGGTCATAGCTTGAGTGGTACGTCATAGCTTGATCTTGTGAAGCTCTTTCTAGATACAAGTCATATAATTACAAAGCCTCAATGTTGATAATAATGTTGTCCCTCATATGATGGATGATATATAAAATAATCTCACTTAAGTTGAAAAATTGATATATGCATGATGAGCCATTCTCATAAAATAGACCTAATATGAGATCATACCTCATACAAAAGATGTAGATTTGGAATCATGAACTTGATATGATGATGTCTTGAGATGTTAGCTTCAATGATTAGGAATACAATGCTTAATTTCATATAAAAAATGAAAATGATAAAATCAATATGACAACACTCTTGGGGTCTTAAATCAAATAAACATGATGAATAAATTGCTTAATCCCTGACCCAAAAAAATGAATGAACATAATTGATTTGAGTTGGTAGAACTTGGGGAAAACCGAACCATGTATGAAATCTAGTATCTTGATGGTATACACATTCAATAATAATCTTGTTAAGAAGTCATGATGATAATCATGTTCGCTTGAGGATTTGATAAAAAAATTTGGATAAAACTTCTTGTGCTTGAATGAAGACACGAACAAAACACTAATTCATATGGATGAGGGTTATGGAACCCTAATGTCAAAATGATGTCGTCATATAATAAAACACCAAGTGACATGTAGAACTGAGATGAGTACACCCTGATGATGATTACCTATGTGTGCACCACATGATAGGGGGTGACTTGAAAACCTAAGGTATGGTTAATGGTATATGATGGAGTTTGACATTGACTCTTAACTACGATCTCAAATGAATTTCAAGGACAAAATTTTCTTTTAAGGAGGGAAGGATGTGACCAACCTGGATTTTTGCTCCATCTATTATACTCTTTGTCTCCCTTCAAGAGACCCATCTCACTTGATATAATTTTAATTGTAATACTTGAGTGTTTTGATCACCCAATTTTATCTCCTTGATGACTAATCTTAATATGTGACTCTAAGTTGAGAAATTGGACTAGGTATCATTATTTATTATATCATCTTCCTGTATCTAATTTTGAACCTTATCACTATGATATTTTGACTTCCTAATATATGTCATGTTGCATATCTATCAATTATCTATCTAACATTGTGAAAATCACCTCAATCGGACCTCTAGACGCTAAGTTATGAACATTCACAGATGAGTTGAATGAACTTGTGTTCCAACTGATTTAATTGAGTTTTGGACTTTTCTAGGCCCATTTAGCCATGGCCCTTCCGCTCACCCATTTTGAGTAAGTGGGACTATCACCTCCCAACTATCGAATCGCCTAGGATCATGATAGACCTCCATCCAATGGTTCCTCTTCATCTTCTTCATTTGTCTGTACTATGGCACCTTCTACAGTAGGGTCCACTTTTCCGATGAGCAATAGACATCAATCTAGATGATCCTTGAGCAAATTGAAACTCGTTTGGAATCCATCTCGACATCGAATCTCTTTTCGCTATGTTTTTCCCCACTCTCTCTAGCCTTTCTTGCCTTTTCTCCCCTTCTTGTTCTGTCACCTCCATGGCCATCGGGGTTGGGCAGTTTCACCCTACATTTCCCTACCTCCATACAATACCAGAGTCAGGTCCGCTGTGGCCCATCAGAGCAGGGTGGCTCCTCGGCGATCGGTTTGTGGGAAGTGACACCCTTATTCGTACTCTGTGACAAGCTATGGGTGCTACAACGCTACTGGTTTGGTGGATATAGCTCGTGTGTTGGGGGAGCATCCAAGAGCGGTGGATGCCAAGTTTTCATTGTGTCTTGGTGGTCAAAGGAGATGACCAACGATCATCCATTGATGGTCCATGGAGAGGGGGCATATCAAGTGACGCCATGTGTCTAGGGGAGGACCCAGTGCAGTTTGCAAGGGGGCACAGAGTGCCAGAGCCACTGGATCTAGGGAAAGCGGGTGAGAGTTCTCACATAATAAGTGGTAGCGCCCTACTATTTCTCTAAATTTCTTGCCAAAACTTCTTAAAATTGATATCTCCCTGATCCTAAGGCCAAACCTAGCAAAACTATATACTAAATTGATGCTATCAAAAATATCTACAACTTGAAATGGTTCCATAACCTGAATATGCTCCCACTTTTCCTATTTTGTTAAAATACAAATTTTGACCTTCTTTGACCATGTTTAATGCATCATTATGTTACAACTTGAATTATTAATGTGCTTTTACTCTTCTTATCTACTGTTCAGTAACTTTTGTGTGCCTTTTAACTAAATGAGGCTCCTAATCACCCCTATTGTACACAAATGCCTCTCTTTACACATATGCGACTTGTTTGGGACTTTGATGATGGACTTTGGTCTATATTGCTAATATTATTTCTAAATGACATCTTGACTCCCCTAACCTTGAAAGTCAATATACTTATGGTTCTATATGATGCTATCATCAACCCTAAACTCAATGTGGCTATATGGCCATAAATGCACATATGTACCCATAATATGTAAATGTTGATTATGCCTTGAAGAAAATAATGTAGTCGACCTATATTGTGCATCAAATGCCTTTCTGTTCTTGAATCAATAATTCCATGATACCTACAGATCCTAAGGCCCAATATTCACACTATGTATTGATATGATGATGTATGTGACCCTTTTTCATCCTTAAATGTTTAACATGACCTATATGGCATGAATGGTGTTCTTATGATCTATAATTGTTATGAATCTTTTCTTTCTCAAATTAGGGACACACCTAATCTTTGTGACTGGTTATGATATGGATGACTCACCTAATTCACGTGTTGAACCTTTTTGGCATATGAACTATGTTGATGTTTGTACCAATGTTGAGGTGTACATACCAAATTTGAACAACGATGCCTAGACCCTAGGGGAGCATCCTCCAAACTTTGAATATGTGTCTTATATGTCCTATCTTACTGATCGAGTCTCATATGCTATCTAAGCATCATGACTTGATGAACTTTTGTCTTGTTTCCCCATTATGAGTCCTTTGACCCTAATATGCAAGTAAGTGACTTGAACCATGAAATGATCATAGAAAATGAATGGAACCTCAAAATGATACAAAACATGAAATGCACCTCCATGATGGACCGTAAATCATTATAAGATCATTAAATGCACAAATAAGCAACCTTGAACCTTTCTTGTCCAACACCCTAAAATGAATCTAGTTAGGATTAATGATGAGAATTTAATACATGCATGTAATCTTGTTCTTAATCTAGTGTTGCTTATGGCTAGACGATCAAGAATAACTGAAGTAATGAATCTATGAATCAAGTACGTGCTTTAAGAATTATATTACTATGCCTTTCTTGCTTGAGAGTAATAAATATGTATGCTTGTTTACTTGCTCAAATATTGTCATGTAGTATTCTAGTATTGTACTCGATGTTTATCTCATATCATTACTTTATAAGTTGCAAACATAATATAGAAAATCCATTATACAAATCTCATACACTTGCCTAATGTTTTTTGGTAAGGACATGAGGATGGGAATCCTACTTGAGTTATCAAGATAGGGAGGATCGTTGATAAAAGGATTAGCTAATCTTGAGCACCCTCAAATACTCTTCCAGTGAGAAGTCATCCATAAAAGACCTTACAAATACATGATATTGTTGAATGCACAAAATGATGGTATAATTGGAGTGAAATGATATAAAACACAAGATCTCATTTTGTTAAATATTTAACTTTTTTATTTCTTATTTGTTACTTCTACAAATCTTTTCAAATTATGCAAAGCTTATATATATGTATCTTTTATCCATATCTTGACACCTTGTGTGCTTGACCCGACTTGTTTCATGTATTTTTATAGATTCAAAATTTCTATAAGTTGATGGACTTGGTGATCTATGCCAGGTTTTCGCATTGTAAAATCCAAGTTTAGCGCACAAGATTGACGTGTACCTTTGACTTTTGAAATATGTAATTGAATTCATAAATATAATACATCTTGTATAATTTATACTTGTTGAGTCTTGAGACTACATTGGTGCCTTTATCTTGTGACTTGTTCATGTCTACTTAATATTTAATGCTTCCACATGTTGTCTTTGGTATTCGTTTGGTTCATGGGACTAGGATTTTGGTTCTGTGGCACTTTGTCTCATTGATTTATAACTTGAACACATAATATGTGAGTCCATTATACAAACCTTATGCACCTTCTTGTATTAGGGAGTCAACATTGGGCATCCTACTTGAGTTCTCAAGATAGGGAAGACCTTGTTGATACATATGGTTAGTTAATGGCATTAAGCTTTAAGCACCCTCACAAACCCGTTTCATTGGAAGATTCTCAAAGGCCTTATAAAATGTGAATCGTTGGTATCATTGGAGTAAAAAGTCATAAATTATGGGTTCATTTTTTCTAAGTACTCACTTTTTTATTCTTGTTCGTTTACTTATACAAATCTTTTAAAATATTAAAATATTTAATACATATATATGTTTCTTCCATGTAATCAATACCTAGTTTGTTGACCCCGTTGTTTCTCATAAGTTATACATTCTATGATAATTGGAATTAGTGAGCTTGTGAGCAAGTGTTCAATTTGTACTTGTTGAAATATCCTAGGTAGTTCTGTATGATATGATTTTTATAATTGTCTCTTAAATTTGTAGTCTTGTAATAAATAATGTTTTTATTATTATACTCATTGAATGTTGAGACTATATTAGTGGTTGAATCTTATTATTTTCTCATGTATGATGAGCGTTTATGCTTATATACTTGCACTTTAAATATAACCATGTTAAGGACATATGCTCGAGTCCTTTCAACATTGACTTACTAGTCATATGAAGTTTGAGTCTTGTCTAATAAATGGTTTTGTTTAGATGGTATCAAAGCTTGAAAAATAAGTACACCAAATATTTCTCACATGAAACAAAAATTAACTCAATCTTACATCTCAACCCTAGAAACATACTAAGTTGTAAAAGTTGACTTAGCCTCTAAGTTAGAACCTAAATGTTGTAGAACTAGGTGTAGACTTATGTAATCCTTGGAACCTTTCTTTTCTTATCCATATCTCTATAGTATGGGATATAGTACCAGGAGGGCAATAAAGGGATCTTGTAATTATAACCATAGACATATATTTGTGGCATGTGCTTTGGGTATCTACACTAGTGTGTACCATGTTCTTGTTATTATTTTAAGTGTCATACTAATAGATTGCCTAATGAATGTGGTAACTCACTTTGATTTTACATATCATTCAAAGGGATTATGGTGGTTTTCTATTGCATGTTTAAACATTGGAGAAAATCTATATCAAGTATTAGTATATGTGTGTGTTAAAATGTTACCAGACACTGAATAACTATGAGTGTCCATGTAACCTAAGTAAAAGAGATGTGACATTAATCTTGTTGATAATGTTTAGATGATAATTGTACTCTCTATATATGTCTAGATTCAAGCTAAAGGATAGTCTATCAGGTATCCTAGATGATCTAAGCTTGGTTTTGATGTTAATATTTATGTTGATATTAATAATATGAGATTTCTTCATATTACCTAAACTTGTTTTTGGAAGATTTAAATTCATTTCAATGACTTGAGATGAGTTTCGACCACCTAGATAGTCCAACACCATATATGGTATATGTGGATTGCTTGATGTTCTACACATAGCTAGTGGGTTGGTATAATTGTATGTGCCTAGTATTGTATCTGTTGAAATATGATATGTGAGATATTGTTTGGGATCAACACGGGCTTCAATCTCTTTAAAAAGAATACCTATATATGGAATATTGGAAAAGGGTGAGCTCTTGTTTTGGGTCAACCCGACATGGGAGATGGTTAGAGTACCTAACCATCAAAACATATGTCAAATGTAGAATTATGTGAATGATAAAATACATAACGATGAGTTTCCATCTAGAATACTTCTATGTATATGAGGTGGGCCACCTACTGTGTGGTTCCTTTGATTATGTCAAACTCTAGATTACTTATGATAATATCTAACCCTAGATATAGAGACATTTGGTATATGTATGTTTGCCATCTAGGTTATGGATATGTCCCAAAACCCTAAGATGATGTATATGTTTTGGGGTCTCCACAATGAGCCTCATACTCAACTTAGGGCTTGTATGTGAAGGGATATAGGGGCTTCCCTTATTCTTAAAAGTTTTATGAAAAGTATGGTATGGGTAGATGTTGGTGGTTAGTATGTTTTTTTCTTGAAATAGATGGGTCTTAGCTGATATGCTCAGGATTGGGTATTATGTCTTGATGAGCATGAAAATTGTATGCCCTGCTATATGATTCTTGACCTAAAATGTAAGAAATTTAAAGTTTAAACCTTGAATTATAACATTAATGGAACTAAGATTGACTTGAAACTTGTGGCCCATCTTTCCAATTGATCCTAAATCAGTGAAGATCATCATATGTACTCATAACCAACTTGGAACTTAATTTGACCAAAACCCTAAATGGAACTACTTAGGGTTAATGATGAGAATCTAACACATGAATGTAATCTTGTTCATAATCAAGTGTTGTCTTGTGAACTAGATGTTTAAGGATAAGTTAATAATCTATGAATCAAGTTGGTGCTTTGTAATTATATTATTATGATTTTCTGGCCTACAACTTGGTATGTATGTATGCTTATTTACTTGCACATATTTCCATGTAGTATTGTGGTATTGTACTCGATGATTTGACTTGTTGATTTATAACTTGATAACATATAATAGAACTCCATTACACAAACATTTTCACCTTCCTATATTCTCAGGGTAAGAATAGATAGTTGGGAGTTCAACTTCAGTTGTCAAGATAGGGCAGACCATGCTATTAATAAGGTTAGATAATTGCATTGAGCCTTAAACACCCTCATAGAGCCCTTCCATGGGAAACTTTATCAAATTCCTTATGACATGTGATATTGTTGATATAACTGGTGAAGATGACATAATATATATATTCTCATTTTTTTAAGTACTTAACTTTTTCATTCTTGTTCACACACTTCTGCAAATCTTTTCAAATTATGGAATCTTTAGATATATGTATTTTTTTCCTTGTACTCAACACCTAGTGTATTTGAACCACTTGTTTCTCATATGTTTTAGGTTCAGATATATATTAGGAGCATTGGTCTTGTGAGGAAGTGTTCAGGTTGTACTTATTGTAAGATTTTAGCTAGTATACATGATCACATTTGTATAAAGGCTCTTAAACTTGTAATAGGAGATTTTGTGATAACTACTATTGTTAATAATAAACTTGTTGAATGTTGAGACTAAGTTGTAACTGATTTTTTTTATTTGTTCATGTATTATAATGTTTCATGATTCTTCACTCATGCTTTGAATATTACCATGTCAGGTACGGATGCTTGGATCCATTCACCATTCACTAACTAGTCTTTTTGAGTTTGAGTTTGAGTAATAAATTGTTCCATGCCAAGTAATAATAAAAACAGTTTGATTCTTGATTATGTTTTCAAACAAGTTGACTAGATA
The DNA here is from genome assembly GCA_963693085.1 of Alisma plantago-aquatica. Lineage (NCBI taxonomy): Eukaryota > Viridiplantae > Streptophyta > Magnoliopsida > Alismatales > Alismataceae > Alisma > Alisma plantago-aquatica. Next base: position 910,735,747 of record OY856411.1, on the reverse strand, counting down.
ACTCCTCATTTTGGCTCAATTTGCACATTTCACCTAATTTCAAGTTGTTTTGTAGTTGTGGACTTCTAGCAAATTCATCATTATATAAAGACTTGAATGCAAAATTGTGTTAGAAATACATAAACACGTGTTACATAATATCCATGCTTGATTATGCCTTCAAATTTTATTTCTAATAGATTACTCGAATCTTACTTCAATTGCATGTAATATACCCTGATTCCATAATGGCATGTATGTGTGTGGACTAATGTGCAATTCCACCATAATTGAGGACATTTTTGCAAATTAAGTGTATATAATCTTTTATACATACCTCATTATTGTTTATGGTTGGTTTTTCTTAGATAATATCAAATATAGTTAGATTAGGCTTTCCAACCTTGAGTATTAACCCTAACCATAGCTAGTGCAATGTTTGTTGTTGTAACAACCTCACTTTCCAACAAACCCCAATAAAGGAAGGCCAAAAAGATGATTGTCATTAGCTAATTTTTTCCAAAGGATCCATATTTTAGTAAAAAAATAAATAATACCAAATACTTTCATTCATTTGAAATATTGTTTACAAGAGGATTTTACAAGAAACTCCATAACAAGAACTATACATAAAGAAGAAGTGTCTATCTAAATCCTCCTTACTTATATTAATGCCTTCATGTCACTTCATCTTATTTATCATGTCATTGAACATATTTACATTTAGCATGTACCTAAATTTCCAACAAACAAAAGCACATATGAATATAACAAGTTACACATTGTACATGGGGTGCATGCAAAAGTGTGCAAGTGCATAACAACATATACCAATCAATTACTTGCAAATATGAACTGTCATTTTCTTCGCATAATCTTTATTTATGTTATACCCATAGTGGCATTATAATTCAAATGAACTAAATAAACATCCAACTTTAATTGTTCAATCCTCGAGAAACACTCAAAAAATGATGGTCACCTAATGTGGGTAGTCATAGGTGTAACCATGTACCTCAATGGTGAGCCATGCAGATCATGCATTATATACACTTCAAGCATATTATCCAATCAATAAGCAAATCATGCAATCCATATTTTATTTTGCATGAATGTAGATCCTAAAGTGTCACAATCACATTAATTAGATCAAACCCTACGTGGTCCTAACCTAGGGTTTAAAGTTGTCTCAGGTTTAGGGTACGGAATAAGGGTGTAAACCCTATCTCCATTGCATATTAATATTAGGTGAAGACCCTAACCATTGGATCCATAATATCCATTACTAAGATATCATTAAGGTTATGAATAACTTATCAAATTATAAACTTTATCCCTAATTAACTAAGTTAATTTTCTTAGACCATTTAAGCAACTGCGTTAGCCTAGGATTAAGTATATTTATAATTTAAACCCTAAGTATCATATTTGTGACTCAAAACCTCTAATCATGAATGTTGTTATTTATAATGTATCAAAGTTTTGGATTACCATCAAATTAAACACATTAGGCTATTATGAAGATCATATCATAAGCATTAAGATCATCACTAGTTGTATTATGGATTTCTCAATATTAATTATACATGTAGATGATCATTTAATTAGAAACCCTGATTGAATATTGTCATCATTGTTATCATGACCCTCTTATATTAGCATTATATGCAACAATGTCAGATGATAATACTATAGAGAGGCTTTTTAAGGCATCTAACATTTAAATACCCAAATCTAGGGTTTTAATGTACTAATCACCACTTTATTATAAATTAACCTACATTTGGAATATGAAGCATAAATATGTATCATCTATATTTTCTTTGTGTTCCTCTCATTTTTGTGATCAAATTTCATTTATAACATGTTGCAATCTGATTTACTAATATTTCCTATCAATTTCATAAGATAATACATAGGCTAGCCAATAGTATCTTGCCACGTCAACCCCTTATGCCTACATGTATAGGTCGGGATATTCTAGTCCTTTAACTTAGGATCTTCCCTAACCTTACGACATGACTAGTTTCCGTCATGGGAGAACCAACCCTATGGTTGGCTCCCGGGATCTAGGGCTCGAGGACCCGAAGAAGGTCAAAGCTTCATGTCAACCTTCCATAAGTCTCGACTGGCCCTGCAATGACTAGGTTTTGAGGGTTACAAGTTAGAAAATACTATAGAAGGAGAGGTTTCAATTTGTAAGAGTTCTATAGTTTGTGGGGGTTACTTGTCTTTAGGGAGTGAAGGGAGAAGCAGTGGTCATGGTCAGGAATCTGGTGTGCTATACTGTCTATGCGGACACTCCTTGCTGCGGCTAGGAATCAAACTTGAAGCTCTTCTAATACCCTCTACCGTGCTTAGGGAAGAAGGGAGGGATTCAGGTTGTCACAGACCGACGATCAGACTATTAGGGCTACACCTAAGGGTCAAAGGTGGACGGGGAAATTTAATCCTCTCTGTTGTCTGACCATGGTGACTTACATAGGCATTGTGAATATGGTATTTGGTCCTATAGAATGTGAATTCCAGGGTTCTTCAAATAGCTTGATTTCTTTTTGACTAGTCACACGTCTCTCTTATCTTGTTTCCTTGCCAACTTATTCTCCTTTATAATTACTTTCCATTTCTCATTGCTATGTACTCGACTAAAATATTCCTTACTACCTACCCTTACTAATTTCTTTCTCATTTTCTCATGTATATGCCAAAGACGTTATCTATTGAGTATGCATGGGTGTTAAGGAAAAAAATGATATGTTTCCAATTATGGAGACACTTATGCCCACAACCCAAAAATCCATAGAGGAAAATATACTATAATAAGGCACATACTAGATAACTTGGTTCGTAAATAATTGTAACTTTTTATGACTTGGGATCTATACTATTCTGTATCTTTCTTAACTCAATTATTTCTATTTCTAGGAAACTCACTAATATCCTTTCCCAAGTCATATTAATTGGGATTTAGTGGATGTCTTTCCACATAACTCGTTCCTTTTAAATATTATTTAAAACATTGTCATTATTGCATGGCGTATTCTTTTCCTCTAAAATCTAGAATACTCTACCTCTTCTCATTATTTTTGAGTATCCCAAAGGTTAGATCAAAGGATACTAATTGATATCTTGAAACATGTGTTTTTGAACTGGATAGATAATTATCTATTTAATTATCTAAAACACAACACATCATATTTTCTTTGGGAAACTTGAGAACTATTTCATTTATCATATCAAAAGACCATAAATATATTTTTATGCACAAAATTCTTTTATTCCTTTGTCTTATGCTCCATGGATATATTTTCCATGTAAATAGTCTCATAAGTCTCATGGGTTGCACCCATTCCAGAAAACATTATTACTCCATTAACAATAATACCATTGGGTAAATACAAATCAATTCATTTATATAATACAATTTTACCAAAATTGAGGATATTAAATTCACCCCACCTTAGAAGGAATTTTGTCACAAAAATACACACCATGTAAGGTTAAGGTGAAAGACAACTAAACTTAATTTCACAACTTAGGGTTAGAAACCCTTATTAGCTATCTTTAACATCAGTTATTGATATACAAATTCCTCACATTATTACTAGGATTGACACTTGAATGCAATTCAAGGTATATCTACATCGTTAGTATTACACAAGCTCATCTCTTGGTGATTTACATGATTCATCGTTGTGATTTCAACTTCAGTTAATGATTATCTTCTCACATGGGTTTCTGGCCTATTATTCACCTATTTCCACATAAGGGTCAGGTAGCACCTCAAACCCTAGATCATGTCATTTTCTTAAGATATTCTTTCTCACGGGTCACTTTTAATCATAACATGTGTCTACCCAATCTCTCTCACTAATAATAAGTTGAAATAAGCATTGACTGCAACCAAAAAACAATGTTTATCCCATTCTAAATGTAGAGATCATATGTACACACATCATCTTAAAATTTCATAGTTTAGGATGAATTATCGTTGACCACAATTTCAAACCATGGCTACCCTTTTAGTCTTACAACTTTCTTTTATTTCATTAAGTCAAGTGCCTTTCTAACTCAAGAGTTTGTCCACAACTGTTTTCATTATTACATGATTTCTTATGTCTTTTACATTTACATCTCATGTAGTATGAGCCTTAGCCACTTCATTGAGGTCTCTAGGGTACATGTACTTTTTGGTGTGATCTCATTATTATCCATGTAGATAGTGCCTCTCACATTCACCCATTAGGCCACATGAACATCATGAAGGTGTTCAATCTCCTGATTCATGGACCTCAGGAAAACATAGTTGTTACCTCCCAACCACATGACCTTATCCCTTCAGGGAAAAATTAGATCCTAATCCCATTGGCACTATGTACCTTTGATACACCCTACTTGTCCTTAGGAATGACTTAATACTCTACCCTTTCTAAGGGTTTCTTTGATATGTATCAACTTTAACCATTTTCAAACACATTATATTCATATGTAATTCCTTAAACTAGATTTCATTCATCTCTTATGATGCTAAATGTTCATTTTATGCCTCCTCATTCGAATCATGGAAACATTCTCATCTAAGATCAGTCTCATACTGTCAACCACTTCCATAGTGACTTTTCCTCATGTCCCTTAGAGATGGAATACTTGGTTTCAATGAATTGTAGGGTTCAATGAATTGTACTCAATATATGTGCTTTCATCCTTTATATCCTTATTTCTTTACAATTTAGGTGATATTTAAGGTTACCTCAATCTCTAAAATGACTTATCATCTCTCCCTTATAGGGAAGGTCCTATCCTAGGGTGCCTTCTTTGCTCATAGGAGGAAGTCAGGCTCTCTATCCACAACCTGACCCCAAGATCTATGGTTTTGCCTCCCCCATAAGTCCTTTCCCCACTCATTGATTGGCCCACCCCAAGTAGAGACACCATCCCTAAAGGTTTCATAATTTCATGTTATGCATGGTTTTTACTATAACATCTCGACCCTTGTTTGCTCAATCTTTGGGATACTCTCTCCTGGGATTTTGTCCCTACAATGTACTTGGGCCTCCTCCCCCTCCCAAGGGCTTTGTGTCTTGTTAGTCTTCTCCTCCATGGGCTTGACCTCTTGAGACCTTCTCCTCAGGGGCTTGATACCATGTCGGACTTCCTCCCTAGGGGCTTGACCTTTTGTGATCTTCCCATCCAGGGGCTCGATCATTCATGACCTCCCCCTATAAGGGCTCGATCTTCTCTGACCTTCCCCTCTAGGGGCCTGATCATAGTCATCTCAACAACTTTCTTTCCATATTCAAACTTCCAAAGATAGTGTTTTGGGGGGAGGGTCAAGCATGTTATATTCATATTTTTATTTTTCATATATAACAATTGGTTACTTATATTTCTCATGTATATTCAAATTCTTTCACATGAATTATGCATGAATTTATCCACATTCAAGCGTGGGTGGTTGGGTTCTGTAAACCTATATATATCTCATGTTTCCTCTTACCCTAAAAGTTTGATATTATCATGTTTTTATGCAACCTAAATAAGCATGTCTTATTTTAACCTCACCACCCTTATCTTCTTTTCTCAATGGTGTGCCCTCTCTTTTGGGGAGCCTCTTTATGGAAAACCCTCTCTAAGGGTTTGGTCCCCGCAGTGGACATTTCATACATTGGCCTTCCTCTCTTGGCCCGAGGTGATCTCATAACCATACAATGGCTTCCCTTTGTAAGCCACATCACCACTCAACCCCATGATTACTTTATTCACCCCATTCTCTTTGACTCACCAGAGATTGATATAGGTTTTGAGAAGTTTACATCCATAAATGAATTATTCATAGGTTTGTCATATTTCTTAATATTTTTTGCATTAATGCCTTGTTCAACATGCACATATGCATGGAAAACTAAGTCATTTAACTCATTAATATTTTATTATTATCTTTCCTTTCACTATTATTAGGATTCTTATGGGTAGAATTACTCTACCACTACTCCTATTTCCCAGGATTAGGGTTTTAGTTACTATTGGAGTCTACCCAACTTACTCCCTACCTCCTAGGGTTTATAGGTCACATAACCCACTAGAGTTTTCCCAACCCTAGTCTCATAATAATAACCCGTCAAACCATTTTTCTTTTCTTTATCATTATTTTCACATTACATGTGCATTACAATGTCCAAATTACATGTACATTATTATTTCCACATTATATGTACATGAATAGGAAGAAGATGCCTTAATCCTATTTCTTCTAGCAAAACCTAACTTGAGATGAGAAGGGAAGTCCCTTTTAGGTTTTATTAAGAAAAGATGATGAGAAATGGATGAACCAAGATGAGAGGAAAAATGGAAGGTATTTTACTTCGGGCAAAATCTTCTGACTATGGGCAGGCATAATGCACAAGCTCGAGAGTCCTTGTAAGACGACTAGCGGTGCAAAGGAAACTTTTACCATTCCCCGGGTCAAGGTCCCTTCAACACCATTGTCTTTACAAAATGCCCTAATAATTCCCTCATATTTTTACATATTACTTGAAAATTTAAACTACTAAATATCATTTGAATAATTTGGGGCTTTGGTACATAATGTATCGACCACACTTTCCAGAAACTCCCAATTAAGGAAGGCCAAAAACATGAGAGCCATTCCCTAATTTTTTCCAAGGATCCAAATTTTAATCAAATAGTAAATAACAGGAAATAATTCCATTCATTTCAAATATTTTTTACATGAGGCTATTACATGAAACTCCATTACTAGAACTGTAAATAGAGAATAAATGTCTATCTAAATCCTCCTAACTTAGATTAATGCCTTCATGTCACTTTATTTGGTTTATCATGTTGTTGAACATCTTTACATCTAGCATGCACCTAAATATCTGACAAACAAAAGCATGGATTAGTATAACAAGTTATAATGTGTATGTGCGGTGCATGCAAAAGTGTGCAAGTACATAAGAACATATAATAATCAATTACTTGCAAATAAGAACTATCATTTTCTTCACATAATCTTTATTAATGTGATACTCAAAGTGGCATTAAAATTGAACTAAACCAAATAAACATCTATCAATTTTGTTGTTCAATCCTCAAGAAACACTCAGAAAACATGAGAAAACTAATGTGGGTAGTCATAGGCATAACCACATACCTCAACGGTGAGCCATGCAGATCATATCGTATATACACTTCAAGCTCAATAAGCAAATCAAGCAATCCACATTTTAATATGCATAAATGCAGATCCTAAAGTGCCACAATCACAATAATTAGACCAAACCCTACACAGATCTCTCATTAGTGTTATTAACAACTTATCAATTTATAACCTCAACCTCTAACATCAAGTTGAGTCTTTTAGACATTTTTAAGAAAATAGTTAAATTAGGAATAAGTAGATTTATGCTTTAAAACCTAAGTATCATATTTATTACTTAGAACCTCTAATCATGATCATAGTTATTCAAAACATATCAAAGACTTGGATTACCATCAAAATAAATGCATTAGGCTATTATGAACATCATTTCATAATCATTAAGATCATCACTAGTTATTATAGATTTCTCAATCTTAACTATACATGTTGATGATCATTAACTTTGAAACCCTGATTGCATATTATTATCATTGTTATCATGATCCACTTTGATTAGCATTAGATGTAACAATGTCAGATGACAATACTATAGAGAGGATTTTAATGAATCCAACATTTTAATACCCAAATCTAAGTTGTTAATGTACTAAACATGACTTTATCATATATTACCTTTTTTTAATAGGAAGCATAATTAAGTCTCATCTAGGGTTCATTTGTGTTTCTCTTATCTTTATGATCAAATTTTGTATATAACATGTTGCAATCTGAGTTACCAATTATTTCCTATCAATTTTTGCAAGATAATACATAGGCTAGCAATTGTAGCTTGACACGTCAACAAAAACCAAATTATCAAAATCACAACTCGACGGCTGTGATGAAGTAGATTTTTCCACAATTATGACCTAAACTATAATTATTCCCTACTATTATCCAATATTTCTCAATTGGTCTCACTTCATCACTCTCATAATCATTGAATAATATGGACACTAAAATTTCAACTATGATGTTCAGTGTGTACCTTGCAATATTCAATTTAGATAAATTATTGTTATTAATCAATTGATTTTATTCATGAATCAAACTTATCCGTTTGAGTTGAAACATTTTATATAACTAGGTGACCCTGTTGAATCTATGTTCACAATTTCAAATTTATTTGATAAATAAATAAAGAGACATGAATTTGGGTAGAAATACCTTTTAAAATCCTAGAAAACTAAGTTCCTAGCCTAAATGGATCCCTGTCGGACTCGGATCTCAGGGAAAAGACAAAGAAGTCATCTTCCCTGCCCACCTTTTGTAGAGGAAGACTATTTTGACTCTCTCAATTTATTACATAGGGTTAGCTCTCATTAGGGCTAGAGTGGGACCTTCCATTGATTTTGAGTTTGAAATCGTTCTATTGAAAGTATGACATTGTCTAGAATTATTGAAATATTAAATCTTGAATCATAGATGTATAAACCCACCTAGGTTGATGTAGAATCTAGGACCCTAGGATATTGGGATTGAAAGTCACCTTTTACTCTTGCTTCAAGAGATCTATTTGTTTGACCAAAAATATGATCTCTCTAAATTTGTGTTCAATAGGATGCTTTCTAGATTTGTGACTCATGTGATGACTTTGAACAATATGTGAATATGAATTGACCTTTACACTCAATTTCTTGATTATGGAATGATGTTGATACCAAGTTGGTTATGATATGTGCCATGGACTCCCAATCAAAATTGTTGAACTATTTTAATTTTGAGGACAAAATTCCTTTAAGGAGGGAAGGATGTGATGAAATGGATTTTTCAACAATTATGACCTAAACTACAATTATCGCCACTATTATCCATTTTTTCTCAATTAGCCTCACTTCATTACTGTCATTATCATTGAATAATTTTTACACTAAAATTTCAAGTATGATGTTCAATGTGTACCTTGTGACATTCAACCTAGCCAAATTATTGTAATTAATCAATTATTTTTATACATGACTCAGACTTGATCATTTCAAATTGAAACCTTTTATATAGATACGTGAGACCTGATGAAGCTATTCTTAAAATCCCAAATTTATTTAAAAATATATAGAGAGATATTAATTTGGCAAGAAATATCTTTTAAAACCTTATAAAATTGAATTCCCATCCTAAATGGATCCCTATCGGACTCGGCTCTGAGGAAAGAGATAACTGAGTCATATTCCCTACCTTCCTTTTTTAGAGGAACCCATGCACAGTAGCCCCAAGGTTTAAAGTCAAATATCTGCTGCTCCTTTGGTTCTCATTTAGCCAAATTTTGTCCATTCAAACTGCTTTTCTCTTATCTTTCAGTCGATCCCTAAATATCTACCTAAAGGCTTAGATCTTGAAAATGCCCAATGGGTAGTGGATTGGGTTCGGAGGAGAAGGATCCCTAGATAACCCTAGGTCTCAAGACACCTATTTAAGGGTTCCAGTAGCTCTGATGTTACTCTTTTATCCATGCTAATCTCTCAATTGCTCATCATCCTCCTCTCGATCCTGTCAAACTCCATCTTTGATCTGCTAAACCAGAGCATGTCACCCTGACTAACAAGCTCCTCCCTCCAATTGCCTACATCTTTACCATCTCTAAACCTAGGCAAAGACTTCCCAACCCTCACATGAAGGGGTGATGGTCTAGAGGGTGCCATCAACAAAGCTTCCCCCCTACATCACCTGACCTGGCTTTGACCACCTCTACAAGCCATGTTCATCTCCTCCATACATAATCAAGGCCCGCACATGACTCTAGGAAGGGCCTCAAAGCTTCCCTGAGTCCCACTTTCTCTCCACTTGTGGTAACCCTAAAATTTGATTTCTACTCTTCTTGTACCTCTAGCTGATAGCGTTTAAGTTCCTTGGGTTTTTGGCTAGTGATAGGCTTTTCACTTCGCACACACACCAGAAGAGGATGATGCCTAACTTTTCCCTCATGGGACTCCTTGTCAGGTCATGCGTTCTCCTTCAATCCTTCTCTTCTCTATCTCTTCTTACATATACAACCATGGCATATATGTTGAATTGATCGAAACTATGAAGCTCATGATATTACTGAAATACCCTAGGTCAATTGTTCTTTGAATCTTATCGACATGGGAATTTCTGCCTTGTTACCCCTCAAGCTGACCCCCTCAAGCCAAGCCTGGTTTGCAAGTCAAGAAGGAGGATCCATAGAGCTGGATCCTTTCCCGGATCTGTGAAGCTAGCTAGCCAATTTATTTTTTATTTTCATTTTGTCATGCTAGCCCTTTTCCTATTGGTCAATTTTGCTAAATTAATGAAAATAGTTGATTATAAGAAAAATTCCCAAAAAATATAAATGTTCTCAGAAATATGTCTACTTTAACATGAAACCTTTTCCTTTCCCTGTTATAGTAGTATTCAATGATGATATCTAATATCTATTTCATACATCTTAATTAGGGTTTTCCATTAATATGTCTACTTTAACATGAAACATTTTCCTTTCCCTATTATAGTAGTATTCAATGATGATATCTAATATCTATTTCATACATCTCAATTAGGGGTTTCCATTAATATTATAAACCCTAATATTGGCAAAACGTCGATGTGACTTGATACATGTATACATCACAATTATGTTAGATGCATATCTTATATTGATCACTTGATCACATGATTATAACTTCTAGATCATATTTCAATTTACTCTTGATAAGATTGTACATGAAAATGACTAGATCATTTAATATCTTGAATCTCCTAAAATACCTAGGTGACTCATTCATGCTTATCATACTAGATACCGATATTGATGATGGTTTTTTGAGATAATATGATGAATGGTCACCTGAGGGACTGATTAGGGTTTAGGAACCCTAGTAAAGTTGTAATGACCCCACGACTTCTATTTTTCTAAGATCTTGACAAATATTTTATATCTTGCAATCTAGGATTTGATATGAATCATTGAATCAATATTGGATATTGCTAGTACTCAGTTTTGACTCCATAAGGTACACTTTTATATTTATTCATCCTTGAACAGACTAGTGGCATTAACGATAACTTTATGTACACTTTTTGAGAATCATGGCTATGTATTTGTTTGAGCTACAACGTTCCCTATCAAGTAGTCCTTATATATATATATATATGTATATATATGTATATATATATAAATATGTATGTATATATGTATATATATATGTATATATATGTATATATGTGTATATATATGTATATATATATACTAGTTAATGCACATGCTTTGCACATGGCTAGATCTTATGTCTAGAGTTCATAAATAGTGAACACTTAATTGGAAATGAAACTTCCAAGTAAGATATTATAAATGCTTATAGTATAAGCTTAAAAGGAAAAATATAGACATGAACACCATTTGGTTGCTTACATTATTAGGACATGAATAAGACTTACTTGGATATAGTATCTTTATTGTACACAATACTTGATGAACACCTCTGTATTACTTAATTTGGAAATGACCAATATCATAAAGGAAGACAAGTTCATATATCTTACATGAAGCTTAGAATAAACATTAAAGACATGCTGACCAAATAACTTTGATTTAAAAAATGTTTGTTGAGTATAAAAAAGAAAAGAACATTTATTGATAAGTATATCTAAAAGTTTCTTAGTGTGTATGACACTATAGGAGATAAGGATCCTATTCCATGTTAAAATATTAACTTATGTTTGATAAAATAACATAATGTGATCATAAATTCTAGAAAGTTGATGAATATAAGCGTTGCTTCCTTATGGTGATACTATCAACATCTCCCTACATATTTTTCTGGCTGACTAATGGAATCATGTTGAGCCATATAATGATGTGTGACACACAAGCACGTACATTCAAGTTAAGAAATTATTCCTCAATTGCAGTCCCCCAACAATAGAACTATATATTTTTCGTTTTCCTACTATATTGATATTTGATTCAGCACTATTTTTTAGGATCAATATAAATTGACTCTTGCATTTTATGGTTCTATATGACAAAGGATTGGAACTCAATCTTGCATTTTATTTTTCTACAATGTGAAGGATTGGAATTTAGTCTTGAATTTTGATTTTTGTACAATGTGTAGGATTCAAATACAATAGATCCCACTTGAACTTTGAGTTGGACATGAATGTTCTATTATGTATATGCATAATTTAGTGAATGAAAAAACTAAAGTTGTAAGTATTTGAACATTTCTTTGTTGTTATACAAAAACTGTCATCCACTCCATTATTCCAAGGTCAACTGTATCAAATAACTTACACAAAAATTTGTGGAAGTGCATCCTAAGGTATAAAATATATAGTTCATAAAGTCTTCAATGGCAAAGAAAAAACTTAACATTTAACACTTCAAATTTACTAAAAAATTTATGGTGTTGCAATGATAGTCCAAATTAACTACTAAGTGAAAAATGAAATTCTTTGTTATACTTGACACTTGTTGCTTATGTGCACATGAAATTGAGCTCCACATAGGAATGAAATATGATAGTCAAATTTTATATGAAGTTAGATGATACTATTGGCACACAAATTTACATTAGATAAAAAATCCTCGGTAAGAATCCATTTAAAAAAACTAAAGAGTGAATTTATGTAGTGATTTATAGAAGAATTTTCTATTCTTAAATGTCAACAACATAAATTCAAATTGTTAAGAACCTATGAAAATAGGAAAGATGAAATTGTCGATAGGGAAAACACGGATCTATAACTATCATATCTAAATATTTAAAACATTTATGTACAATATAATAAGGTCAGTAGTGACATTGATATATTCAAATTACAAAAGAAAAATATTTCACCTAGAACATTCAAGAATGTATCATCACTTGTATATTACTGAGTTTTCCTTTTTAAAAGTATAATTAATAAAGCACAAACTGATTTAAGCACCTATATATCAAAATTGAGAATGTAAAAGTATATTAAAACATATAGTAATCATTGCTTACATATTACTCTTGAAATACCAATTAGATACTACTTCACATTTGACGCACCATCATGGTCAAACAACCAAATAATTAATGTACCCACGAACAAAAATCTTTGACAAGACTATATTGTTATTGAAGAACCCAATGCACGTATTATTATGGTTTCATGGTAGTTAGGTTTTATCCAAAATACTTGCCCTTGTGGAATTCCCCTACGAGTGATATCAATAAAGGCTGAATAAAATTCAACAAGATGGTGAGATTCTAGGTCATCTAGTAAGCCTAATAGCATAAGAATAAGCCCGACCATAAATAGTTGATTGTAACATGGAGATAGACAATATATACCTTGTTGAGAGTTCAAATAATCATATATCTCATTGAAACGTGATAGGTCGTTTAGTGTTCCACGCAAAGACCACAACGGGGTAAAATAGAAAATAGAGTTTTCTCAAGTATTACTCACTTGTAGACAATTGTCATTGCTAGAATAAGAAACTTCTAAAATATTATATATTACCCATCATATGCATTTCTAAAAAAACTTTGATTTGCATTTCACTCATTCTGTGATAAGTCGTCATAGCAATTCTCTTTTCTTTTAGATTAGCTTAGCTTCAGTGTAATCATATATACCTACATAATTTTTATTCTTTATAATAAATAAAATATGGAATATATTTAGCCCTAGAGTGGTATATAGATAGGATAGGTATACATTGCATGCTATACATTCATACGGAAATATTGTTAGTGACGAAAGAAAAGATAAACATAAGGCTATATGCTGTTAATAATCATAAGTCAACCAATATGACATATGATTTCACAAAAAGGAAAAAATATTATAGAAATTTGAATAAGTAAAAAATAATTCTTAGCTTCTCTACTAATAAGAGCATATCAAGACATGACATCGTTCTTATTTATGAACCATATACATTCCAATCATTCCCCTTGTTAGAATATAAAAGTGACAATGCATCAAACAAGAAGCAAAATTTTGGTAAAAATGTTAAATATCACAATTAAAATTTAATATCTGGTTGCCAATGAAGTGGCACCCCAGTGATAAAAGTGATGATGTAAGACCGAGAGGTAATGAGTTCAAACTCAGACGATGGGATGAATGAATTGTCATTTTAAAATAAAAAAAATTAATATCTGGTTAATGTTGCCTAAAAACGTGGTTATTATTCCAGCTGTACAAGATCGTTTACGTGACATATTTGAAGAACACCAATGTCGATGTTGAACTTGATGTTGTTATTATACATAATGGCATCGATTGTGTTACCTTCTTACATAGAAATTCAAAGATACAATTGAAATAGAAAAGCAGCAATGTTGTTTTAATTTTGTAACAAAATACAACACAATGGAAGAAATCCTCACAATAGGTAGCGCCAATATAGCGATTTCCAGAAGACCACCACTATAGAAACACCTTATGCGTGGACGGAAATGACTTCACGCAAGAACCTATCGACATGATTTAGATTAGGTATCACGATAGAATTACGTGATGGATCTGATATAAAGTTGAGTACCTCAATGTAAGCGATTGACCTGTACTGTCTTTGTTCAAGTATGGAAGCATCATGCGGGGAATGCTTGTTGTAACAAGGTCAGGTGTCTCGGCGACCGCATCTGCCCATACGGCAGAATAGGGAGAGTGTGCAAGCCCATGCGTGCTTCGATGCCAAATTAAGTTGGCTCTGTGCAAGTGCTCCATAGCAGATGACACAACCATAAAGGAGGTAATCCATCACCAATGCAAGCGCAAGCGAACTTGCACTACAACAAAATCTAACATAGGCCAAGACTAGTTGGTCAGCGATGTCAACCCTGACCAAACTATTTTTCTCCCCAAGGCATATCCCTGGCCATAAAGTTTCTAAACCCTGACCAATGACCTTTTTCACGGTCTCTCAATATCCTCCCCGAAACCCTAGCATTCAGACTTTGTTTATATATAAAAAAATGTTTCATATGCCCCCATCCACTCCAACCGACCCCCGATGCGCCGCTCCCACTTCCTTCGCACCTATCTACCACTGAATCGTAAAATGTGAACGGATTTGTCTTGTGGCAACACATTGCAATATTGTTGGAGTATTTACTTGCTGCCAGCGATATGGAAGGAACAAACATGAACTCCGTCTAGTTACAATCAATGAATGAAAAGGAACACTTTTACCTCCCGACGTTTCAAGTTTTAAGAGTGAATTTCTGGAAGTAGTATCCTTGAAGGTCCCCTTGTTGATTGTGTTGGTGTCTTGGGGCTAGTTCTAAAACCTTAGTAGCCTAGTACGCTAGAGAGTCGGCCAACTGTACGTGGGACTATTCAAATGCTTGAGATACTCAACCGGTTCACAGAGAGAAGTAATCCACACCTTCTACACGTTGAAACTGAGAACCTTGTCCTTCTCAACCATTATTACGCTAACATGATGCACCGAAAAGATGTGTTGCGTGAATTGGAGTTTGGACGAAGTATTTTAAGATGACTCTTTTTGTAGAATCCATGTACCAATGTAAAACGAAAAAGGAGGTTGGACGATAGATAGATCCTTATATTACTAATGCAACATTTTACAGGATATTGGGTGTTTAGAAAATGATGAATGATGCCCCATTGAAAATTGAAGAGGGAAGACTGAACAATCTAGTACAAACACCTTTTTGAGTAGACGACGGCTTCTAGAATCGAAGATGGAACACTGGAATGTCTCATCTAGAACACTCTATTATACAGGCGGTGGCTTAGACGAACCATGCCGATTCTTCGACTTAGATGACGTTGGGGGTCGTACGGAAACAACAACTGATGGTTAGCTATTTGAAAAGAACGCAATAAGTTTGGACTCCTACGTAGCAAGGGGGATTAACACGTGTGTTTTGAGCATGCGAGTGTTATCTATTTGAAAAGCACGAATAAGTTTGGACTCCTATACAGTAAAGGAGATAACACGCACGTGTTTTGAGCATGAGGATGGCATTGGGACGGAGACGATTCTTCATTCTTAGTATGGTAATAGTATATATATATATATAGAGTCAGGTTAGTGTACACTCGAGTGTATTCTAGCCTGACTCATATAGAGTCAGACTAATGTACACTCGAGTGTACCGGAGGCACCGTACACCTCAATCATTTTTAAAGATGTAGTAACTTTTTGAAAATTCTAAACCGTTTATTTTCTTAAATATCTTAAGAACATACCATATAATAAATTTTAGCTCATTTGGATACCTATAGGTCATGCATCTAAAGGAGGCAAGAATCATGCATTTCAAATTAGTTTTGTGCGTCGATTTTGTTATCCTTCGATGAGTGACTTACACTCATCCAAATGAGCTCAAATTTTATATGTGGCCTATTATTATTGTAACCCTGAATATCAATGGATTGGATTTTGGAAAGACAAGGTCTAGATAGGAAAACACCATTGAGGTGTACGGTATAATCTGTACACTCGAGTGTATTCTAGCCTGACTCTCTCTCTCTCTCTCTATATATATATATATATATATATATATATATATATATATATATATATATATATATACACACACACACGATTGGAAAGCCTTAAATAGAAATGATATTTCCATTATTACTACACAAATTATGATGATGATAATGATGACAATGTTGATATTGGGTACAAGACACCTCACTTTGGAGGGTAGAACTTGTACAAAATGGCGACCTCCCCCATCTCGTTGGGGCGATGGATCCACACACACACACACAGATATATATATATATATATATATATATATATATATATATATATATATATATATATATATATATATATATATATATATATATATATATATATATATATATAAGAATGATTCTTGATATCATCATAATGGGAAAACTCGTAATAAATTTGAATTTTTTGAAATGAACTTGAGTTTGAATATCGCCATTGAATATTTTTTTATAAGTCCTACCAAGTACAATATCTTACTATAAATGTTTTCAATTATTTAATACTCTTCCTTTTAAGGTGTACCAACACTTTTGTATTGATTGCATCTCGATTTATTTGAGTTTAGGCATGAAGACATGAGGATTGAAAACAAGATGATCTATTATACTCTTCCAAAATCTTCCAAAAAGAAGAACACTCTCACATGGCATTATATGTAATGGGATATAGTATCTAATTGTATTGTCATATCTTGTATCTTTTCTTCTTGTTACCTTCGCCCCCCTGACTAGAATCTATAGTTCTTTCCAATAAATGAAATGTTATTTCCTTTTTGCATAAATGTGTGGGTGATTTTTAGGCCACTCAGAGACGGGCGTTCTAATCCCCTTAACACTACCTACCTGGGCAGTGGAATTGGAATTAGGATAAAAATTGTTCCTTGGCAAAAACCCTTTAAATGAGTGGCTATCAATGGGGATATTCTCATCCTTAAACTTAGTACCTTCGATAACCTTGCGACGTGACTGGTTTCTTTCATGGGAGAACCAAGCTGACGGTTGGCTCCCAGGCTCTGGGGTACAGGGACTCGAAGAAGGATGGAGCAACCTCTCAACCTTTTATCAGTCTCGACCGGCCCTACGGTGAATAGATTGTGAGGGTTATAGTTTGGAAAATACTATAGCAGGAGAGATTGTGATCCGTAAGAGTTTTAGAGTTGGTGGGGGTTACCTGACTTCACAGAGTGAAGGGAGAAGCAATGGTCATGCTCGAGAATGTGGTCTGCTATTTCAGTTGTGCATACACACCTTTCCTTAGCTAGGAATCAAACTTGAAGCTTTGATAATACACTTTGTCATGCTCAAGGAAGAAGGGAGGTATTCAGGTTGTCACGAACCAATGATCATACTATTAGGGATGCACCCAAGGGTCAAATGAGGATGAGGTAATTCAGTCCTCTCTTCTATTTGAGCATGACAACCTATATAAGAATTGGGAGTATTGTTTTTGGTCTAATAGACTGCAAAGTATAGGGTTCTTCAAAGAGCCCAATTTCTTTTCCGCTAGTAACACCTCTCTCTAGTTGTGTTTCCTTGCCAACTTTCTTTTCCTTTTTAATTACTTTCCATTATTCATTGCTATGTACTTGACTAAAATATTCCTTGTTACCGATCCTTACTAATTGATTTCTCCTTTTTGTGTGGCTATGACCAAGACTTTTGTAAAGAAATAGGGCACTAGAATAGGCAGCGGAAATAAAAAACTTATTGCCATATTCCCCATAAACTAGCAGATCATGTCAACAACTATATAAAAGAAAAGATGGTTTCGAGGATATACATGGTCCTGGATAAAGTCCAGTGACATACCCCTCATTGTTGTAGATATGCAACTGTCTTATAGTTGCAATTGGACTCATCTGTGCTCCTCCACGGACAACAGACCCGAACGTCATCATCAAAAAAACTCCTGTCATCACAGACTATTGCCTAACACTATCTGTGACAACCTGGATTTCTCTTCATTGTTATACTCTTTGTCTCTCTTCAAGAGACCCATCTCACACAATTTAATTTCAATCACATTATTTGAGAGTGTTGATGACCCAATTTGCTCACCTAAATGACAAATTTCACGGTATGTGGCTCTAATTTGAGAATTTGGACTAAGTATCAATATATATCATGTCACCTTATTGCATCTAATATTGAACCTCAAAATCATGATGTTTTGGATTTTTAATCTATATTTGTTATTGTGGACTAAATTATCTTTCCAATGGCTATAAAATCATCCCAATTGAATCTATGAAGCCCAAGTTATGGACTTTCAAAGATTGTTTAAAAACTACTTGTTTTTATCAATTAAAATGAATTTTGATTCTAAATGGGCCCAATCTGGATGCTCATGTCCCAATTAGAGGGGCACCCTCACCCCCTTTTTTGGTCTATGATCTGGACTCTCTATCCTTATCCAATCAGGCCCTTGCGTGGTTATCTCACACCATCTCAACCGCCCAATCATCCATCCACGGATCATGCCAAATCATAGGTTGACACTTTATCTCTTTCGTCCGTATTGTACATAGGTGCAGGAGGCACAACGTCTACCTAGTCCCCTTGAAACCACCAATAATCTATACTTCTCATCCATTTTTTCGATTGGTTACCTTATACTTCCACTTTTTCTCCGCTCTCTCTTTCCCTTCTATCGATTTTCTTATTCGCAGACCCTAGCCCCTCCTTCCATGGCTCCTCTTTCCTTCAATTAGGGTGGCACCACCGCCAACCCTAGTTTGGGGCTTCACTCCTCAACCTCTCCCTCACCCATATGAGCTCGGATTCCAGTCAACCATGACCAGGAAAGCTTGGGTGGGATTCTCTCGTGCAGTTTGGTGCGTTGGAGACATGGCATGGGTCTGTCCGACAACCATGTCTGACCACGATCAAGCTCCTGTGAGTAGATCTACACAGGTGGTGAAGACCAGTGGCAAGCATTCATGGATCGTGGTGGTAAGACTCTACGGCAGCTAACAATGTTGTACGGTCATGGTCCACCAGCCTCCAAGCCACAACCCAAGTGGATGTGAGGCGTCATGGTTCAGTCGTCAGATTGAGGATTCACATCCCAAATCCTTCATTGAATCAGTAGCACCGGACATTCACCTCACGGTATTAATGCGCCAAATTCCTATAGTTCTCATGTCCATCTTGAAATATTCATAACTTCCACCGTCTAAGGCCAAAACGGGCAATTTATAAACCAAATTGATCCTCTCAAAAAGATCTACAACATGGATATACTTTCAGACCCCAATTCTTTTTCTAGTTCTCCTGATGTTCTAATAATATGAATTTTTGACTATGTTGACCATATTTGATACATGTTGTTGATAAAGTTTGTTTCTTTGGTACTTAATCTACTTTATTCACAGATGAAACAACAAGTTTCTACATCCAATATGAAATATTCACATAATGGCGTATAATTCTCCCGCACCCTAGCCACCTAGGGTTTGAGGTGATCATCTAGGCAATCAAGCTCCAAACATCACGGAGGGGGGATTCCCCTCCTCCGCCTGACACCCAGATGTCCTCTGCACCACCAGTACCACCATCATCACCACCACCACCACCACCAACATCAGAGAAGACACCACCAACATCATTGGAGACACCAACATCATCAGAGACACCACCATCAACATCACCGCCACCATCATCGGAGATACCACGCAAAGAATGGAGCAAGATTCTCGGTGGATCAGATGCGTTCAAGGAACAATATTTCAATCCACCAAAGAGAAAGGACAGAAAGAGGTTTGTCACAATTGATGACATAACCTATGACGCCATGGAAAAATCTTGGGAGAATACTGCTATCCTTTACGTCATGGGTAAGAGACCATACTACCACCATCTACTTGCATGGATAAAGAGAATTTTGAAACCTAGAGGGAGTTTTGATCTCTATTCCAAACCTGTGTAATTCTTCCTACTGAGATTCAACTGTGTCGAAGACAAGAAGAACATCATAATCACATGTCCAAGATGGCTTGATAACTGGCTAGTTGTCGTGAAAGACTAAAATAGGTGATGATTTCAAGAAGGACTTCTTCAGTTCAATACCTATTTGGATTAACATACCTAGCATGGGTAGAAACTGGTCTCCACGAGCCATCAACATCGTGGCCAGTGGTGTTGGGAAGCTACTCCGCATCGACTACAGATCCATAGATCATGAGTCGTTGGGAGAAGCTCGTGTTCTAGTGGAAATGGATGATGATGAGGAACCACCAACAAAAAAATGGGTTAACATGCCCAATAGAGATTCGATTTCTATGGAAATCACCTATGAGCATCTTCCCAAGCATTGCAAAGACTGTAAGGCCTTCGGCCACGACACTGATGAATGTCCTTTAAAGGAGAAGACCGTAGGAAATGAAACCCAACCATCGGCTACTGCTAAGACATTGCATGTCTGGAAGGTTGTGTCCCAAAAGAAGAAAAATAAAACAACTACTCTTCCTACAAATGAAACCCCACGAAGTAGTGAATTCCAAGTTAGTAACATATTTGAAGGCCTTGACAATGACACAGAAGAAAAGACTGATGAATCAGTCCAAGTCGAGGATAGTGCTAGAACTGTGGATCAACCACCTAGTCTGAATGACACCTAAGATGCCACTGTCCATGTTGAAGACACTATTAGAACTGACATGTAGACACCCAAAATGAAGGACACCCAAGGTCCCAAAGAGGGCGCTAGTGACTCAACAGACACTGCAAACTAGGTGGAAATTTTGACTGAACCTAACAAAGAAGAAGGTGAGTTAATCAGGACCCCTAAATCCAGGAAGAACAAGACTACTAGAGTGGGCAGGTCATGAAATACTCGTTCAACCAGTAGGGGTAATTAATGACCTTCACCATGACTAATGTTCATGGTTTGGGGAAACCATGAAAGAAAAGAGAGGTTAGACGTTCCATTATTGAAGCTCAAGCCTCATTAGCTGTATTAGTAGAAACCAAGATCAAAGTTCATATGAAGCACACTTCTTCTAAGCTTTTTCCATCGGGATGGAAATGGATCTCCAACCATGATAAAGATCCTAATGGTCAATTGTGTATTGGATAGAATCCTAGTTCATGGGACATTTCATGTATTGAATCAGACGATCAACAAATCACCATGGAATGTAGTAATAAAGGTGGCCTTACTGTCATGTTAACTATAGTCTATGCTCACCATGTTGCTCAACATCAGGTGCCACTTTGGTCTACCTTAGAGAGGATCAATACTACTATTTCCATTCCTTGGCTTGTCATTGGTTATTTTGACAATATAAGGAAAAGAGAAGAGAAGGAAGGTGGAAGGGAAGTTCCTGCTACGATTCTTAGCACCTTCAACACAACCATTGATAATGCAGACCTGACAAAACTACCTACTGTTAGAAACGAAACCTTTACTTGGCATAACAAACAAGGCACAACAAAAAGGATCGCTTGTAAGCTTGACAGAGCATTAGTAAATGATGCTTGGCTTGACAAGTTTTTAGGTACAAATATGAAGTTAACTACCTGTGAATTATCAGAACACTCATCCATTAACATTTACCTGAAGGAACTCAAGAAAAAGAAAAGGCCTTTTCACTTTCTCAATGTTTGGATGGAATGGCCTGGCTATCGGGAGATCATCGATTGAGTATGGAAAACCCAACATCAAGGCAACCCCTTATTTAGTTTTGCCCAAAAACTTCAAGACGTCAAAGATGACCTTAAAAGATGTTCTAAGAAATATGTCAATTTTAAAAACTTGATCGCCAAAGAAAGGCTACAAATGGATGATATCACTGCTGCTCTCTAAAGAAATCCTCTAGATAGTGAACTCATCCAAGCTGAAAGAATCACTTATGATCGCCTATCCATGCTTTCTAAAGTCGAGGAACAATACTACTGGCAACAAAGTCGCCTTGATTGGATCTCCAATGGAGATCGCAACACTAAACTATACCATTCAGTTGTCAAAAAATGAGATGCAATAAACTCTATCACTGAGCTCTTCGACAGTAATGGCAATAGCTTGGTTGATGAAGATAAAATTGCACAAGAATCTATCCAATTATTTGAAGTCCTATACAAGCAGACCCAAGAAGACAATGAAGACAACAACCTCGACGTTGATTGTATTCAGCAAGTATCTAATGAAGACAATACCTATCTTTGCAATCCACCTGATATGCAAGAGCTCAAAGATGCTATCTGGAGTACAGGACCAAACAAAAGTCTGAGTCTTGATTGCCTTAATGGCTTCTTCAATAGAAGCAACTGGGAGCTTATCAAAACTAACATTCTTAAAGCTATTTCATGGTTTTTTGCAGGTGGCAACATGGTTAGACAAATTAGCCATGTCTTTCTAACGCTCATCCCAAAGAAGGACATTGTTTCTTCTCCTACGGACTATAGGCCCATTTAATGTTGTTTTATGCTCTATAAGGCTATTACAAAGATTATTACCCAAAGTCTTGCTAATATAATGCCCAAGATCATCTCTATAAACCAAGCCACATTCATAAAAGGAAGAAGCATCGAAGACTACACCTTACTAGTTGTAGAATTCACGATCAACTTGAACACTCTCAATAGCTTTCCTTCAACCTGTATAAATCTTGACATCACCAAAGCTTTCGATTCAGTAAATTGGAACTATCTCTGGTCCTACCTCTGAAGCATGGGTTTCTGTGAGCCTTGGATTAAACTTGTAAAGAAATGTGTTACCACACCTTCATTCTCTCTACTACTCAATGGTATTTTAGTGGGTTTCTTCAAAAATGCTAATGGCTTGCGCCAAGGTGATCCACTATCACCACTGTTGTTCGTTCTCTCCATGGAAGGTCTTAGTAGACTGATCGAGCAGTCAATTTCATCCTGACTTATTAAGTCCTCTCAGTCAAACTCACAAGAGTACAATCACACTTGCTTTTTGCTGATGATGTCCTCATCTTTGTTGAAGGAAAGAAACACAGTCTCCATAACTTGAAGAACCTCCTCCTTCTCTTTGGGAAAAAAATATGGCATGAAATACAACCCAAGCAAGACGCATATCTACCTCTCCAAGTCATGCAAGCATAAATCCAAAGTTTTTGAAACCTTGGGCATTCAACGAGGAGGCTGGACAACCAAATACCCGGGCTTTGCCATGGCAGGGGGGAACCTAAGACGCAGACATTTCCACAAATGCCTAGACAAACTAAAGGACATGACCAGTAGATGGCTGGGCTCAATAATTTCCATGGTAGGTAGACTTGTCCTAATAAAGCACTGTGCAATGGGGCTGATTAGCTACTGGCTATGTCAAGGAGAAATCCCACACTCAGTATTACATCACATGGAGATCATGCTCAATGATTTCTTATGGGGCAACTCTGTCCATTCAGCTAGTTGGACCCGCCTGGCTTACCCAAAGGTGGAAGGCAGACTAGACCTTAAGCTACTGTCCGACCTCTCTGATTACCATACTATGAAAAGAATCAGGAAGATGTTGTATGGTGAAGCCATATGGAGTAACTGGACGATACGAAGATATGGCAATGACCTTAGTGTCAAACCAAGATATGTCAGAGGATACTCAATGATTTGGTAGAGAATGAATCTACTTTGGCCCGAATTCAGAAGACTCAAGGACTCAAGACTATGGGACTTATGCAGACAACAACAAAATGAGGACAAAGCTTACAACAATCTCTGGCTCTCAAAGCACCAATCAAAATGGAGCCTAGTATCATACAGAGCAATACAAGACATACTACCTACCATGGATAAGATTAGAAGATGGTCTCCCTCTACAATAGATCAATGCTGCCTCTGCAAGAATGAAGAAGAAATAGTTGAACATCTATTCAACAGTTGCAATTTCTAGAAATATTTGTGGGGTCGAGCTCAACTGAAATTGAATACGAGGTATCCATATCCACTAATCCAATGCTTACAAGAGGTTGAGACAAAGAAATCACAAGGCATTCTGGAGCTTTGGGCAATTAGTGCATGCGTTCATACCATCTAGACTGAACACAACATCAGGAAACATGAAGGCAAGGAGATAGACTATGTCGATCTCTTCAAGATTATTGAATCACACATTCAGACACTCTACAATTTATACAAAATGAAACTAACTTGCATTCCTTCTAAAACTCTTAGGAATCAGAATGTATGATAGTTAATAAGTTTATTATCTATCTTAGTCTGATTTAGTCTGATTCAGTCTCTTGTAACTATGTAAATTGCACGTTGGCTGCAATTTGTACCTTTACCCCACTTCGTTGGGTTTGGAATATATTTACCCTAAATTTTCAAAAAAAATCTACTTTATTCACCTCAAGTCAGTAACTTATATGAATCTTGAGCACTATGGGAACCCTAATAATCATTCTTGCACTTCGATGACTTGAAATGTACATTGGTGACTTCTTTTGAATGTAAATGATGGACTTTACTCTAGATTGCTAATCTTTTTCCTTGTGCCATATAAGCTTATCAAATCTGGAAAATTTGTAACTATATGAACTCCATGACTCTTGTATCACTCATGAATCCCTTATTCTCTTGTTTGGGTTTTATGCCACAATTTACATGTAAATGTCCTATACATGATGAGACTTGGTTATACTTGATCTAAGATGATACATTTGACTCCCTTGATGCCTCCAACTATCGTAGATATCTAATATCGGCAATCTTGTGATGATTTATGACTTTAAATTCTATGATCAACCCTCTTTATCTCTTATGGTGCTTGAAACCCTAGTTCACCTAATGCGACCTATGCGACTCAATTGTGGGTCTTGTACCTTAATACTTATGTGGATCCTTTTCCCTTGTTTCCCCCTCTCAAAAAGGGTTTACTCTACCCCACATGATATTTTGGACATGGATGTCCTACCTTAACCTGATGTTGAACCTTGATGGCATGTATGAACTATGTTATGATTACATGTATAATTAAATGTTGATTCCAACAATGGACCTTTATGCCTTGACCCTAGGGATCATCCACATATTTGTAATTATGCTCCTTATGTCCTGGTCTTGCTGACCTAAACCGTCTTATTTGATTGGTCCTCCTATCTTGATGACACTTGACCTTGATTGCTCTTTTGTGAGTATGTTGACCTTGAAATTTACCAAAGGGTGTGGTTGAAGTTTCATGTCCTCTAGACATTCCATTCATTTTATATAGTCATTATAAGATTTTATGTCACTTTGGTACATTTCAAGGTCAACATACTCATAAAAGAGCAATCAAGGTCAAGTGTCATCAAGATAGGAGGACCAATCTTACTTTATGGAATTCACTATCTTGGTCCTCCTATCTTGATTGGTCCTCCTATCTTGGTCCTCCTATCTTGATGACGTCTAAATCTGTATAAGATCATTAAACATGTAATTCACAAACTTGAAGCGTAACTTGGTCAAAATGCTAAAATGGATCTAGTTAGGGTTAATGATGAGAATCTAATACATGTATGCAATATTCTTATTAATCAGGTGTTTCTTCTGGATAGACGGTCAAGAATAAGTTATGAAATCTCTAAACTTAGGTACACACATTAATAATTATATGACTATGGCTTTCTTGCTTGAATGTGATACATATATATATGTTTGTTTACTTTTTCAAATATTGTCATGTAGTACTCTAGTATTGTACTCGAGGTTTGTCTCGTACGTGTTTTATAACTTGCAAACATAATATAGAAACTCCATTATACAAACCCCCTGCACCTTCTTGATGTTTGGGGGTAAGGACATGAGGATGGGCATCCTACTTGAGTTATCAAGATAGGGCAGATCATTGATAAAAGGGTTAGCTAGTCTTGAGCACCATCATAGACTCTTCTAAAAAGAAGTTGTCCATAGAAGGCCTTACAAATACATGATATTGATGAATGCACAAAATGATGGTATAATTGGAGTGAAATGACATAAAACACAGGCTCTCATTTTGCTAAATACTAAACCTGGTTTACTTCTTGTTCGTTTACTTCTACAAACCTTTTTAAATTATGCAAAGCTTGTGTATATGTACCTTTTAGCCCTGTACTTAGCACCTCGTGTGCTTGACCCACCTTGTTTTATGTATTTTTTATAGGTTCAGAGATGGCTAGAAGTGATGGTCTTGGTGATCTATGTTAGGTGTACTTGTTGTAGGATCCCTAGCATACATGAGCATGCTTGTGAAATTGTACCCTTGAAGATGTATACAAAACCTTGTAATAGAATAATGTTGTTTAATATATATATCTTGTTGAATGCTGAGACTATGATTGGTGCTTTTATCTTGTTATGTGTTCATGTATGCTAAGCTTTACACTTCTATATTCGTTCTTTGAATCACCATTTCAGGGACGAGCGCTTCACTCCTTCAGCCATTGACTATGTAGTCATTTGGAGGTTGGACTTTGGCATAACGGCTCTATGACACTATCCTCCTTAGAGACTGGAAAAGGCCACGTTGCCTCTAGAGAAGTCCACATGGACCACCGAAAACTCTTGTCATCCTTCTAGAACGAACAATAAGGAGTGTCCCTCCCATTGGGGTACTAGTCACCAACGTGCTCTCCCATAATGATGCTAAGTTTTTCTCTCCCTCGCTATCCCTCCCTAGTCTGGTAGTACTTGCTTGGGCTCTCTTGGTTACCACAACCAAAGAGGAAAACAATTGTTAGAGAAAATGATTTTCAATTGTGTGTCTTGGGAATCCCCTAGTACCCCTCTATTTATTGGAGGGGTTTGGGTCAAGGTTCCCAGTGTATGTGGGAGTGGAAAGGACTGGAAGATAAAATTTTCACAACATGTGAGTGCCAAACCAGTCAGTTCACAAGCAACCTAATTAGTTCACTTAGCGAACCGACCATTTCACACATTTCCAGATCGCATATGTAATTGGCAATTCTAATCCAATTAATTCCTAACATGATGAAAGCACTATTCCTTGATGTAACAAAATTACATCTCGAATAGGTCATTTTTCGGAGCGAGACGGTTGCTAATGACCACCAACCGATTAGTTTGGTCCAGTGAATCGGTTGGTTGGTGCCAAACTCACAAATAACTTAGCTAATGCAACATCCAATCAACCTGACACTCAATTAGCTATTTCATCACATGAGTTAATCGGTTGGGAGTCCAATCAGTTGATTTATTGCTTAAATTGAATACCTGAATTCTTTAGTAATCAATCCAATCATCATTTACAATCAAAGTCCTCTTCTAGGTCATGTCCTAAGTGCGTGACCCTATAGGTCCCATATTATGTTGGTAGTGAATGTCCATAACCAATTATGACATCACAAGTAAAGTGTGGTGCCTACTCACACATCATTGCTAGCCAAGTGAATGGAAAGTTGGGGAACAACTTCAACTACAATCTATGCTTGGTGTCATAGTGTTTGTACAATTCCTTTGCTCTGATATCCATATTTAACTCAAGAAATGGATTTGTCATTCTCTTAAACACTCAAACTATGATTCTTTCCATAGAAGATTGTACGAGATATGTATAAGCTCAATATCATATATTTACTCACATGTACATGGCCATGCATTTCTCAGTCTCACTAACTCATGTGACCTAGGATATCACACTCCCAAAGGAGGCATAAATCCCATCTACATCACTCACAGTCAGTTCCCATGTGTCACATTCACCCAATCATCACATTTATGATAACCCTTATTTAGGATTACATTTATGATGTCAAATCATACTGAACGACATGTGATGAGTGTAGTGACTTCAGGTGTAAGAATCACAAAAAACTTTTTTCACTATGAGAGTTAACTATGACCACCATAACAATGGTCTCCATGGGTTACTCTCATGGTGGGTCTGTCCAATACAATCTTCTCTAATATGTATCTGTGTGCTTGGTTTGATATCGCCATATCATGACTAATGAGATTTAGTCATCCGCCAGCACACACTCCAGTCGTATGTGCTATTGTTGTCTATGAACCTTCCATAATGACATCCAACTAGGGGCTAATGTGAATGTATACTCTTAACATACGTATGATCTCATTGTTCAAGTCACACACTTAAGAGGTATATCATCAAGTAATATCATTCTGTACACATTTATTATGATACTTCATTATCTCATAACTAAAAAAATTGGACGATTGTCTTTTATTAATAATCAAATCATTCACATATTATTCCATTGCAATCATCATATTATTGGCTCTTAGGTCATACATACAAAAAAAACCCACTTTCACTTAGAGCCAATCACCTACGAATCATATTCCAAGTGATCTAACATGATCATCATGCTTCTGCTATGAAAGTGCCTTTGTCAAGGGATCAACAACATTGTTCTCAGTTGGTACTCTGCAAATCATTACATCTCCTCATTGTACGATCTCTCATATGAGATGGAACCTTCTTTATATATTCTTTGAGAGATGATGTGATTTGGGTGCCTTAGCTTTAGACATATCTCCATTGTTGTCACAATATAGCTCAATTGTGTCATTGATGCTTAGAACGACCCCATGATTAGAAATCAACATCCTGATCCATACAACCTCCTTTGTTGCATTCGATGTAGAAATATACTCGTCCTCTATAGTAGAATAAAAAACTATCCTTGTTGGGAACTATTCCAACTTACCTCCATTATTTCAACTGAACACAAATCCTGATTGTGATCTGTAATCATCTTTATTAGTCTGGAAACTTGCATTGGTGTAACCCTTCACCACCAACTCTTCCTCTTCGCCATAAATAAAGAACTGATACTTCATCCTTCTCAAGACCTTGAGGATGTTATTTATAGCTCTCCAATGAGAATCACCTAGATCTGACTGATATGTGCTCATCATGCTCAAGGAATACAAGACACTAGGATGGGTACACAACATTGCATACATGATTCATCAAATTGTTGAGGCATATGGAATCATATTCATGTGCTCCCTTTCTTCACGAGAATTGGGATTTTGACCTATAGAGATGGTACCTCCATGTATCATGGACAGGTTTCCTCTCTTTGATCTCTCCATGCTGAATCACTTCTACACTTTGTCAATGTATGTGCTTTGACTTAGTTCAAGAAGCCTTTTAGATCTATCTCTATACATCTTAATCCCTAAGATGTAGGATTCTTCTCCCAAGTCTTTCATAGAAAATGTATTTCCAAGCCATGACTTTACCCTTTGTAAATTAGGGATGTCATTCCCTATCAATAGTGAATGTCACTATGCTCCCACTAACCTTCTTGTACACACAAGGTTCATCTTTATTTTGAATAAATCCAAACTCTTTGACTATCTCATTAAAACAAAGATTCCAGCTCTGAGATGTGTGCTTCAATCCATAGATTGACCTTTGTAGATTATAGACTTTATTTTCATCCTTTAGATTTATAAAATCCTCAGGTTGTGTCATATACTCATCCTCAAGAATATTCCCGTCAAGGAATGCAGTTTTAACATCCATCTGCCAAATCTCATAGTCATGATAAGTTGTAATGGCAAGCATGATCCTGAAGGATTTAACCATGGCCACTGGTGAAAAGATTTTTTCATAGTCAACACCTTGAACTTGTTTGATATCCTTCGCAACCAATCTACCATTATAAGTTTAAACTTTTCCATCCATGTTTGTCTTATTCTTGAAGACCCATTTGCACCCTATGGGTTTTACCCCTTTAGGTGGATCCATCAAGGTGTATACCTTGTTTCCATACATGGATTCCATCTTTGATCTAATGTCCTCAAGCCATTTCTCAGACTCTGGTCCCTCAATAACATCTAGATAGGATATTGGTTCATCATCAATGACCAATTTGTTGCCTTCTTGAGTCACAAGATGTTCAAATATGTCAGGTTCAAGGCGTGTCCTATTAGATCTACGAGGTACCTATGTTACTCGAGGAATTTGAATCTCCAAAACACTTTGTGATTCTCTTTATTCCTCTTATATATCTATTGTTCAATGCTTTCTTGTTGGTCTCGAACCTCTTTGAGTTCCACTTTCCTCCCACTAATTTCTTTGGAAATAAATTCCTTTTCTAGGAATATAGCCTCTCTGCCAACAAACACTTTGTTGTTAGATTGGGAATTAAAGTAATATCCTTTGGTATCCTAAGGATATCCATCAAAGTAATATTTATCAGACTTAGGGCCACGCTTTTCAGAAAACATTTTTGTAAATAAGCTTTACATCCCCAAATCCTCATAAAACACACATTGCGATGTTTCTCAAACAATATCTCATATGGCATCTTTTGAACCGATTTGGATACTACTCAGTTTAGTGTAAATGCGGCAGTTTCTAGATCATATCCCCAGAAGGCAGTCAGAACCTCATCTAAATTCATCATTGATTGCACCATATCTAGGAACGTGCGATTACTTCTTTTCTCATACACCATTATGTTGAGGTGTTCTAGGTGGAGTACCCTGGGATACAATCCCATATGCTTTAAGAAGGTCCTCAAACTCTTGGTTCAAATATTTTCCACCTTGATCGTAACAATGTTTCTTAATACTTTACCATGTTGGTTTTAAACTTCATTCATAAACTCCTTGAACCTGTTAAGAGTTTTTTACTTGTGTTTCATCAAGTAAACATAACTATACATACTAAAGTCATCAATAAAGGTAACAAAGTACTAATATCCACCTCTAGCAGTTGTTCTAGAAGGTCTACACACATCATAATGTATGAGTCTTAATAGATAACTAGCCCTCTCATTATTGCTAGTGAAAGGGGTCCTTGCCATCTTTCCCAATAAACATGATTCACATATCTTTATCAATTCAAAATTAAATGAGTATAGATACCCATCTTTATGGAGTCTAGATTTGTGATTCTCATTTATGTGCCCAAAAACACAATGCCAAAGGTATGTTTTGTTTGAGTTATTGAGTTTTAGTCTTTTTGTATTTATGTTATATACATCTATCTTTAGATTTATCAAATAAAGACCATAAGACATTGGGACATTTCCATAAAAGATCCCATCTTAGAAATAGAACACCGACCATTTTTAATATGGAATCCAAATTCATCCCAGTCCATACAAGATACAAAAATAATGTTTCTATTTATATAAGGTACATAATAATAGTTCTTTAACTATATTACTCACCCTATGGGCAGAAGTAATCTATAGGTTCCAACTACATTGGCTGCAACTATTGCGCCATTTACAACTCGTAGTTCTATCTTGCTTTTTTTTAAATGCCTACTTCCTTTTAGATCCTTCTTATGCGAACATATGTGAGATCCACATCCAGTATCTAGTACCCATGATGAAGAAGTAGACAGATTTATCTCAATAACATATATACCTAAAGTGGAGATCACCATCCCCATCTTCTTCTTCCTGAATACCTTCAAGTACAAAGGATAAGCTCCTCTTGTACTTTTCTTTCTCCTCATCTTGAGTGTTGAAGATTTAAATTTTTGCTTGGCCTCAAAAGTCTTCACAACCTTACTTTTATCTTTAGACACATCTCTGATGATCATCATCGTAGATTTGTCCTTCTTCATTCTTTCTTCAACATGTATCAACATTCCAAGCAAATTTGACATCATTCTTGTCATATTATTCACGTGATAACACATAATAAAGTGTCTATATGATTCTGGAAATTTCATTAGAATCATATTCGTGTTCAACTCTTGGCTCAAAGTGAATCTCATTTCTTCAAGATGATACCATATTGAGCACATGTTCTTCTACTAAGGTTCCCTCTATTAGATTAGACGCAAGTAGCGCATTTATGATATCATCTCTTTCTTTTTTTGTAAGGCCTAGGTTCACTTTCTTAAATTATTCTACCTTCTCAAGAACACCCATGTGCTTGCACTTCTCATGAACTCAGTTCATTCATCAAAGTATAATGTATTTTATCTCCCAAGGCATCTTTGGCATGCTTCCAGTAAGCATCCACATTTGCCCTAGGTGCATTAGGGGTAGGTATTTCTGGAAATGGGTTTAAAGGATGTAGATCTTGCACTCTTCATTAAGCACTCTTATCAAAGTCCAAAACCAGTCATAGGAATTTTTCTTATCAAGTTTGTCCTTCTTCATGGCCGATCACAATACAAATTTGTTCATCATTTAATTCTCCAAGAGAAAATTTATATTTTTCCAAAAACCTTTTGATTTTATTTGAAAATTTTGAAAATATTAATTAGGTCTTTAATTATTATGGCTCCCACTATTTTGTTAAAATTAATAATCCTCGGATATCAATTTGGAATATTGCATCATATAATATTGTAGTGAGCCAAGATCCAAAATAGTTCAATTATTACCCGACTAACACCAACGTCCATAATCAACTATTAAGGTAGGCAACTCTTACCAGTTGCATCTCATGCAACTCTTGGATAGATGATATGTGCAACTCTTTGACATAATCATCATCATGCCTCTGGTCTTAGACACTCTAAGAATCACCAGTCAAGTATGACCCAATAGCCAAGATGATACTAATGCCCCCTACTTAGCGGGCCAAAATTACTACCTTCACACTTCCACGATATAGATGACACACCTCCCTTGGGGATCCCATGTTTGGTATACCAAGCTTTTCATATGTGATGCTAATGGAAAACATCTTAGACTTAATATTTTATTTAAAGGATTTTTTATTTATAAATACATATATTTTTTCCAATCACCACATATGCAGTACATATCATTTACATGCTATATCCCATAATGAAAACATAAAATAAACAAAAAGTGACAGTTATCGCCAGCCTAAATGTAATTCCCTGGAACCATAAGGTATTGCCACAACCTAGGTCTACATCACATGAAGAAACCTACTGTTGATGAAGATTTTTGCTTAACAATCTGGGTTGAGGAGTTCAACATTTGAACTGATCGGCTCGACTCCTAGCCGATCGTTTGGTCATCTCGTAGGTCGTCTGGTTCTTCTATCCACCATATATTGGCTTTTCCAACCGATCGGTTGGGTCCACCAGCCGATCTATTCGCCTCATCCTTTTGGTCCTCCTTGGTCCTCCAGCCGGTCGACTCATCTCTGAGATGGCTAGTTGACATCATCAAACCATCTTTCTTCTTCATTACAATAGGAAAGTAAGCTATCCCACTATTACATGATTATAGAGAAACCTCGAGTTACATTCAAGGGGAGCAAAGGTAGGAAAGAATTAACTTTACATTGAGAAGATAAGAGAGATGATCAATATGTAGATCAAGATAAAAAACGATTAATCAACCACACAACAATGCAAAGATAATAAGGGTTATTGGCCATAACCATGCTATAAATCCACTATTAAAACTCTCTTTTATGGTGAGGCATGTAAATTTCATATATATCATATTTGTATATTGGTTTGGGATTATCATGGTATTTGATTGGATAATAAATTATTCACATCACATTTAATAATTTAATAATAAAATAAAAATATGATCATATTGATTATCACAAAATAGAGCAGATTTACTTGGCTCTGATACCACTATAAGGAAATAGGGCATCATAATAGGCAATGGAAATAAAATTTTTATTGTCATATTGCCCATAAACCACCAGATCACGTCAACAACTATGTAATGTAAAAGATGTTTATGAGGATATACTTGGACCTGGAGCAAGTCCAATGAAGTACTCCTCATTATTGTAGATGCACAATTGTCCTCTAGTTGTACTGGGACTCGTGTAACAACTACTCTCATCATGAACTATTGGTTGGCGTTGTCCTCCTTAGAGATGGGAAAAGGCCACCTTGCATCTAGATAAGTCCACACAGACCACCTTGAACTCCTATCATCCTACTAGAACGGATAGGAAGGAGTTGTCCCTCCCATTGGTGTACTAGTCACCAATGTTCTCTCCCACAATAATTTTTAGTTGTTCTCTTCCTTACTATCCCTCCCTAGTCGAGTAGGACTTGCTTGGACTCTCTTGGTTACCACAACTAAAGAGGTCAACAATTGTCAGAGCAATTGATTCTCAATTGTGTCTTGGGAAGCCCCAGTACCCCTCTATTTATAGGAGGAGTTTTGGGTCAAGGTTCCCAATCTATATGGGAGTGGAAAGGACTGGGATACTACCAAAGCTATTAGCACCCTCTATGCATCCCTCACTCCATCCGAGTTCAACTACATCTCTTCATGGGACACAACCCAAGAGATAAGGGACAAGTAGTGCATCACTTATGAAGGCACAAAAAATTGAAGGAGGAAAATATCTACATGTTGAAAATCCTCCTAGAGAAATTTAGGATGGGGAAGAAAGAAGTAGTTTTCGAGATGTATTCAAGGCTCAACATCATCATCAATAGCCTTGTTGCTTGGGGCTATACTTTGGATAGAGGATCAATCAACTCAAAGATTCTAAGGTCTCTTCCAAAGAGACGGGGGGTCAAAGGTGACCTCCATAGAAGAAGTAAGAAGTCTTGGTGATGTTCCAACTGAGTAACGTATTGGTAATCTACAAGTTCGTGAGCCAAGACTTGACAAGCAAGAAGAGGAGGCAAAGCAAGAAGAAAAAGAATCAATGAAAATCAAATATAGTGCCTTCAAAGCTCAAATGGAGGTTATCATTCTTCAACAACAACTTGATTTCCAGACCTCTCCCTCCTTCTCTAGTGAAGATGATGGCCCTAGTGAGCATGAATCCAACTTCTCCAAGGGAAAGCACTTTAAAGGGAAGTCATCTTCCTCATCTACTCCAAGGTGCTTCAAGTGCGGTAAAAAAGGACACTACAAGTGTGTGGTCCTAAGGCTAGAAAGTCACCCCACAAGAGAAGCTCCAAGAAGGAGGAAGACTAGAAGAAAGATACCAAATACAAGAGGAAGGACAAGAAGGTGAGGAGGAACAAAAATGCAACTCATGTCGCATGGGAAGGATCATCCTCTAGTGGCTCAAGCTCTGATCAATATGGATAAATCAACCTTGCACTCATGGCCTCCACAAGTGAAGACATTGGTGAGGTAAGTTTGTATGAGTTAGCTGAAGAAACTCTTATAGACATGCTTAATTCTACCCGTTCTTCTTATTCCTAATGTAAATCTAAAAAGAAGAGATTGGGTAAAATTATTGATGATTTGTATGCTAAGCTTGATATTCTTGAGCAAAATGAGAAAGTTCATCTTGAAAGTATTGATTCTTTGCAAGGCCAATTTCTTAATCTTGAGCTCCAATATAATAGGGTTGAAGTTGAGAATGGGATTTACCTTAAGAATATCACTATTCTTAAGGAAGAGAAAAAAAAGTGCCTTGATGAGCTTGAGTTACTTAAAATTGAAAATGTAGAACTTAAGATAATTAGTGATGCTCATAGAGATGAGAGTGATGTTTATCTCAAAGAAATCCAATTACTTAAAACTAAAAATACTAGGTTGCTTGCTCAAGTAAATAATTTAGTCTCTAGACCTATTTTTCCTAGCAATGATGTTGCTTATATTACTCTTGAAAAAGTTTCATATTGGACTAAATCACTTTGTCTACAAGTCTACCTTTTACATGCTCAAGATGATCTTGCCAGTTTATTTGCTACTGTTATCTATGTTACTAATGACAAACATAGACTTAGAGCCTCTCTAGAGAAATTCCTCAAAGGGAAGAACTCTTTAAATGAAATCCTTGATCACTCTATCAAACAAAGTGGTACTAGTGGTTTGGGATTTGTAGGGGGGAGTTCCTAAGGGAAAAAGTAAGGCCAAAGGTAAGAATACGAGTAAGGAACTTGCTTTCTTCCATGGAGAGTCTTCTAGATCAAAGAACCCTATGATTTATTCTCATTGCAAGAGTGATGATCATTGTTCTACTTATTTTCCATACAAGTCTAAGGGGACCAAACCAAATATGAAGTGTGTTCCCAAGCTAACACTGTATCCCAAAGTTTGAGTTGGGAACCAACATTCTCCTTTCTTGTAGGAAAAAGGAGAATAGATTGTTGATAGTGGTTGTTCAAAGCACATGACATGTGATATAATCTATTTCAAAAATTTCCCAAAAAAGAAAGGATGATAGGTTACTTTCAGGGACAACAAGAAAGGTAAAGTAAAAGGTGAGGGTGATGTAGGTGAATTCTTGTGTATCAAGAATGTTCTCTTTGTGGATGGCCTACATCACAATATAATAAGTGTTAGTCAATTATGTGATAATGGTTACCTTGTACTATTTACTTCTTCTAAATGCTTGCTTATAGATTTCCTCATTTACAATGTCATAGATAAGGGAACTAGAAATGGTAATCTTTATGTAATTGTTCTTGACTCTATTAAGCTTGTTGTTAGTAGATGCCTTGTCAATTTGAATGATGTTTCTCTTTGGAATCATCGGCTAGGTCATGTAAATATGCATCAGGTGAAGAAGATGAGCAAAAAGGACTTGGTCAAGGAACTTCCCAAATTGGATTTTGAAAAGATGAGAAATTCCAACCTTGTACACAAAGAAAGCAAACAAAATCCTCCTTTAAATCCAACATAGTCCTTAGTACCAAGAGATCTCTTGAACTTCTCCATATTGATCTATTTAAACCTATGACAGCTCAATCGTTTAGTGGATCCAAGTATTGTCTTATTACTATCAATGATGTTTCTCGATATAATTGGACCTTCTTTCTCATTTCTAAGAACGATACTCTTGATGTTTTTTTTAGCTTTTGAAAAAGAGTTGAAAACGAATCTTCTTGCCGTATTATTTCTATCCATAGTGATCATGGGGGAGAATTTGAAAATGATATTTTTGAACACTTTTGTGAAGTGTCTGGATATGCATATAACTTTTCTTCACCTCGAACACCTCAAAAAAATGGGGTTGTAGAGAGGAAAAACATGTCACTATAGGAAATAGCTAGGAACATACTTCTAGAATATGACACTCCAAAGAAGTTTTGGATCGAACCCGTTAGTACCGCATGTTTTGTGCAAAATCAAGTTTTCACACAACCCTCTTTAAACAAAACCCCCTATGATCTATGGCGCGGTAGGAAGCCTTCCATTGAGTATTTTCACATTTTTGGGTGTCCTTGTTTTTTTTTGAACATGAAAGATTCTCTTTACAAGTTTGACCCAAAATTTTACAAGGTTTTCTTTCTTGGCAATAGCACTGCTACCACTCCTTATAGAGTGTATAATGTTGATCTATCTAAAGTAGAAGAGTCTATTAATGTTAGATTTATTGAGACTAACCCCTCTATTGACAAGGATATTGCTAATGATGGTGTTGTAGAAGAAGTAATTCCTATCTTAAAAGAACTCAACATCACTCAAACGGAAAAGAGGTGGCCACTCAAGAAGATGAGATAGATGAAGAAGAGAAGGATCCAGCCCCCCACTTTGCAAAGAATCATCCTAACTCATCATAGGTAACCCCTTTGATAGGGTGAATATGCGGGCCAACTACAACAAAGAACAAGCCAAGAATGCCTTCATCTCACAATTTGAGCCAAAAAATGTCAAAAAAGCTCTTGGGTATGATGAGTGGATCCTAGCCATGTAGGAAGATCTAAAGCAATTTGAAAAGAATAAAGTGTGGACTCCCATGCCAAGACCATGTGATAGAAAGATCATTGGCACCAAGTGGGTCTACCATAACAAGCTAGATGAAAGAGGCAAGGTGGTAAGAAACATAGAAAGGTTAGTTGCTCAAGTCTACAATCAACATGAAGGTAAGGATATTGATGAAACATATGCACCTGTATCTAGACTTGAGTCAATTAGAATGTTTCTTTCTTTTTCCAATTAGAATAATTTTCTTCTTTATCAAACGGATGTTAAAAGTGTGTTTTTGAACAGTACAACTGAGGAGGAAGTGTATGTTGCACAACCCCCAAGATTTGAACATGATAACATGCTTAACCATGTTTATATGTTGCAAAAAGCTCTCTATGGTCTCAAATAAGGACCTCGAGCTTGGAATGAGAAACTAAAGAACTTTTTGTTAGATCATGGATATATCATGGGAAAAGTAGATTCTACCTTGTTTCTAGACCACACTTCTAACAATTTTCTTATCATTCAAATATATTTTGATGACATCATTTTTGGAGAAACTAATCTTGATTTTTGTAAGGAATTTAGTGATCTTATGCAGAGTGAGTTTGACATGAGCATGATGGGGGATCATACATTCTTCCTTTTTGTTCAAATCAAGCAAACAAAGAATGAGAAATTTATCAATCAAGGAAAGTACAAAAGTGAGATACTTAAGTGCTTTGTGATGGAGAACACCAAGCCAATGGACACCCCCATGTTGAACACCACCAAGATTGATAAAGATGAAGAAGGTGAAAAGGTATATGAGAAGCTCTATATAGGTATTATTGAAAGTTTACTTTATTTAATTGCCTCTAGACCTGACATAATTTTTATTATTGGCTTGTATTCTAGCTTTCAGTTAAGTTCTAGGAAATCACATCTTATAGTTGTTAGGATTTTGAGGTACTTAGAAAAAACCCAAAATTTTGGAATTTGGTGTCCTGAGTCCAGAGACTTTACTCTTACTGCTTATAGTGATGTTGATTGTGCACGCTGTTTGACTAATAGAAAGTGCACAAGTGGCACTTACTTACTCCTAGGATCGTTCTTGGTGTCTTAGTTTTCCTAGAAACAAAGAAAAATGGCTCTATCAAATGTCAAGGCTAAATACATTGCAGCTGGGAGTTGTTATGCCCAAGTCATATCGATAGCAAATGCTCCAATACTTTAATATTTATTTTGATGCTTCGCCTATCTATTGTTATAATACTAGTGCAATCAATTTGTCTTACAACCTTATATTTCATAGTAGAGCCAAGCATATAGAGGTTCTTCATCATTTTCTTTGTGATCACATTGCCAAGAAGGATATTTATATCATGCATGTGGACACAGAAAATCAATTGACAGACATTTTTACTAAACCTCTAGCTAGAGAGCAATTTAAATTTATTAGATCTAAACTTCTCATAACTACATTGGATGATGCTAATATGCCATCTAGCTAATTATTATCTATCCTATATGCATTGCCCATGTCTTGATCAATTTTCTTGCAAAAGTGCTAAAATTATCATGTTCTTGTGCCTTGTTTTCAATATTTTTGGGTATTTTTCATAAACACTTGTTTTATTGCAAAATAGTAACATATGATGAGTGACATGTGCATTAATATATCTAAGATGCAAAATGGGCTATAAAAATAAATTTAATTAGTATCTAAATGTGACGATCCGACCACAAATCAAATCATCACCAGTAAATAATTGTGGAATAACCATAATCAGCGGAATAACAAAAATCACTAAAAATTAAAACTATTTGCAAAGAGATCCATTTCTAGGAAACTCTTAAGAAGAGAACCAAAGTACTGCATACATTATGGTTCACACTGTACATACCATGTACCGTCTCATCTCGAGGAATATATACAATAGTTGCTTTTCCAAACTATACATGAGCAAACATAAAACCTCGAGGCATGCAAGCCAAAATCTCAGATCATTCATAAAACCTCTAAGTACTGACTCCAAGGACCTGAGAGTACAGAGACGACACATAGGACTCATATCTACATGACATGACAGATAGTAACTCAACCTGAAATGTTACTACTGCCCCTGATGTTGTTGTCCTCCCTCTGTTGTAT
Organism: Alisma plantago-aquatica; assembly: GCA_963693085.1. Classification (NCBI taxonomy): domain Eukaryota; kingdom Viridiplantae; phylum Streptophyta; class Magnoliopsida; order Alismatales; family Alismataceae; genus Alisma; species Alisma plantago-aquatica. The sequence goes on along the minus strand of OY856411.1, from coordinate 910,695,603 downwards.
GGTTCCTACCTCCTCGTCCGCGTCCACCTAAAAATTTGGATCCCACGGGGGTGAGACAATTGTAATTGTCCCAGCGGGAGATATAACTCTCCGCCGACCATATTATTATCACAGTTAAATAGTATAAAACTGAGCAGAAGATTCATTTACATTAATTAACAAGATTCAAACACTGTTTAAGCAGAGTAGAGCAATATCATCTTCTGAAGCATTGCAGCTGTATATGATAAAGCAGTAAATCATCTATTCATTTTAACAAGGAATATGAAGAACATGTATAACATTTATCCATTTGAAATATATAAAAGAAATGTATCATTAGCCAATAATTTCCGTATTCAATCCTTAGGCAATTATGCTACACGGCTAATTACATTTTACAATCACACTTATGCCCTAAGGAGATGAGGTATACCACTCATACTCCAACCGACCACTACGAAGTCGAAATCGGTACCATACATAGGTCAATGGAAGAGCCGGACTCCATGACCTCCCACGTCTCGGTCAGTGCGAGACCACAAGCAGGACTATGTCAACTGCTTATCGTAGCTATCCAGGGTATACTGGCAACTTGCTACAGAGTTACAGCGTCAGCTGCCTCTCTTCAGAATCAAGAGATTTTATGTTTATCTCCACATCATCCGGCATTCATCATCATCGGGAGATACGTGATACATCCATCCCGGCCTTTATAATGAAGGATTGAGAGATCTCATGTTTATCTCACGTCAATCCCTTCATTAGGGCGTAAGGTATTTGCGCCCATCACCCCCACATATTCAACAATATGCGTTCATCATGAGATCCCATAGGAAAACCTGTTTCACCATCACCAGCTACTGACGATGATGGATCTATGGCCATGGCTCTACATGATGAAATTCCACTTGATTAATTAAGTACATTACCATATTATTTTAGCATCAGTCAAGTTTTCAAACCGGAATTATTATGACTAATGCTACAAAGAGAGGTGTAATACATCTATCAAGTGCTTTTCAAAACTTTATATAACCTTTAGGATCTCAATCCCTTATTTCATTACCTGGAATTCTTATCCCTCAACAATATCATCATCTTGATTACTAAATCTGGGTATTTAAAACCCTTAGTTCATCTTTGAATACTGTTACCACTTATCAGGTAACTAACAACTCTTGGTCATCTGACCAAGGTATACATGATACAAGCATCTCACATGGCTCACAAGGCCCATTAAATATTTCCAACAAATAAAACATCATAGCTCATACCTAGTTATGCTCATAATCTCATGATACCAGCATGGTTAGTATACATGATAACAACCATATTAAATACATATCAGCACCATGCAATATAAAAGCTATACCCCTATTCCCTCATTCAGGTTAGGGTTTCCATTTTCTTTATGGATTAGGGTTTCACATTCCATTTCCCTAAATTAGGATTAGGGTTTCTCTTCTTTATCAATTAGGGTTTTAGGATCACAATATCAAGGATCAAACTCTAATTCATTCTCTACAAATATTAAAAACATCATTATATGTACATTACATGTTTAGTTCACAAATATGAGTTTCTCACTCATCCTCTATAGGATGTTGATTACTCCAACTTTATTAAGTTGACATAACCTTTCCTTCATGATACCTAAGCCTACTCAATCATTAATCATTAAACTCCATTCTTCCTAATGTATAACTTGATATAAAACACTCCATGTTTTTCTCCATCAGGTACATTGCAATTTAAGATACTTCCACATCATATTGTTTTAGAGGTGTATGCCTACTTGCTTAGCCCATATAGGGCATAGAGGTGCTTGGTTGCTTGCTTATGGCCGATACCACCCTTGAGGTGTGTGTCTACTTGCTTATGGCCGATACCACCATTGAGGTGTATGTCTACTTGCTTATGGCCGATACCACCATTGATCATGTTTAGGTGGCAGGCTAGACAACTGGTTGAACCTCTAATTATCAACCTATTGCACAAACCAAGGCACACACTAACGATTTCCTAATAGGCTAGAGCTATTTTTCCATATCGGGTTGGAGGTGCATGTATGTGTGCTCCTGCACGATATGGATGATGTCATCATCATCAACCTTAAGATCCTTGTCCTTACTGTTCTAAGTCATGGACAATAGTCCCATGAAGCTTTTAGAACTCAAAGGAACAACAATTATCCAAGAGAACTCGAAATTTCAAGTAATTCAACAAGTATGACAAAATTGAAGGTGCATAATAATATAATTGGGTTTAAGTTATATAACCCGCCTCAAGAACAACTTCAAAGCTCCAAGCTCCAAATTTTCACGTTCCTAAGGTTGAAGATAGACTTCACAACTCCTCTATATGCAAAGAATCATCATATATGAGCAATTGATGAAGAAGAAAGAAAAGAAGATCAAAACCCTAAAATCAGGCTTCAATCCAAGGTTGAAGATGATTGTTTCCTCACCTTAGGGTTAAGTATGAGGTCCTACTTGCTCCTTAGCACCTTTTCACGATACACTAGTGTCCTTGCACGATATGCCAACCCTCATGGGCGATATGGCACTCACTTGCACGATATGGCACTCAACACTTCACCCTATTGGCCGATATCACCTTATATGTCCAATTTCACCTACTTGGCCCATGTGCTATTGCAATGGACGATATCCAAGGGCATATGAACGATATCCTTTCACTCCTGCACGATACAAGAAGTGTATGCACGATACTCTAAGGTTGGAGGGTGGTAAGGGTCGAAACATTTCACTAAGGGGTGAAACTAGGGGTATATATACTTGTTGCACATGAATAAAGGTAAAAATGAGGTGTCAACATTTTGAGCTAGTAGGTGCCACGTGTCATGCATGGGTGACACGTGTACATGCATGCATAATCATTTATATTGACGTGAAAAAAAGTTGAGGATCATTTGGAGATAATGATTTGGCCATTACATATCCTTTTGAATAAGATATATTGATTAATTCATCACTTTATGCACAACCCATCACAACTTTATTAAGGAAGTTGTAGCACGACACAACTCACCTCCTTGAGGTGCTTTGCATGATATGGCCTTTGACAAGAGTTCATAGAACGATATGGGACACCTCCTTGGGCCCCATGGACGATAGGCTTTCATATATAAGCTTTTCAACTTGATAAAACTCAAGTTAGAGCCTCATTTTCAGCCCCTTTTCTTGGTCATTTTATCACCAATATTTCCATTTCTTATAATTAATTTAAACATGGTGTTCCCTTCTTTCTCTCTCCTCTCCATGATACTAGGAGGGAGTAGGAACACTCTAGAGGTGGTAATTTGTATATTAACCCCACATTTTGGGTAAATTGCAATTTGTACCAAAACTGGTGTACAATGCACTAACATTATTCAAACAAGCTACAACTTGAAATTTAGGCTTTCCACAAGCCATAAATTAGCATCATTCTCTCTCATAGGATGCTAAAACATATGAGGTACATTCAACATGTGACATTTTGCAATATAACCCCTCAATTTGGGTAAATTACACTTTATGCCCAAACTTTCATATAGTGCACAAACAATTTGCAAATAAGCTCAAACTTGAAATTTAAACTCTACAAGAGTCTTAATTACTTTTAAAAAGATTAAAACAAGTTTGTAAATAACTTACTTAAGCAAAACTTCTAGGGTTAGGCCATAACCCAGGTCAGGGATGTTACAATTATCAACCCCTACAAAGGATTTCGTCCCCGAAATCTCAAGAGAAAAGAGAAGGGTACTTCCTCCTCATCTCTTCTTCTAGTTCCCATGTGGCTTCTTCAATACCACGGTGATGCCATAGAACTTTCACAAGAACTATGTCTTTCTTTTTCAACTTCTTGATTCTTCTATCAAGAATCATCATTGGACCTTCCACATATGATATATCCTCATTCAATTCTACCTCTACAGGTTGCAACACCAACTCTGTATCAGGATGACATTTTCTCAACATAGATACATGGAACACTGGATGTAGTTTATGTAGCTCAGGTGGCAATTCCAATCTATAAGCTACCTTTCCCATCCGTGCTGTCACTTGATAAGGTCCCATAAATCTAGGAGCTAGCTTACCCTTTTTCCCAAATCTGAGAACACCTTTCCAAGGAGAGACTTTGAGATACACCCTATCTCCAACTTGGAATTCTAAGGGTCTACGACGCTTATCAGCATAAGATTTCTATCTATCCTGGGAAACTTTCAACTGTTGTTGTATTACTTTAATCTTCTCAGTTGTCTGTTGCACTAACTCAGGACCCAGAAGTTGGTATTCTCCTGTTTCATACCAGCATAACGGAGATCTACAACGTCTACCATATAAGGCTTCATATGGTGCCATATCAATACTGGTCTGGTAACTATTTTTGTAGGCAAACTCTATTAAGCTCAAGTGTATGTCCCAACTTCCTACAAACTGGAGAACACATGCTCTAAGCAAATCTTCCAAAGTTTGTATAGTTCTCTCAGATTGCCCATCTGTCTGAGGGTGAAAAGCTGTGCTAAACTTCAATTGAGTACCCAAGGCTTTATGTAGTCGTTCCCAAAAATGGCTTGTAAACTGGGGACCTCTATCAGATACAATTGTAGCTGGAACCCCGTGTAATCGTACTATCTCATCTATATAGATCTGTGCAAGTTTCTCAGCAGTAAAGGTTGTTTTAACAGGAAGAAAATGTGCTGACTTAGTCAACCTATCAACTATCACCCAAATGGAATCATGACCTTTGGCTGTTCTGGGTAAACCAACCACAAAGTCCATGGTCACGTGATCCCATTTCCACTGTGGTATAGGTAAAGGTTGCATTGTTCCTGCAGGTTTCTGATGTTCAGCTTTAACCTGCTGACACACAGGACACCGCATAACAAACTCAACTACATCCTTCTTCAAACCGGGCCACCAATACATATCTTTCAAGTTATGATACATTTTGGTGCTCCCTGGATGCATTGCATACATGGACGAATGAGCTTCCTCCATGACTAACTTTCTTAAGTCATTGGAATCAGGTACTACCATCCTACCATGATAACAGACTACCTGATCCTCTGACTCATGAAACCCATCTCGTTTCTCACTGCCATACTCTGACCTGATCTGCTGAATCACAATATCAGCCTGTTGTGCCTCCTTGATCTGTTGTTTCAGAGTAGGTTTTACTTGCATCTCAGCTAACAGTCCAGCTAACAAAGATACTTTAAGAAGTACATTGTTTTGCCTCAATGAGACAAGCATGTCACGTTTAAAACACACTAAAGAGTTCAATTGTGCTTTATCTATGGTTGGCGATGATGATTTTCTACTTAGTGCATCAGCCACTACATTAGCCTTCCCTAGATGATAATCAATTGTATAATCGTAGTCCTTGATTAACTCCATCCAGCATCATTGTCTCATATTCAACTCATGCTGTGAGAAGATATACTTTAAGTTCTTATGGTCTGTGAAAATCTGGAATGTTTCTCCATAGAGATAATGTCTCCAGATCTTCAGCGCATGAACCACTGCAGCTAATTCTAGATCATGTGTCGGATAATTTTCCTCATGTTTCTTAAGTTGTCGGGAAGCAAAAGAAACTACATGATCACTCTGCATCAGCACACATCCTAGACCATTCTTAGAGGCATCACAGAAAACAATATATCCCTTTCCCTGCTCAGGTAAAGCTAACACAGGTGCACTGGTCAACCTTTCCTTCAACAATTGGAAAGAATGCTGACACTTGTTATCCCAGACAAAAGGAACTTCCTTCCTGGTCAACTTAGTTAGGGGTAAAGCTATAGAACTAAAGTTTTTAATAAACCTCCTGTAATAACCTGCCAGGCCTAAGAAACTGCAAATCTCAGTCGGTGTCTTGGGCTGTTCCTACTCTAAGACATATTCCACTTTCTGTGGATCAACACGAATACCTGAAGCAGATATAACGTGTCCAAGAAAAGACACTTCTGACAACCAAAACTTGCACTTGCTAAACTTGGCATATAGTTTGTGCTGTCTCAACAAAGTCAAGGCTTGACGAAGGTGTAGTTCATGTTGTTGACCATCTTTACTGTATATCAGGATGTCGTCTATGAAGACTACTACAAACTGATCAAGGAATGGCCGGAAAATTCTATTCATCAGTTCCATGAATGCCCCTGGTGCATTAGTTAGTCCAAATGACATAACTACAAACTCATAATGACCATACCTTGTCCTAAAGGCTGACTTAGGTATGTCAGTTTCCTTGATACGTAACTGATGATATCCTGACCTCAGATCTATCTTAGAGAATACGGTCGCACCACGCAACTGGTCAAACAGGTCATCTATCCTTGGAAAGGGATATTTGTTCTTAATCGTCACCTTGTTAAGATGTCTATAGTCATTGCATAATCTCATTGACCCATCCTTCTTTTTAACAAAAAGAACTGGAGCACCCCATGGAGAAGTACTTGGTCGAATCAAACCTTTCTCAAGTAACTCCTGTAACTGTTTCTTAAGTTCTGCCACCTCAGCTGGCGCCATTCTATAAGGTGTCTGAGCTATAGGTTGCGTACCCAGAATCAGATTAATCTCGAAATCAATCTCTCGAGGTGGAGGAATATCTGGATGTTCTTCAGGAAACACATCCTCAAACTCCCTAACAACTGGAACTTCAGAAAGACTAGGACTCTCCACTCTGGTATCTACCACGTGTGCCAAGAATGCGAAGCATCCTTGTCTCATCAACTTTTCTGCTACCATAGCTGACACTAGACAGGTTGGAAGAATCTTTCTGTCCCCCTGAAAGACCCATGTCTCACCATTGTCTGTAAACATAGCTTGCTTGGAACCACAATCCAAGACAACCTTATATTTTTCTAGGGTGTCCATTGCAAGAATTATGTCAAACCCATGCATCTCAAGTGGTATAAGATCCACCTGAATGTTGTGTTCTGAAAAAGAAATAACACAGGGAGAACATACTTCCCGCAACACTGTCGATCCGACTAACGGAGTTTCTAATAACAAATTATCTGCTCTACGACTAACAGTCATATTGCAGTCATGAATCACTTCTCGAGTGATAAAGGAATGCGTAGCAACGGGATCAATCAAAATAGATATGAAGCAGGATGAAGACATATCAGAATGAAATAATTCCATCTGACCTGTCACGACTCGTGGGTTGACCACTGCCTCCGGCTGATTCATAGCATAGAATCTTGTCGTGATTGGTTGTCGATCACTCGCCCTATTATTGGGTGTAGATGAACCGGCTTGGGATGCCTGTCCACGTCCTCGCATGCCACTACCAAACTGTCGCCTCTGAGAGCCTTGTTGACTTTGCCTTGGTGGTTGGGTTATACTCATGTCTCTATCAGGACAATCCTTCACCATATGTCCTATCTTCCCACACTTATAGCAACCACTGTTCCCCCATTGTGGCCTGGATGGTCCTGTTACTGACATTGATGCTGAGCTATGGGCTCCTCCTGGTGGTAGACTACGGCCTCTACCCTTGCTGGACGTCCACTGTGTCTGAGTATTAAACCTTGGTGATGCTATTGGTGCAGAAAACCTTGGTTTCTTAAAACTTTCAAACCTCTGTCCTTGGAACTGTGTATGCACTTTCTTACTGTTAGTTTTACGTTTCTCAGTCACAGACCTTTCTATCCGCCTAACTGACTCCACAAAGGTAGCAAATTTCTCTCTATTCTCTAGAGCAGATACTGGTGTGGTCAAATCAGTATTCAAACCCTTCTCAAAACGCCGAATTCTCTCCTCATCTGTAGCAGCCATGTGTGGACAAAACCGTAGAAGCTCCATGAACTTAGCTTCATACTCACTAATGTTCATTGATCCTTGCTTAATCTGCTCGAACTGAGAGATTTTCTCATCCATGTAAGTCTTGGGAAAATATCTACTAACAAACTCTCGTCGAAACTCTCTCCATTCAACCTCAACTCCTGGTCGTTTCTCTTCCTCAATGGCCCACCAGTGGCCAGCACTCCCTTTTAACAGGTACACAACATGCTTAACCTTCTCAATTTCTGGAATACTGAGGATTCTAAAGGCTTTCTCCAACTCAGTAAGCCATGAATATGCATCTTCTGGGTCAGCTATACCAGCATACTCAGTGGCTCCTACTCGGCATAACCTCTCAAAGGTCTTACCAGATCCATGCCCCTCATTGGAAGCTGGTGCCCTAGGGGCTGGTGTAGGCATCCCATATGCCATATGTGTCATAGTGTTCATGAACTGTCCAAACAGAGCATGAAAAGCTGGGTTTTCTATCGAAGCTTGGTCAAGATGGGGATTCTCAGGTACTAGTTCCTCTCTAGACTGATCCCTTGCACCTCCTCCTGGTGCAGCAACACTACTTTCAGCAGCATGTTCTTCGTGTGATCCAGCCATCTTTAAGCTTTACTTCTTCTCCTATATGAGCAGAAGTCACTATCAGATAAACTGGAAGACACTAGAACAGACTCAACAACCTTAATCCTATGTCTCTGTAGACTCAGCGAACCTTAGGCTCTGATACCAAAACTTTGTGACGATCCGACCACAAATCAAATCATCACCAGTAAATAATTGTGGAATAACCATAATCAGCGGAATAACAAAAATCACTAAAAATTAAAACTATTTGCAAAGAGATCCATTTCTAGGAAACTCTTAAGAAGAGAACCAAAGTACTGCATACATTATGGTTCACACTGTACATACCATGTACCGTCTCATCTCGAGGAATATATACAATAGTTGCTTTTCCAAACTATACATGAGCAAACATAAAACCTCGAGGCATGCAAGCCAAAATCTCAGATCGTTCATAAAACCTCTAAGTACTGACTCCAAGGACCTGAGAGTACAGAGACGACACATAGGACTCATATCTACATGACATGACAGATAGTAACTCAACCTGAAATGTTACTACTGCCCCTGATGTTGTTGTCCTCCCTCTGTTGTATGGTTCCTACCTCCTCGTCCGCGTCCACCTAAAAATTTGGATCCCACAGGGGTGAGACAATTGTAATTGTCCCAGCGGGAGATATAACTCTCCACCGACCATATTATTATCACAGTTAAATAGTATAAAACTGAGCAGAAGATTCATTTACATTAATTAACAAGATTCAAACACTGTTTAAGCAGAGTAGAGCAATATCATCTTCTGAAGCATTGCAGCTGTATATGATAAAGCAGTAAATCATCTATTCATTTTAACAAGGAATATGAAGAACATGTATAACATTTAGCCATTTGAAATATATAAAAGAAATGTATCATCATCCAATAATTTCCGTATTCAATCCTTAGGCAATTATGCTACACGGCTGATTACATTTTACAATCACACTTATGCCCTGAGGAGATGAGGTATACCACTCATACTCCAACCGACCACTACGAAGTCAAAATCAGTACCATACATAGGTCAATGGAAGAGTCGGACTCCATGATCTCCCACGTCTCGGTCAGTGCGAGACCACAAGCAGGACTATGCCAACTGCTTATTGTAGCTATCCAGGGTATACTGGCAACTTGCTACAGAGTTACAGCGTCAGCTGCCTCTCTTCGGAATCAAGAGATTTTATGTTTATCTCCACATCATCCGGCATTCATCATCATCGGGAGATACGTGATACATCCATCCCGACCTTTATAATGAAGGATTGAGAGATCTCATGTTTATCTCATGTCAATCCCTTCATTAGGGTGTAAGGTATTTGTGCCCATCACCCCCACATATTCAACAATATGAGTTCATCAGGAGATCCCGTAGGAAAACCTGTTTCACCATCACCAGCTACTGACGATGATGGATCTATGGCCAGGGCTCTACATGATGAAATTCCACTTGATTAATTAAGTACATTACCATATTATTTTAGCATCAGTCAAGTTTTCAAACAGGAATTATTATGACTAATGCTACAAAGAGAGGTGTAATACATCTTTCAAGTGTTTTTCAAAACTTTATATAACCTTTAGGATCTCAATCCCTTATTTCATTACCGGGAATTATTATCCCTCAACAATATCATCATCTTGATTACTAAATCTGGGTATTTAAAACCCTTAGTTCATCTTTGAATACTGTTACCACTTATCAGGTAACTAACACCTCTTGGTCATCTGACCAAGGTATACATGATACAAGCATCTCACATGGCTCACAAGGCCCATTAAATATTTCCAACAAATAAAACATCATAGCTCATACCTGGCTATGCTCATAATCTCATGATACCTGCATGGTTAGTATACATGATAACAACCATATTAAATACATATCAGCACCATGCAATATAAAAGCAATACCCCTATTCCCTCATTCGGGTTAGGGTTTCCCCTTTCTTTATCGATTAGGGTTTCACATTCCATTTCCCTAAATTAGGATTAGGGTTTCTCTTCTTTATCAATTAGGGTTTTAGGATCACAATATCAAGGATCAAACTCTAATTCATTCTCTACAAATATTAAAAACATCATTATATGTACATTACATGTTTAGTTCACAAATATGAGTTTCTCACTCATCCTCTATAGGATGTTAATTACTCCAACTTTATTAAGTTGACATAACATTTCCTTCATGATACCTAAGGCTACTCAATCATTAATTATTAAACTCCATTCTTCCTAATGTATAACTTGATATAAAACACTCCATGTTTTTCTCCATCAGGTACATTGCAATTTAAGATACTTCCACATCATATTGTTTTAGAGGTGTATGCCTACTTTCTTAGCCCATATAGGGCATAAAGGTGCTTGGTTGCTTGCTTATGGCCGATACCACCCTTGAGGTGTGTGTCTACTTGCTTATGGCCGATACCACCATTGAGGTGTATGTCTACTTGCTTATGGCCGATACCACCATTGATCATGGTTAGGTGGAAGGCTAGACAACTGGTTGAACCTCTAATTATCAACCTATTGCACAAACCAAGGCACACACTAATGATTTCCTAATAGGCTAGAGCTATTTTTCCATATCGGGTTGGAGGTGCATGTATGTGTGCTCCTGCACGATATGGATGATGTCATCATCATCAACCTTAAGATCCTTGTCCTTACTGTTCTAAGTCATGGACAATAGTCCCATGAAGGTTTTAGAACTCAAAGGAACAACAATTATCCAAGAGAACTCGAAATTTCAAGTAATTCAACAAGTATGACAAAATTGAAGGTGCATAATAATATAATTGGGTTTAAGTTATATAACCCGCCTCAAGAACAACTTCAAAGCTCCAAGCTCCAAAGCTTCACGTTCCTAAGGTTGAAGATAGACTTCGCAACTCCTCTATATGCAAAGAATCATCATATATGAGCAATTGATGAAGAAGAAAGAAAAGAAGATCAAAACCCTAAAATCAGGCTTCAATCCAAGGTTGAAGATGATTGCTTCCTCACCTTAGGGTTAAGTATGAGGTCCTACTTGCTCCTTAGAACCTTTGAACGATACACTAGTGTCCTTGCACGATATGCCAACCCTCATGGGCGATATGGCACTCACTTGCACGATATGGCACTCAACACTTCACCCTATTGGCCGATATCACCTTATATGTCCAATTTCACCTACTTGGCCCATGTGCCATTGCCATGGACGATATCCAAGGGCATATGAACGATATCCTTTCACTCCTGCACGATAAAAGAAGTGTATGCACGATACTCTAAGGTTGGAGGGTGGTAAGGGTCGAAAAATTTCACTAAGGGGTGAAACTAGGGGTATATATACTTGTTGCACATGAATAAAGGTAAAAATGAGGTGTCAACATTTTGAGCTAGTAGGTGCCACGTGTCATTCATGGGTGACACGTGTACATGCATGCATAATGATTTATCTTGACGTGCAAAACAGTTGAGGATCATTTGGAGATAATGATTTGGCCATTACATATCCTTTTGAATAAGATATATTGATTAATTCATCACTTTATGCACAACCCATCACAACTTTATTAAGGAAGTTGTAGCACGACACAACTCACCTCCTTGAGGTGCTTGGCACGATATTGCCTTTTCCAAGAGTTCATAGAACGATATGGGACACCTATTTGGGCCCCATGGCCGATAGGCTTTCATATATAAGCTTTTCAACTTGATAAAACTCAAGTTAGAGCCTCATTTTCAGCCCCTTTTCTTGGTCATTTTATCACCAAGATTTCCATTTCTTATAATTGATTTAAACATGGTGTTCCCTTATTTCTCTCTCCTCTCCATGATACTAGGAGGGAGTAGGAACACTCTAGAGGTGGTAATTTGTATATTAACCCCACATTTTGGGTAAATTGCAATTTGTACCAAAACTGGTGTACAATGCACTAACATTATTCAAACAAGCTACAACTTGAAATTTAGGCTTTCCACAAGCCATACATTAGCATCATTCTCTCTCATAGGATGCTAAAACATATGAGGTACATTCAACATGTGACATTTTGCAATATAACCCCTCAATTTGGGTAAATTGCACTTTATGCCCAAACTTTCATATAGTGCACAAACAGTTTGCAAATAAGCTCAAACTTGAAATTTAAACTCTATAAGAGTCTTAATTACTTTTCAAAAGATTAAAACAAGTTTGTAAATAACTTACTTAAGCAAAACTTCTAGGGTTAGGCCATAACCCAGGTCAGGGATGTTACACTAAATGGCTAGAAACTAAAATGTCTACATTTGGGACAAACTACCTGTCAGTCGAGTTGCCAACTCGACCGATCCATGGCTGAGGGCTTGTGTAAAAAGTCATTTGGTCGAGTTTCTTTCTCTCAAAACTCAAGCAACGGATGGGATGGAGTAAATTTTAAATAGTTTTTGGCTGACTATTCTCCCTATAAACTAGAGAAAAGTCGACTGATTCTTACTCTATCTCTCATAAACCTGCAACCCTAGGCTCGACCTTCCATCTCCTAGCCCTAGCCAGCCTCCTTTCGACCATCCTTTCCTTTAACATCTCTACCCTTGGTGGTGTTTCCTCTCTTGTTTGACCACTCAATCTTTTCTATTTTTCCTTCATGGCCTAAAATATAAGAAAGAGGGGTGCACGTGCTGGTGCTGCATCATCATCCTCCAACCCACACCTCATTCCTTAGGATGACACATTCTTTGTTTCAACTGAAGCTCTGAATAGGTATAAGGAGCTCCTTCCTAGGAACCCTTTTCCATTTCTTGCCTTGTTTGAGCCTCACCCTGCTAAGAAAAAGGTCATAGATTAGGTAGTTTAGTTGCTCTACGACCATCACCTAGCCACCCAGAGCATAGAATGTCAGTGCTTTTATAATTCCATCACAAGCACTAAGGCAGTCCATGAATTTTATGCCAATATTTCATGGAACTATGAATTTCTTGTACCCCCTCCTGATAATCAAGTTATTCTCACTTCTATGATTGCTGGTAAGAAATTCACTATCTCAGAAGATACCTTCGACACCTTTCTCAATGGTACCGAGATCATTGACACATGGAGGAAAGATTATCTTGAGTATTTTGACTTGCTTGACACTGAGTCTCTCTACAAGAACTATCATATTACTGTCCCTGACATTCATAAGTTCTTAAAGAAGCCTCAAACACCCTATAGGAAGAAGTGCACCATACCATCCTCTTACTTATATCTCAAAAAATGCATACTCACTTTGGTAGTCAACTGCAACATTCACCCTAAAAGAATCAAACTGAAATTGCAAAGAATACCACAGTGATTATGTACTATCTTTTAAAGAACATAAAAGTCAATTGGTCTAGATATATTCTCCACCACATGGCCTGCTTTCACTCCGGGATCAATACCCATGGTACCCACCCACTCTACCCAACCTTGATCTGTGGTCTTTTTACCTTTGTGACTGAGAAGTCTCTTTTTCATGATCTTCATCACAAACTTTCTAGAAAAGGAATCTATATCAACAATACAACTAGTAAGAAAACCTTTTTTCCTACATCCTCTTCCACCACACCTGGAGCCTCTACCTCCACCTCCACCACCATCTCGACCTACATGTGCCTCATTTTGTGTATCAAATGAATCCCTCATGGGTTATATGGTGCATCAATAGGCGTACAACCTACAGGTTGAGGAGCACCTGCATCAGGACATGTACTAGATCATGTCGACCATGAACTTGTCTTGTGCCCATCCCTACCCTGACTACCAGCCCTATTTAGGTGCTGACTATGCTTCCTATGCATATAGTCACTTCTACTGGGGCCTTCCACCTGTTGCTTCTACTGCCAAATCTTATGTTGCTAGTAGACTTTCCCCTGTACCTATCCCTAGAGTTCTTCCTCTACCTACTAGCCCCATTTCTACCCTACTTGCAATTTTCTCCCTCTTTTCCTCAGGCCAATGAGCTACATGATCTTGGCATGTCTTGGGATGAGCAGAATGTCCTGTGGCCCAGACATGATTTTGGTCCTTCTGTCGATGAGGAGATCCATGACCAGGATGATGAGGAAGTTGTTGTTGATGATGAGGTTATCAAGGATGATGGCTCAACTGATGGTTGTGATGATTTTGTTAGTGCCTATGGTGATGAATTGATTACTGTCTCTATGCACTTTCTAACGATGATGAGGACTATGAGCCTATAGTTGATAAGGATGAAGTTGATGACGACTCATTGGACTTAGATACCTTAGATATCTAGATGTTTTAGTTTTTAGTCTTTAGATTTTGATCATATATATCTTTCTAGACTATTTTGTACTAATGACATTTGGGCAAATTATCTAAGTTGTACTATTTCTATCATCATATTGCTTTCGTCACTAGTTTGTACTTGTTTATAGTTAATGCCTCTATGTTGTAATCTTAATTCTATGTATCATAACTCTATGTGTGCTATATCATATGAGTTCTTGGTATGCTTTTCCATATTCTGATTATGACCTAGGTTGCTTATCTCTCTTTGTTCTTGCCTCTTTTTTTGGTTTGTGCTACTTTTGGTTTCATGTTTTTAATTGTGCCTAGAGAAGAACTATTTTTATGATCTTCTACCCCCTTAATTTTTGATAATGCCAAAAGGAGAAGAGAAGCTTGAGATGTTTTAGAAGCTCAACCAGATTACTTTCACTACCTATATGATCCTTTTCTTGTCTAAGTATATGTTTTAAGCATAGATTGAGGGGGAGAAACTCACATTGTTCAAAATATGAATCCTCTTGCAATTCACAAGGATAGGATATAAATTTACATATCCTTTTCAATATGTTGAGGAATGGATTGTCATTGTCAAAAAGGGGGAAAATGCTGACTTGAGAGTTATACATTTTCCATATTCTGATATTGATGTAACCATTCCATTCATATGTATCTAATATGTTTGTTTGAGATAAATTTCATGTATTAGTTACATGAAATGGATCAAATTCATCAAGACCTAGCTTGGCGAAGTTCAAGTTAATAGCAATGCAAATGTGAAATTTGGGAAATAACACCAAATCACCTTAGTATACTTTTTGTAATCATTTATATTGATGATATGACTTGTAACTAAGATGAGAAAAATTGGGGACACTTAATTCAATTATTTGATCACTTAAATATCATTTTGGAAAATTCATCATAACAACTTTATCACTCAAGTTTGAATCTCAACCGATCCATGATGGATTTTGGGAATGATCTAGATCAACTGAGTTGTACACTCACAGAACTCGACCGACCAACTTTCTATCCAAAGTTGATATAGGTGAATCGATCGAGTTACCCGCTAAAAAACTTGATCAATCATATGAAAATTGGCTTTGTGGGATGGTGGACCGGTCGAATTACCTTTATTGAAACTTGACCGAATACACTGTATGCAAAAGATAGAAAAAGTGATTCCAACTATTGGAGAGTTGTTAGAATCAAAAATATGTTTTTAGCAATTTGTAAAATGACTAGTTTAGATTCTTAAGTGATCCCACACTCAAAGGAACACACCTGTCTATAAATAGGACCTCTTGGAGTTTATTCCAAGGTCACTCATTCATGCTATCCTTAGTCCTTGCTATAGTTGAGTGTTGTAAACTCCTTTGATCCCCTTAATCTCTCTCATTTACAAAGCATTTCATGATTATGAGTGAGTTAGGCATGTTGTAAGAGAGATACCTTATTTTTACCTTATAAAGATATCCATCTCTCTACTTCCCAATCCCCTTTCCTCAAAGAGCAAAGGCTAAAGTGATCTTCTTCAAGTGAAGGAGGAGCTGCTATTCTTATTCAAGGATGAAGAAGGTGTGAGATCTTCTCCAAATGAAGGAGAAGGACAAGGCGGAAGATCCAAGGAGCTTGGTGGGTAAATCCTCAAGGATGAAGAATTGTTGCAAGGAGGAGATATCCTAGGAGAAGAAATTGAGCTTCTTGAAAGAGTGGATAAGACCTGTGGTGAGGCAGAAGAGTATCTCTTGGATAGGTAAGACCTTTGGTATAAGGTGGTCATCTTATATGTCTTATAATGTAATTTAAGTATACATGGGTTGCAAAGTCCTAAAGGTTGACCTCTCTAGGTAGTGGACTGACGGTCTCCTAGTTTAGAGATTGGAACCACTCTAAACACCTTGTCCAAGTGTATGTTTCAATCTCTCTCATCCTTACTAGGCTTGTTTAGATAGTACTTCAAATTCACTTTTTGCATTTAGTTTCAATTGATATAATTTGAAGGTCTAACTATTCTTTTGCAAGTTTTCAAGATCTATTCACCCCCCCTCTAGAGCCCCAAATCCAATAGATCAAATAGCATCAAGACCTTCTTCTCCCTTGTAGTTATAGCTGATCACAAAATACCAACCTCCCCATGTCATCTGATGCTCAGATGTTGTGGAACAGAGAGTTTTATAACTAGGGTAAGTTTATGGCCTTGTTGGGTACTCACCATTGACCCATTAAAGAAGTCAGTTGGTTTCGAAAATAAGTAAGAAAAGAGCATGTAGCTAAGGCTCTCCAGTTCTACTTGTAGGTGGTGTGGATGAAAAAGGAGGGAGGATGTGAGGCAAGTTCATGGCGACCATCATTGGAGGCTCCTCGATGAGGAAATTTAGAGCAGAATATGAGAAGCCTCATGTCACGGAACTAGAATTCTGATCCCAGGAGCCTAACGAATACTAAGACAACAAGTAGAAGTGTGAAATGTTTAACATACATGAACATATAAAAAGTCAAAATAACCAACATAATCTCAACAATCAATAAGTATATTAATAATGAATTTTTTTATTACATAGTTTGAATTACAAAATGAAAGTACAATTATACAAGACAACTCATGTACACTAGCTAGGATCTTACAACAACTACAACTGAACATATACTCACAACACATCAAATCTGAGCTATTTCTGAACCTAGAAAATATGTGAAACAAGTGGGTCAATACACAAGGTGTTGAGTACATGATAGAAAGATACATATCAATAAGCTTTGCATAATTTGAAAAGATTCTCATAAATAAAGGAACAAGAATAAACGATCTAATTACTTAGCAAAGAGAGAATCCATCCTTTAGTCAATTTACTCCAATTATACCTACAATATCATATATCATAAGGCCTTTGACCAACTTCCCATTGGAAGGGTCTGTGAGGATGCTCAGGATTAACTAACCTTATTCTTAAAGGACCTCAAGGACATCTCCAAGAGCTAACCCTTGTATCAACGTGGTCCACCCTATCTTGACAAGTCAAGTAAGATGCCCAGTCTTGTGTCCTTACCCTGAGATTATAGGTAGGTGAACAAGGTTTGTATAATGGAGATCTATATTATGTGTTCAACTTATAAAATCAACAATGCAAACATCAAGTACAATACTACAATACTACATTGCAATATTTGAGAAAGTAAACAAGCATACATATGTACTGAAGTTAAAACAAGAAAGCCATAGTCATATAGTTATCTATAGCCCTTACCTGGTACAACGGTTTCTTAACATATTCTGGACCATCTAGATCATAGACAACACCTAGTTGAGCATAAAATACATGCATGCATTATATTCTCATTGTTAACCCTAGACGACTACATTTTAGGGTTATTTAGTTCATTAGAATACTTTGATCATTTCTTGTCTTATTATATACATCAAACTTGATGCTAGATATGCTATAAATATTAGGATTTCAAGTCATATTAGGGGCCATCATCATTTAACATGCATTAAATGCATCAATCTGATCTTGGAACTTATGTACAATGTTTCATATACTCATATGAGGTTAATACCAAACTTACATGATTTCTTGATATATGATATTTGTTGCCCTTCATTTAGGGTTATTAAGTCCAAACTTAGGGTTTGACTATTATTAGCTTCAAATTGATCATAATCATATTCTGATATTAATATAGTGATCAGAGGGTCATTATAAGGTTTTGATTTAAATTTCATATTTTTTTTGGTCATTTGTCTATTTTCTAGGATTAAAACATGGTTTAAAGATACTTGTTGCAATTTTTATGCAAAAGAGGCCAAAAAGGTCAATATTATACAAAATGAAGTTCATAACTGTGTGCCTTCAAAAGAAATTCACAGCTATGTTCCAATTACTTCTTTGGTTCTAATATGATTTTATGATATTTTTATCAATAAAAAGATATTTATATCATTTAATGTAGCCCAAACCATTCATTTCCTTTCAAAAATAAAACCATCATTAAATGGGTATCAAAACACATCCAATAATTTCATGTGAAAATAGATAGTTTTCTTAGTCCAAATATATATTTTCGGTATTTTTTTGAGTAGGAGCTATTTTTAAGGCATTTTCTAAGAAAATGAGTATTTTAGAGATTTAAAGGAAAACTACCCTCCTAGGATTTCTTGTGGCCATTGGATTTTTCCTTCGGGTGGCCCAGATCTTAGCAACTCGTTGATGGGCACCTCCAGCTCGATGGCACCTTAAGAGGGTTTCTTGGGGGATCCACTCATAGCCAGAGTCTGCTTGACTTGTTGGTCTCCTGCCCCCCTTCTTTTTCTACAAATAGACTTGCGTCGTGCAAGACCGAGGGACATGTGTCGTCATGTGTGAGTACTTCAGTGAGCTTGTGGTGGGGGAGTAGGTCGTGTGCTAAAAAATTGAGCCCCAACTCACCTCCTAGATGGGCACAAGGATCTCCCCAAAAAGATTTAATGTTGTGAGGGCTCCTGGATCCCTAGGGCTGTGAGGGGCCTCCAAAATTGGTGGAGTAGGTCCACAAGGGAAGAGGGAACCATGATCTCAGAAAAGGATTTGCTTCTTTGAACCCTCCTCAATCTCCACCTTCACCCAATGAACTCATATACATTCTAATGGTGGCTGAAAAGGCTAGAAACAAACCCCAAGCTAGGGCGGTCAACCATGGTGAGTCCTCTGTCAACCTTGAGCTTGTTAACCTACATATTGGGTCTTCAGCCACAAGGAATGGTTGAGGGTGAAGGTGTAGTTCTAGTGGTGGGTTTTTTCCAAAACTTATGCCTAGAGGACAACTCTTCCCCCGCCATTCCTTGTCTTCCTTCTCACTCTTCTTATGTAAATGTAGAAGGTTGTACTACGGAGGGGGTGGTTCTCCTCTTCTAGTACACCTTGCTCCCTGATCACTTCTCATTCAAGTGCACTCATCCTAGAGAAGAGAAAGGGAGTAGAGGGAACATTTGGAGGACAAAGTAGCTGAAGACAGGTGGTGGACATGTTGTTTTCAATCTCTCTACTCTAGGTTATTGGGAGGTAGGGGTTGACAAGCATGAAACATTGCTCCCAAAGATTGATAAAGTTTCTATGCATTATAAATCAATCACACACCTCTTCAAACATTTATATCTTCTATCACGAACCATCAATTTAGTTGAAATTTGAAACATGGGTCCTTCATTACACAAATCTTATTATTGTCAAATTCGGGACCAAAATTCCAACATTTGGTCCTCTAATTAAATTATTCAAAACTTTATAATATATGCATAATCCTTCTACTAATAGCAAATAATCATCAAATTTTGATCAAACACATTCAAGAATATTTCTTGCGACTCTACATTGTCTCATGATACATTATAAATCCATTTGGATCTATTTACCTCCATTGAGTATTTGACTTTATAAAATTTGAAAATTAGGGTTGTCACATCCACCCCACCTTATGTTGAATTTTATCCTCAAAGTTCAACTCACATCATACTTAAAAAGACACAACATAGTTTCTACTTTGTTTAGGCCACCAATTCTTAGTGCAAGGCATCCATAACTATGTCATACACTCCTTGGTTGTCATCATAGGATTTAAAAGAATCAAGAGAATAGCCATCTAGATTTATATTGATTGGATCGTTACTTGGTGTCACATTCTCAAGACATTTTTTTTATATTAGGGTTTACAATTCTTATTCCCACAATATTAGGGTTTTTGTTCATACATGTATGCAAATTCAAGGTGGGGTATAAACATTCACGTTATGAATTATGGTGAGAACTCATCCATTATCGTAAACATCAACTAAATTCAACATCAAATTTTGATTTCATGGTTAAGCTAGATTTTTTTCATGCTTACATGGTTTAGTTACTACTAAAACTCTATGAACTATAAAAAATTATGGTTGGTAATAGGGGTTAAGCATGTTTACATCATGACCATTCAAACTTAGATTCTCCACGTCATTATCATATCCAACTCATAATTTCAAACATTTACTCTCATGTAAGGCATGGATTCATACTAGGACAAGCTTGTATGAGTGACTTTTAATATGTATATCAAGTTTTAACTCAAGTGAGATTTTTCATGTATCATACATCATTTGAGGAACAACAGTATTATCAACATCAATGTTTTATAAGAATCTCATTTGCAGCCAAAAAGAGCTTCACAATCCCGAGCCACTCATGCTCATACCTATCTCTGTCAAGACAAAACATGATATCAACATTAATCTACCAATATTATACTTTACCCATTCTCTCATAAACAAAGGAAACCACTAGATTCCTTCACCTGGATTCACTAACCTGAGTTTGAGGCTCACCATGGAGATCACACATCATATACATCACCTAGGGTTTTGAGACGTCTCCCTCACCTAGATGGAATATATATATATATATATATATATATATATATATATATATATATATATATATATATATATATATATATATATATATATATATATATATATATATATATATATATATATATATACATACCTCTTTCTCTAGGGTTAGATATTTTCATAAGAAAGCTAGGGTTCAACATAATCAAGGAAACCACACACTAAGTGACTCAACTTGTATACTTATAATTACTCTAGCTAGGGACTCATCATCATGTATTACATCATGTGTATATTTCAACATTTCACACATTTTGGAGTTTAGGTACTCTTACCTTCTCCCGTGTCAAGATTTCCCACATCAACAATTCATCTTATCATTGTCCCATACTAGATATCATTCTTTGTAAAGAGGTTGAGGCCTATGTTGGTCCTAATCCATATCCCATACATCATATCTCAACATATACAAGACCAGGCACAAACAAGCAAGTCAACCCACTAGCTATGCTTATCACATCAACTATACATAAACCACAAAGCTATAATTTAGGGAAATGATCCCTAAAATCTACATCGTATGTGAAAGAAAGTAAGGGAGATGATCCCTGCTTAATGAATAAAATTTGAAATATGATGATCTACCTCTTGATAAGTGGTTGAAAAACATGATAAAACAAGAAGACATACACAAGTATGATAAGAAGTTAACAAGGAAGGAGCAATGAGATACATTAACCGTGATGATTCCTATGATGATAGTAAGGAACCCAAGATGAAAAAGGTAAAATGATACACAAAAATTTGTAATCTGCATAATAAAGATAGAATCGGTAACCCCTTACTAGCAACCCCAAGATAGTGATGTTGCATCTTGTGAAATGTGTTTCCATTTGTGTTCTTCCTTTTTGGATCATAGATTTCTGGTGGATCTTATTCCACTTGGTATATGTATATTTGTGGTAATCCTAGGGGTGGATAGCCTCATGTAGTTATCTTGACTATGGTTCCAAGATCTTGATGTATGTGATAAGAATACTTTCTGATCCTTCCAAGAGTTATGAAGACTCCTCCTATATGTTTTGTTCTAGTTATGTAAGTGGAAAAGTGCATGAAATAGGGATGCAAGTTCTTTATAACACCTGAGGAGGATACCAAGTTGATAAGTCCTAGTATCCAAGGTGTACTAGTGGAATAAGGAGTTTGGGATATTTATTAGATAAGCTTCCCAAGTGTCCCTCTCCCTTCGAGAGAGAGGAAGAGAGTTGATGTTGATTCTACAAGTGTTGTTTAGAAATAAAAAGAGTGATTCAATGATGTTGTGTATGGTCTGGTGATAGTTGGGTAAGATCACTAACAAGGATAGATGGTTTGTTGATCAGTAGACATGTGCTACAATATGCCTTTAAGATAAACATCAGAACAAAATATCAATGGATAAGAATTCGAGTGGATGACATATGTTACATGACCATGATGAGTTTAAAGTTATATCATATAGACTAAACAAAGTATCAATGGCATTTACAAGTTGTAGAACAAAGTGCTTAATTCATGTCTTGTAAGTTGTGTCAGACTTTATATGATGACATCTCAATGTACTTCAGAGATGGTCAATTGCATGGTCAACATCTTTGTTGAACCTTCAGAATGTTGAAGTAGTAATACTTATGTGTGACAAGTTCAGTAAGAGTGAGTTTGATATTATCTAAAGTGTTTTCTCAAAGTTACAACACATCTGTTAAGGATGTTGTGTAAATCTATATAAGGAAAAAACAATGTATGATCACTTAACCCAACTATGATTCCTATGAGACTGATGTGACATCACCATGAGATATATGTAACCATGTTAAGGGTGGTGGATAAGGTACACGATAAGTACCCACTTAGTCTACCTTGTATTTCAAGGGAAAAATCCATGTTAGGGGCTTATGGTTGTGAAACCCTGAACCTTGGGTTTTGGTTAAACATGTTTAATTATCACAATTGAGTTTTTTAAACCTTAATTAAACCTTTTTAGGTGTTTTGATATCATGTGACAAGCTTAAGTTTCAAGTTTGGTCTAGTTTGGACACTGTTTGTGCAAGTTATGAAATTTGGTGCACATTTTGGACTCTTCTACAAGTTAACCAAATGAAAGGTTTATTTGCAATTTTTCACATTCATTCTATTTCTTAGATTTTTTTCTTATCATTATTGAGATTTTTGAGCCATGGGTCACTTACTTGAATCTTGTTTTGGTGGTGATTCACTTCTATTGTGAATAAGAGCTTTACCCCTTCATGGATGAAGGAGTTGCTAAGTGTGCAACCAAGGAGACCGAAGGTTTTGCCTGATGGGGATTCCAAATAATGGTTCCAATGGATGTAGGGAGGCAGAATGTTCACCATGGAAATGGTGTAACCAATGTTTGAGGTAGATAGAGGCCCTCAACCTATGGCGGGGCAGATTGTACCCTTTTACCATTTTATGGTTATATGTGATGGACGATGGTCCTTTTCGAGATGGATACCGATGGCTAGACTAAGAGGGATGACCTATGGTCCTTCTAGGCATCAAGGGCCAATGGTTAAACTACATGACTACTGATGGACCTACTGTGTTACATGCAAAACAACCTTTGACACATAGAAACCTAGATGAACACCTCAAGCTTCCTTTATCCCTTATCCATGAGATTTATATACCCCTTATTTTGCACACAAACAAAACCTTTTGGACCCTTATCTCTCCCATGATGTTAGAGCTTTTTTTTTTCAACTAGGGCAGCAGAGGAGGTGCCCATGGAAGAAGATGATGATCAAACATCTTGCATGTATGGATAGGGCTCAGATCTACCCTTGTTTAGGGTTTGTAAAGAATCCTTTGCTATTTCTGACCTAAGCTAGTAAGTTTCTCCTTTTTTGTATTGTTTCTTTGGCTATTATTCTTCCTCATTCCTTATTCCTAGAAGAAAACATGGTTTTACATGGTAAAACTTGTCCTAAACTTGAAAAACTCACCTTTCTTGCTCTCTTCACCTAGGGTTTACTCCCTTTCTTGAAGAAGAAGCTTTGTTGGTCGAACTCAGATCTGAAACTAGGATTTCCTACCTTCCTTGCTCAAGTTTTCTTGATATTCAGAACAATTTCATCTTCCTTGAGGCAAGTTATATAACTTGCTCCACGTTTATTGTTTACTACCACCATGCATGTTCATGCTTCTACTCTAAAAATGAAGTTTTAAGCTAAAAGAAAGCTATCCTTGTCTAGGGTATAAGTGTCAAGTGTTGTTCTTGAAGAGTTTACAAACAATAACCAACCCAGAATCTTGGATATGACTTTCCTAAGATAGAAAAATAGTTATACCTTGTTTCTATGCCAAATATAGCCCATGGAGATCCTTAAATGATGGGTTATGGGTTTTAGTGTTGTTTTTGCTCTTCGAAACCCTAACCCGATGTTTACTTTTCTTGCTATTTTGATTTGTCTTAAGTGTTCCAACCAAGGGTCAAAATTAGTGATGTTTTAGACCTTTGTGGATGTAGTATAATTGATGGTTTTAATGGCCAATAGGATGGTCCAACTGATGGTTATGTTTAGTGTTTTATGTTGATTTCCACCATTATATAGGAACTGATGGTTGCTTCTTGGTTGGAACCGGTAGTGATGCCTTTGTGGCAACCGTTGGTGATGACTAATGGTTACAACCGATAGCTTCAATGGATAGTCACACCTTGGGTCTGTCCTATACTCTTTTATATGCTCATCAACTGATGGTTCAATACTCTTCTCATAGTATCAACTGATGGTGCCATACCGATGGTAATCTTGATCATACCAACCAATGGTGATACATAGTATCATAACCAGTGTGGGTATTTGATGCCACAACTGATGGCCATCTAGGGTACCACAACCGATGGTGGACCTAGTTCCTATATGTTCATTCTTTTAAACCTTAAATCGATGGTTCCTTATTTAATTGATTCAAGGGTTGAACCTATGCTTCAATCTAGGGTTTTGAATAGAGCACAAGTTCCAATGATTAGGATTTGATATTTTAACATGAATGATTGGGGGTGAAGCCTAAAGTGTATAATTGTGGCCCAAATGATATGAATGTAATTGTTTAATAACCTCAACCTTGTGATCTTTCCTTTTCCCCCGAATGAATATAAGTGATAATCATCATAATGGGAAAGTATGACTTTAATGATGTATAGCTTGTTGCACCTAATCCTAATACAACTAGGTGACGGTGATTAATCATAACTAGTCCTCTTGAATGATTAATATGATAATCAAATAATCTCTTATTGTTACTAAATCCTAGTATGATATAATGTGAGGGTAAAACCTTGTGTTATATATGGATCCATACATGTAGATAGTATTGGATTTAATGGTAATACTTTACCTACGACTCGATGATCCAATGAGGATGCCATGTGTTAGGGTTTGGGTATGAATGTTTTTGTAGACTCAATATAATTTATCTTGTTTAACCTAACTCTAATGCAAAAACATGAAGATGTCTATTCATGTTTAACCTCCTTGCATGATAGTATGATGACCGGATAATCTCCTGAATATGATTATAACCTTAATGTGGTAACTGGTCATTATCATAGCCTTGTGATTGAGGCTCTCTTATATTAAACATGTGCACTACGAGTATGATGGTGGTTAATCATACCCAGCTTTCTTGTATGTTAATATAATGAAGGAATGAATTTAATGCAAAGATAATCCTACTATATTATCTTGTTGATATCTTCTAACTCATTAATGTAATATTGTGTTGACCCGGTGTATCCCATGTAAAGTGTTTTTGTTTAGACTTGTTATAAGGCATTGAAAGATAATGATTATCTTGCAAGGAATGATGTGATGGTCTTAATGACCTTTAGGAATGGTTGATCCCTAAATGAGGTGTAACACTCTTCTTGATGTGACAAGGGTTGGAACCCTAGAACAGTGGGATGAGGAACTATGTATTGTGATAATGTGATGACAAACATGGTCTCATGAATGGCAAGTGAACAAGTACCTTGTGATATTGAGATGAAGAACTATGTCTCACATGTTTTATATCTTATGAAATTATATAGCAATGTTGTCTAGAGATGAATTAGGATTTGTATGTCCACTTGTTTGATGCAACCTTAATTCATCCAATTGGAAATAATTAATCAAGTGAAATCTAATCAGTTATTGCCCGGTTCCATTGATACATAAAAGTGTCAAAACTTGCCAGATGGTGAAATGAGTATTCTAAGGGAAACTCAGAGTGCATACTATTGAGTATGCAAGGTGCAAGTAACTGCGTGTCCTTGTCATCTTGACTTCATGGTTTTATATGTTAGAGCACATACTGTTGAGATTAATTGGGGTTTGTATGTCCCCTTGTTTGATACAACTACCCTCCTTTCGCTAGTTCCGTGACATGTACCAAGGATGGACTGGGTTGTTAGCAGCTTGACCTTATGTGTCTCTACGGCAAACCCATACTGACAGGGGGTGGAGAAGATCTTAGGAGTGTGACTATTCCTAGATCTTGTATGGCACCGATTTTGACTTAGAAGTGGTCATTTGGATTTTGAGCGGTATCCTCAATTTTCTTAGGGCTTAATAAAAGAAATAATACAACCTTGTAGAATATCTGTATAGGGTTATACACAACACTTAACATTGGATGATGACCATGTTTGGTCTCTTTTACATAGAGATGATGTTTAGTGCATTGAAAGACAATATACATGCTATGTTGTGGATATGCTCATGTTGTATTTGTGCACATACAGTAGCCATGGTTATGTTTATAGTTATTACAAGCTACTAGCTATGCTTATATTTTTAGCCATGCCTATATAATTAGAGATGCCTACAATACTAATTGTAATAATGCAAATAGTTTTTCTTATACTGTTAGCCCTACTTATGATGTTGATTTCTTTTAACTGTTAAATATGTTAATGTTATTAGTTATGCTTATGTTGCAAAACTCATTCATGAGGATAGAGATGATATGGTATTAGATTTTCTTATGCTAGTTATGCAAATGATACTAAATTGCTTATATTGTTAATAAGGAAAATAATGATAGTCAGACTAATGATGATAACTGATATCTACTTCTTTGTGTATCCTCTTAACCATCACTACTTCTATGCCTATCTGTTATACATACTTAATCTATCTAAACTATTAAGTTACTTAAATTGATGTAATCAATAAGCATTGTTTGAGTTTATATCTCTTACTAGGACATGGGTCTCACTCCGTGGGTCACCTCATCTTTTTAGGTGGTCGGCAATAGCGACATAAGACCCATAGTATCAATGAGGATCTTTGGTGTTGAACCCTTGAGTAGGTTGTTATTGTCCAGTGTGTCCTAGAGTCATCCTTATAATCTCAGGTCATGGAATGAAAGTATGTAAATGGTATTTTAATTGATTTTATATGCTTGTACATGTGATGCATGTGGGGAGAGTTCTCTTTGTATATATATGGTGGATGAGTCCATCGAACCAAATGTATTAAATTCTTGGTATCATATGAATACAAGCAAGACGTTGGGTTTCAATGTAAATGTTACATAGCATGTTGGTGATGTGAAATTAGTTTTAGTTTATCCTCATTTTTGGATATGTGATTAATTAGTGATTGATTATGTTTTGATCTTTGAGTAATCTCGTTTAGTGTAACGGGTTCTCAGAAATAGTACATGTGAACACTAAATATCTTTGGTAGAATAGTGCATGTGGTTGATCAACTTTACATATTATGCAAAATATGCCTAAATATGTGCTCTCAATTGTTAATTAATATTCTTTGTTCAAGTGTTTTTTTTATATTTGTTTATTACTACTAAGTATTAGTTTGATCTTATTGGAAATTCACATTATGAAAGAGGAATATAAAAATACATGTAGGCATACTCAACATGTTATTTTAGTACATTGTGCTGACATGTACCACTTGTAATCTTCTGTTTAGGTGATATGGACATACAATCTTGAAGACTATTTTGAAAGTTTTGGGGTGAGCTGATGTACATGTGGACCTATTCTCTAAAGATCATGTTGTAGATGGTAGTATGTTCATATTTAAAATATTACTATTCAATGTGTAAGATCAAAAGTTGTAATAATTCATTTTGTAATTATAGGTTGAATGGTAAGCTCGTGTTGTATGTTTTGTTTATTTTTCATGTGCATGTGCTACTTTAGTTTCCTCTGACTCTCTTGATTTTCTTCCTATTGGCCTAATGTGTAGTTTTTGAATTAGGATTATCAGTTAGGTAAAGGTTTCAATCTGTATGTCACACGTGTGGTCAAGGCATTGAAAATTCGGGTACATAACAAGGGGTATCAGAGCATGAATAATAGAAAATCATGGCATTTGCTCATTATGCAACTCAAAACTAAATCAAACCTAAAACTAGAAAATCTTTAGGGTTACATAGTCACTTTTTATAGATTAGATATTATGTATCCTCTAGGTTAGAACCTAGATGTCTTTGAACTAGGTCTAGACTAGTGCTTGTTGTATATCAAGTCCTAAGATGTCATTCTTTCCTTATAATGTTGCAGAACGGGATGTTACATTACTCAGAGATGATGTGCATCAAGGGAAGTGAAATCCTATACATATGATGCTCAATTTCTATGATAGATACACTAGTGTATACTTTGTTCTCACCCTTTTCACTAGGTGACATAGACTCTCTACTATGCGTGGGACACTCAGTTTGCTGATTTGATTTTGTTTCCAATCAGCTCAAGTTTTGACAGTTTTCTATGACGCATGTTTTATCGGAGGAAAACTATAATTTTTTTATTATATATGTAACTATATACAAAAAGGTGTCCCCACACATGTACAAGTTGGAGGTAGGCATGCAACCTAAGTGAAAGTGAGTGACATCAACCTTGAAGAGAGAGTAGTTCAATATTTGATGTCTAGAGTCTTATTGGAATATGTGATAGATAGAATAGATGATATGATCCATTTTTTAGATAATCATATAAGTTGATCTATGTTGATTTTAGCTTTGAGGCCTAAGTTCAATTTTAAGGATTTGATATAAGTTTTGGTGATGCAAGTACAAGTGGTTTTTAAGATAAGATACATAAATTTAAGACAAGGATGTGATTTAGCATGAGCCTCAAGCTCTTTTATGAAGGATGACCTCTAGTGTTAGGACTAGTTCTAGGGTTAAATATAGAGACAATGAGACCCTGAGGTAGAAGGTCAGAGAACCTAACATCCAAGATATGAGAATTATGAGAAATATGTGATTTCATATGTCCTAAACTAGACTATTCTTGAGTGAATAAGTTGAGTTCCTTTATGCATGATTCCTATAGTATTGTTGAACCATACATTTCCTCTGAAAGACCAAACCCTAGAGTTGAGAGAGGCTTCTTTGTACATGTGAATATGAATATGAGAACCTACCATCTGGGTAAGGGAAGGAGTCCCAATACACTAGAGGAGGTAACTATGATAGTTTTTTTAAAGCCTCAAACCTAGTTTGGTTGTTCCTTATAGGGATCTAGTGGATGTGTATAGAAGAGAGTGTTGAGTAAGAATATTTTATGGGTAGAGAACCTATGAAGAAGTTTCCATATGATGTTTTGGTTTGGTTTGTGCTTGAGTGGCTAGATCTTGTAAAGCCATCCACCAGTACCAATGAGGTAGACCTAAGAATCCTAGACCAATGAGAGAAGATGAAGTGTATACAAATGAGATACTCATAGAGTTTAGTGCGGTCAGAAAGATAGAGCATGACATATTACCATTAGGAAATGGGTTAGGAGAACTTTAGTTGGACTAGATAATACTTTGGTATATGTTGATGAGCCACTTGTATAAGTTTCTTAGCACAACCCTATTATAATATATGGAAGAATGTGATCTTATCTTGATATGTAATATATGGGTATGAAATGATGGAACCTAGTGATGGTTTAATAATTCTTCATGTATATATTGTTAACTATATGCATGAATAATGATGACATAATATTGTTTCTAAATCTTTTAAGAAAATCACTAACAAAGTTGTAACCCAATATGAAAGTGAAGTGAGGTCATATTAATGATAAACATTAAATGATGTGTAAATGTTTATACCTAATAAAGATGTTGAATATATTGCTACAAAATAAAGCTGAATACAGTTTGAAAAATTACACAACAAAATGATGATAGCACACTAACATGGTCTAGATGGATAAAATGGGTAATTTATAATATTAACTCCTTGTACTAAGATAAATTTATCATAGAACCCTAATGTAGGATAAAATGAGGAAGTAAATCCTAACATATTAAATATATCATGACATAACAAGAGTTTCTAAACCCTTTTTTCAACCATATATGTAGGGGTGGTTCACCTAGATGTGTTTAAACCTCTTAGTAGTGGTTTTCATATAGTTATGTAGTTTTTGATTGTGGATATATTGCACCTAGATTGGTTCTGCACATGTGCATGAAACCTACAAATCCTTTCCCCTTGAAAGAAGAGAGTGATTTAATTTTGAGGAAGAATCTTTTTTAAGATGTATATGATGTGATAGAGTGGATTTTGTATCAATATTGAAAAAATTTCTTTTAAGATGTATATTATGTGATTGAATGGATTTGGCTTAACTTTGAGGACAAAGTTCCTATTAAGGTGTGTAGCATGTGATGAAGTGATCTTTTAGAACCTTCAAATGTCTAATAAAATATTTGAATTCATGTGTTCGATTCGTAGTGAGAATTTCAAAGTGTTTTGGTGTTGATTAATGTCGATATCATTATTAAGATCCATAATTTTATGTCTTTTTGAGGTATTTAATTGATTGGTCAAATAATGATATATTGGGAACAAGATTTTATGGGATGTAGAGAGGATGATAATAAATCTTTAGTCAAATTATAATTATTTTTTGATGTTTTTGTATGGAGTTATTTAGGTATGAATATTGTGAAATAATGTGTTTTGTAGTGCACAATACAACAAAGTTAATATCTTTATGGCATAAGTTCTAATAAAGTTGGTGTCACACTAGCCTTTTTACTGAGTGTTGGCATAAGATTGAAAGGAGGCAATATTTAAAGTGTGCAGGACACATATCGAATCTATGTGGGGCTTTTCATGGACCTTGGATCTGTTGATCTTACAATATCAAGACCTTCTTCTCCCTTATGGTTACCGTCAATCACAAAAGACCACCCTACCCACATTGTGTGATGCTCGAATGTTGTCAAAGAGAGGGGTTTATAACTAGGCTAAGTTGATGGACTTGTTGAGTACTCACCATCGACCAATTATGGAAGTCAGTTGGTTTAGAAAACAAGTAAGAAAAGAACACGTAATTGAGGATCTCCATTGCTAGTTATAGGTGGCACAGATGAAATAGGAGGGACGATGTGAGGCAAGTTCATGGAGGCCATCCTCGATGACTCATGCACGAGGAGATTCAAAGTAGAAGATGAGAAGCCTCGTTACCATGGAGGACCAATCACGAAGCTGCAAGTCATGGAAGAAGAAGTTTAAACAAGGAGGACTAAATGATCCGTTTTCTACTAGAAAGCTGATCATAACCGCACTAGAGAACAATGACAAAATAGAGTAGATGACGTGTGTCGGCATCAAACATCATGTGTTGTGAAGAGATGCCATTTTTCCTTTCCTCATTCACCATGACGACAAGGACCTCACCATACTTGACTAGATCAACCTCCGATAGACCCCCAATATGTCACTATAAGTCGTTGGCTAGTACGTGGAGGATACGAGCCTATACATCATGCAAGACCTATAAATGGAGGTCTAGAGCTTGCCTAGTTCATTGGGTAGGAGAGAATAAAGAATAGGCACTAGGCCACCGATGGAGAGCTAGTCTAATCTAAGGTCTTTGACTTGATGGATCCTGAGGAGGAGCCAAAGATCAACTTCCATGTCTTTCCTAGGTTCTAGGATGCGGTGGTGCCCTGAATAGGTTACGATACTAGAAGATTGTAGAGCAACCGGGACCAAATGTGAGTTAGCCGGAACCACAAAGTTTCTTCTTCATCTCGTCGTAGATCCTCCTCATAGTTGTGGCATGGGCGTTAGATGCAAGCCCATACACACAGACAAAATCCTGTTAACGAGGAAGATCACATAGAACGTGAGGAAAGGATAACAAAAGAAGGGAATGGGTGGTTCCTCCGATGCTCAGACTAGACCGGGTTCAAACCACCAAACCGACCAGACCCCAATAAGGCAAAGCAGATAGCTACACCCCCTAATGGCCACATGACAACCTCAGATTAGCTCAAAAAGGGTTGACTAAGGATATACTTGATAGCATGGATTGACCAAGGCTAGAGTGGACTCCTAAATGTGGTATAGATTATCTGAGTTGAAGGTACACTTTACCTCTTAGATGGCCTATTATATAATACATTTGTATTATGTGTGTAAAATACTTGGCATATGAAAATGGATGAAATGACTGTTCTTGTATGCTATCTTGTTTGATTTTCCATACATATGGTTATGAACACATGAAACATAATAGATATGATACATCATACGATAGCACACAATCTCTTTGGCAGAATATTGCATTTTTGAAAGAACGAAATCTCTTTGGATGAATTGTACATGTGAGCACTAATTGTCTTTGGTAGAATAGTGCATTAATGAAGTACTAAATCTCTTTGGCAGAATAGTACATGTGAGCACTAAATCTCTTAGGTAGAATAGTGCATGTGGTTGATCAACTTTACATATAATAGAAAATATGCCCAAAATATGTGTTCTCTTTTGTTCATAAACATTCTTTGTTCAAGTATGCTTTTGTTATATTTGTTTATTACAACAAGTATTAATTTGATCTTATTGCCAAGTCATAGTGTGAAAGGTCATATAAAAAGTCACATAGACATACTCACCACAATATTTTAGTATATTGTGCTAACGTGTACCACTTGTAGTTTTCTATTTATGTGATATGGACACATGATCTTCAAGACTCATGACAGTTGAGAGTTGTATGGTGAGTTGGTGTATAGGTGGACCCATTCTCTAAAGATTCTATTATAGATGGTAGTATGTGACTATGTAAAATTTTACAATTTAATGTGTAATAGTAAATGTTGTAATAATTAATTTCGTCATTATATGTTGAATCATGAGCTCGTGTTGTATGTTTTCTTTATTGTTCATGTGCATGTGCTACTTTAGTTTCCTCTAACTCCCTTAATTTTCTTCCTATTTGCCTAGTGTGAGGTGTTTGAATTGGGATTCTCACTAAGGTGAGGGTTTCAATTTGGATGTCACACATATGGTCAAGACATTGAAAATCTAGGGATGTCACATCCTCATCTTTTTGCTATTTCTTCATTAATGATTGGAGCCACTTGAGTTGGTGTTTGTGCAACGTTAGGAATCTTGAGGTATTGAATTCTCTATTTTAATTATTGTACTACTTTTCCCTATTATACTTCACTCATAGAATGTTTGCCAATGGTGAACCTAATTTATTAATTATCCTTTTCTTCCTATTTGATAGTCACCATAACTAATTTGAATAGTTTTATTATTGAGTGATTGAATACATTTAGGTTTGTACATAACAAAAAAGTAGAATTTTGGATACAACTTTGGATCCTAGATTTGATGTATCATATCCCCAAATCAAGCATAGTAAATAAAGGCTATTTTGGTGCCCCAATATTGGTTTCCCCAATAGGTGAAGTTGTCATTATCTCATAGAGAGAAGAACACTAGGTATGTATCCTTGGTGAACACAAAATAATACATAGCATGTGCCAATGGATAAATCACTAAAATTTTGAATGCTTTAATATCTTGCTATTTGGAATTGTTAATACTATGGAGTACAACTTCTTGTGAGTAATGTTTGGAAATTTAGTATTTTCAATACTCTTATGAATTATATTTTACAAACATACATCCTTTAGATTGTCAACTTGTTCATTCCTATTCCACAAAATAGCCCTTACCTAATTTATAAATACTTAGAATCTTCTTTTGTTTGTATTTATTGAACAAAACAAAAATAAACTTTTATTGTCATGTGTGGATTTATTACCTATGGGAATTTATGGAAAGGTGATGCATGAAAGACATAAATGATTCATGCAGGATATGTCGTCCGTTGAATAGTATATATGCCTTATATATTCTTTAAATACTAGTCCATATGTATAGGATTTCATGAACTTTGATTGTATACCATGAATGTGCACAAGATTTATTTATATATTCTAATAAAATTTTGTAAAAATTCAATTATAAAGGTGGCATTCTTACTATACAAAAATATCCATGTATAGATTCCTCTTATTTCTCTTTCCTCTTTTGAGCTATAAACTTTGCACCTCAACTCTTATTTTCATCCTCCTTTTCTCATACCCTTAGTTTCTCCCTACATACCAACCATGAAGACACCAGTGATGTGGTTGGGGTGGACAAAGATAAAGAGAAACTCCCATGTGTTAGGACTTAATTAGAATTATGAGGCATTGGGTAGATAGGGAAGAAATGGATAGAGAAGGATTTGGTTGATAAGGGTGGAGAAGTTGTGTATTTTAATGCTAAATTGGCTTTATAGAACTCGACTTCATGCTTAAGAAAGCTAGAATTTGTTATTGAAAGCAATGAATCCATGCACATTAGAGAGGTTGATATTGTGCCTATGATAAAACTACATGAAAAATGTGAGTATAAGACTTAATGTTGGTTTTTCAGAGAGGTTGGCTTGGCAAGTAAGTTGCAGTATAACAACTAACAACCAAATTTGATGTAGTATATGACCCAATTACAAAATCTAAAGGAGAAAATATATGAATCTTTTTGTAACCTAAAAATATATATTTTTCCAAACCTTGGGTTGTGTGAGGAATTTATAGAGAGGTTGTAGACTAGGTTGAACAATAGATCTGATTAAAGATCAAATAAAAAGTGAGCTTTTTTAGACTAGAATGTTGTGAGGTATGGATGACACATTGTATGAAGACTTTCTGGAGAGTTTTTGACTTTTTACATGATGTGTGGATCGATAAACACAAACTGTTGGCATATGACCAAAGAAATTATATGGGGTAAGGTGTGTTTGATTGTGACATGGCATGTCAGTCATCACTAGAAGACATAAAGCCCTACCAGTGACATATTATGTTGAATGGATGACACACATGCTAACACCGTTGATGAAATTAATACCCTAATAGTGACATGTCATGTTGGATACTGACAGATTGTGTTGTATGGAGTAGATTTCTATAGTGATGATGTATTGGACACTAATTTGGAGTGTTGACTGGGGCATATTTCTTGCACACCATGTTGGCTATTTACGTAATTTGTTGATGACTTACACTCCATGTAACCTTCCCGTGGTGAAATTTTGACCTATATATTTGACCATGACCAACATAAAAATGTTGACAAACATCCATCATATCTCCATGGATGAATTTAAAATGTATGAAAAAACCATATAAATAAAAGATCAAAAGATCTTTGTATTTATACATGGTAGAGTAGATATATATGTCAGATGGCGGAGATGACTTCTACCATAGAATACATCACCATGGTGTTGCTGATGTTGGAGAGAATTCCCACATTTTAGTGTTGCTAAACCTCAATTGATGGCGACAATGCAAGATGGGTAATAGGTGGATGGTTACAAGTGGACTTCAATCTTGGGAAAGATGAACCCAATGAAAATAAACTAGGATAGATGGATACATGGGAATTCTAGATGATGATCAAGATTATTATTGTCAAACCTTGAGTCGTACATGATGATGAAGACAGATTGGAGTTAACAAATAAGGTAATGAAAGCCCTATGTAGAGACAGGGAAATAGTAATGATGACAACGCTTTAGAGAGTAATGATGGAGATGTCCTTGTGGAGAGGGTGATGGATGTGGTCGTGCATACAAAAGTTGTTGCTCTTTTTTTCTCTAGGGTTAGGACCCATGCACTAGTACTATATAGAAGATAAATGATATTGAATATATATTTCCATTGTGTTCATAGTGTGAATGAATAAAAGAGAGACCCTATCCTATATCTAGGAGAAGGTGGAAATCACTCTAGAGACTTCTAAACCTAACTATACGGGTATACATACTTCATTCGATATATGCTATGATATAATGTGGGTTTTATTATAATAGAGTTTTTCTCTTTCAATGGTCATATGAAAATTATTGTGACTATTATTTATATATTTTTCATTAATAGGAACATTCAAAGAAGGAGAGCACATATGATTTTTATAATGACACACTACATGTTGGAGTAATTAGTTGGTTCTTAATCTAGTTTGTGTTTCTTGTTCTATCTAGTCTGCTTTCCATTATATTTTTTTTAGATTTTAGTTACCAATATCTATCATTGTTTCTTACACTACTTGCATAGTTTTTTTGTGTGTGTTTCATATATCACTAATATAACAATTGTCAACATGAAGTTTATTGATTCCATTTATCTATCTACTTTTTAAAATAAACTTTTTGTATGTGGTGTGTGCGTTCCTTTTAATCTATCCATGTCTAAAAGTGGATTTTAGTGTAGAATTATTGTGTATATGAGTCTAGTACTAATCATGAAGCAGATCAAGTTGACCTAGAGTTACTTGTGTGCTTTTCCAACTTCTAGTGTGTATGTTTCTACCTTCCTCATTTATCCAATACACATTTACCATCTTGCTTGCTAATAGCATCTTTTTTTCTATACATGATTTTTACTTTTGTCTATGGCATAATATTTTATGAGGGTGCTTGTTTGTTTCTATTAGTGACTTGTTTGAATTTATTTTGAGTACTAATTATATATTAGCCACCGGAGAAATGCATAAGAAAAAGAGCACATGTAATTTTGCTAGTCACACGCTACAAATTAGAGGGAGTGGACTACTATTTAATGGATTTGTTTTCATTTAGGGAGTCATATGCAAATTATTTTTACTACTATTTGTATGTTAGTCATCAACGGGAACATGCCAAGAAGGAGAGAACATGTAATTTTTATAATGACACACTACATATTTGAGGGAGTCAATTCACACTTCATTGAGTTTGTTCCTTTTTCTTTCATGTCCACTTTCTAGTTTTCATTCTTTTGTGTTTCTCAATTCCCAATACATATTGTGTTTTGACACTCTTTGTTTATGTTTTTTGTGTATATGGTATCTCAGTCATTGTCTGGTAGGTTGATTCCATTTGTTTATCTAGTTTCTTAAGAAATTTTCCATATATAGTGTGGGCTTATGGATTTTAATTTTAACCACGACACAAAGTGGAGTTTATTGTAGAATTGATATAGAATTGAGTGTAGTACTGATTGAATCTAACTCGACTTCTCTAAACAAAACAAATTTTGTCAATTGTATCACACATATATATATATTTAGTAGACACATAATTGATAACTCCAATTGTGTAACATGTGGTTAACATGTGTCTTCTAGTGATATCATATGAAAATCATGACTTTGTTCTTATTGTTTTGACAAGTTCTTTATATCAAATAGCGATGCTATTAAGCATGTAGAAGTGTGGCTTGTTGGGTTTTTCCAGTATGAATTAGGAAATGTGTTAGATCCAAAATAATAGTTCAACCTTATATTAATGGAATAATAGTAAAGTGGGTGGGGTAAATTCTCTCTTACGTGAATTGATAACATCTAATAATTATATAATATGTGTGAAAATAATTCTTAAACCGTTTATGTAGTCAATGCATCATATTAAATTTAAAAAGCCTTAAACGACATGTACACACAAATACAAAATATATGTGTATATGTGCATTATTTTATCTTACAATGTTTGATCTATTTTATTGATATTAAAATACTTATATATCATTTTTTATCTCACTTTTGAAAAATTAAACATTTTATTATTGTAACTATTTCGTATTGTTTTTATTTAGAATAGTACAACACTTATTATTATAATTGATTTTCTCTATATCTCTCCTTCATCGGTCATCCATTCTACCCTCCACTCTCCATATCTCTCTCATTATCGCTCTTTCTCTTTGGACGTGGGGCTCAAGAATCTGTTTGAATCGTCACATTGTGCAATAGTGATTCCTAATATGCTTGAGAAATCACCATCATTTTACCAAATAAAGTAGGGTCATAGATGTGTAAGGTAGGGTAGAGAAGGGTAAGGTAAAGACTTATCCATATTATTAATGTCATTACAGTTGTGGGTAATGAGTAGAGTAAACACAATTCTTGTAGAAACCCTTTCCCTACCCTTACTTGCACCCACATACCCACAAGATAAATGTGTAGGGGTATTGATGCACATGATTCTACTACCGACTTATGGGCTAATTTAGGAACAATTTAGTAGTAAATATTCCTTTATTCACATTTTATATGAATATTTTTCCTAAATAGCATGTAATATCTCTTGTACATCTATTTTATCAACTTCAATGTATCTGGTTTGAAATTATTATATTTAGTTATAGAGTAATGCATTGAATTCTTTATTAAAAACAAATCAAATACAAATTGAACCAAGTTGATACCATCAACATAACAATTGTCACCATTAATAAGGAGAACAAGAGGTTTCATCATAGAGGCATCTCGGTAGCACTAAGATGAGACTTGACCAGTGGCATACCATGTCAGCACCACTAACCGTCAGCTCGCTAGCTCTGACACGACGGACCACAAATACTTAGTAGAATCTTGGTAACACCAATGGTCAAATCAGTGGCACTAATATAACCCTACCCTAGTCAAGGAATGAAAGAACTTCATGGCACCGATTCAAGTCAGTGGCACCAAGATTATCCTGATTTGTGTGACTAACAAAGCCAACATCCAACTATT
Organism: Alisma plantago-aquatica; assembly: GCA_963693085.1. Taxonomy (NCBI): domain Eukaryota; kingdom Viridiplantae; phylum Streptophyta; class Magnoliopsida; order Alismatales; family Alismataceae; genus Alisma; species Alisma plantago-aquatica. Next base: position 910,656,734 of record OY856411.1, on the reverse strand, counting down.
TGTTGGATTAGCTGTGTTTTAGCCTCTTTAGTCAAAACTTAAGCAGACAACCACAACAGGGGCATCAGTCATGTTATGAGAGACCAGAGCTAGATGAGAAACATATGAGGATACATGGAGAAAAGTTCATCCTAGCACCTCTAAGGAGTCATTAGACGATCAAAACACTATATGGTTGTAATAATCTTTAAAGGGCATCAACCTTACACCTAGCTATAGGGGTTTTCTTTGTTCTATATGTTGTTCTTATCCTCCAACCCTTCCTTTCATCTCATGTTAAGCATGAGGGGCTTAAGCCCTTATTCTTTAGGACATGTGAGTATCCCTATGTTGATAATGAGAATGTTTATTTCAAATTTAATATAGATTTTCTTCGATTATAATTTTGATAATGGAATCAATTCATTATTTTATGCTTTAATGCCATACATATGTGTTTGATTGTAAACTATAGTGAGAGAGGGATTAAATAAATTAGATAGTCCATTATCAAGATTTTTATTCTACTTATAATGAGCCGTGGATTATTATGGGTGACTTCAACTCAGTTAGGAAAGAGTGTGAGAAGGTGGGTCGTGATCCTCCCTCAAGGAAAACCATGGATGACTTAAATAATTGCTTGTCTATGGTATTTTTAAGATGAACTTAAGTGGGCCTTTTTTCACCTAGGATAACCGTCTGGATGGCTTGAGATTTACTACTTTAAATATTGACAAGATTCTTTATAATAGTGATTTTCTTAAGGTTGTTCCGGAGTTCTTTGGTGAAGTGATCTCTAATATAGTTAGTGACCACATGAGGTTATCTTTGAAACTTGGTAGGTCTAGAGTTTGTAAAGCTCCTTTATGGTTCATTAACTCTTAGTTTTACCATAATGATTTCTTATCTATTATGGAACAAGCTTGGAGGTTGAATGTGGATGGTTTTTCTACGTTGTTTCTCTATAGAAAGTTGGGTGCCTTGAAAGTTGCTCTTTAGAAATGCAAAAAGCAATCTTTTGGAGATATTTTTGGGAAGGCCTCTATTGCAAAGGATACTTCTTTTAGGGATCAAGCCAAATTAGATATATTTCCTTTGGATGATAATCTCAGATCTGTTGTTAAATATCTCTGTTGTATCTCTAATGATTTTTCAAACGAGGAGGAGATTTTTCTAAGGCAGAAATCATGTGTGCAATGTCTTAAGGAGGGGGATTCGAACATGAACTTTTTCTACTGCTGTATGAGAATCAAAAGACATTCTAACCATATTAGGAGCTTTGAGGTTGATTAGTCACTGCTTTATGATCCAGAATGTATTCATAATGCCATACAAATTTCTATTCCAATATTTTCAATAATCTTGAGAAGTGTGGTGGTGTTTGGCAAGAGGAGTGGTAGGGTAAGTCTCTTTCAATCAATCATAAGTTTGACCTTGTTTCTCCTATCATTAGGATAGAAGTTCATGAGGTTGTAGCTAATTCAAGGGCAGATAAAGCACCTAGTCCATATGGTTACAATGCCTTCTTCTATAAAAATTGTTGGATTATTATGGGAGATGATGTGTTTCTTGTAGTTCAGGAGATCTTTAAGTATAAAAATGTTCTTAGAGAAGCTAACAAGATGTTCATTACTCTTATTCCTAAATGTCAAGATTCTACCAAGATTGGTAGTTGGAGGCCTATTTCCTTATGTAACATCTTTTATAAGATAATTTGAAATGTTCTTGCAAATAGGCTCCAAGATGTCCTTCCCTCTAATATTGACCCTTGCCAATGTAAATTTGTGAAGAATAGAAGTATCAAAGATGTGACACAATTAACAACTGAGATTCTTAGTGGTTTTAGAAAAGTTTCAAATGATGATATGTGCATTTAGGCTACTATTTTAAAAGCTTATTATTCTGTTAGCTGGAGATTTCTTTTCTCATTAAGGTTCAAGATGGGATTCCCAATTACTTGGATAAATTGGATTGAGACTATTTCAATTCTACTTCTTACCAGATTCTCATGAATGGAGAGCCTTATGAGTCTTTTTTCCCTCTAATGGTATTTGACAAGGGGATCCTATAGCCCCTTACTTATTTGTCATTATCATGCAAGGTATCTCTAAGATTATCAAGTCAGTTGTATCAGAGAATAGATTCACTCCTATTAAGATTTCAAATAATTGATCAATCTCTCATTTAATCTTTGTTGATGACTTGATGATTTTTATGAACGCTAAAGTGGAGAATGTTTGGTGCCTTAAGGAGTTTTTTTCTAAGTTTGGTAGTATATCGAGTCTCCTTACTAATCCAAAGAAGAGTTCTATCCATTTTGGTAAGAATGCTCAGATTTTAGAGATTAGAGATATTCTTTGTATGAATGTGGCAGGTGAAGCTAGCTATTTGGGGCTTCCTATTTTATCAGGGAAACTTCCTAAACATCTTTGCTCTGGTCTCATTGATAAAATTGAGGGCAAGCTTGATTCTTGGAAGAGCACGCTCCTTTCTTTAGCTGGCAGAGCTGAACTTATAAAATCCACCATTTCCACTATGCACTTATATTGGTTATTTTTGTTTCCTATTACTTGCTCTATTCTTGATGCTATTAATAAAATTAGTAGAGAATTTCTATGGGGAACATTTTAAGGAAATAATAGTCTTCACTTGCTAATGTGGGAAAAGGTTACCCTTCCGAAGAAGGAAGGTGGCCTTGCATTAAGGAAGAGTAAGGATATAGCCAAAGCATGTCTCATGCTTAATGATTGGGATGTGGCTATAAAGAATGACACATTATGGGTCAAGTGGATTAATGAGAAGTACCTTAAAAAATGTTCCTTTTAGAGTGTCTAGGAATCTGCAAATCATTCTTGGTTGTTCGATAAGATGTTGAGAATTAGACACCTCCTTCCTCATGTAAATTTTAAGATAGGGAATGGTGATATGTTCAAGGTTTTGCTCAATCATTGTATTCATGGGAAGTTTTTGGAGGACTTTGTTGATAAAAGCATGATCATTAAAATAGGAGTTCTTCTTAATATCAACTTAAGATCAATTTTTAGCGATAATAGTTGGTCTCTCCCTATGAAATTTTTTTTTGATACTCTTCTTAAGTGTCTTCAGGAGTTGAATGTTAAGTGTTTTGATGACGATGAGATCTATCGAAAGAAGGATAAGAAGGCTTTACTGAAACTTTTCCTTGATTTTATCAGAGTTAAAGGGGTTGAAGATCCTACTTATGGTTGGACTTTGAGTATAAGGGGTCCAATGAGAGTTTTGTTTCATTTGTGGAAGTATAAGCATGATAGGTTCCCAAATTTGGATAATGTGAGAAGATTGGGTATATACGCGACTTCCATTTGCTTTCTATGCAGGAACAACAATGAAAGATGCAAGCATAGTATTTTTTTCTTGTTTCTTACTACTAGAGTTATGAATGAAATGATTAAAATTTGTTCTCTCAGTTTGATTCCAACAAATTGGTCCAAGCTAATGTCTATTGAAGACTAGAATAGTAAGCTCCTTTGTTCCCTAGTCTTCTATCATTTATGGTTCAAAAGGAATCTAATTATCCATGAAAGTAGATCTCGACCCAAAGATTGTTTGTGGAACTGTATCTTACATGATTTCCAGGATTTTGGTGTTGCCTAGTTTTTGGTTATCTAGTATTTTTTCTTGGGTCTTGCCTCTGGTTATATATGTATCAGTGCAAGTTCTTTTCTAGAAGCTCTGGTGGCTCGTGTTATGGTTACTTCTGGTTGTCTCTGGTTGATATGATCTTTGTAGACCTCCTTCTATGATATGTTATCTGCCAACTGAATCGTGGTCAATAAGGTGTTAGGCCTGTTTTCTCTATAGTTTGTCTTTGGGGAGTCTGGAGGTTTGATGATTCATGAGTTGATTCATCTGTTGGTTCTTTGCCTTGTGTTGAGATATCTTGTCTTAACCAGCTATTCTTCTAAGTTTGATGGAGTGCCTAATCTTATGAGATGGCCTTCCTTCTTGTTCTATGGTCTTTTGAGGTTTCTGGATCTTAGATGCCATGAAGTTTGTTATGAGATTTGAAGTGTCCTTTTTTTATTCTCTGTCAGGATGCATTTCTGGTGGGTCTTCAGTGCAAAAAAATTTATAACTGATATGAAACTTCTCGCTCTGTCTTTCCTTTGTTGTTCTGATGAGAGTTCGAAATGCTATCATTTTGGCAATTGTTGTTACTTTTACTAATGTGTATGAATATGGTGATGTTGGTTGTTTTATCTTTTGTCCTTCTACGATTATGGGATGCAAGAGGAATATGGTACTCTACTGGTTTTGGTTCTTTTCACCCTGCCAGAAGATCTGCAATATTTTTGGATATTATGGATTCTCCCAGCCATGTGCCTTTGGGATAATATCTTTGGTTTAGGAAAAGGACTCTTTTATTTTTAGATGATGAGAAGATCCTTCACCTGGGTGGTCTTCTCCATTTTTCCATGCTTAATCCTTTATAGAAAATACTCTTGTATAGATACATTGTTGTATAGATACTTCTTTTTCTCCTTTTTCATTTATCTTCTTGAGAAATGAACACATTGTATGTACCATCCTTTCAGAAAATGAAAAAAAGTAACATTAGTTTTACCAGTAAAAAAAGAGTCCATTATCAACACAATTAATTTCAAACTATGAGCAAGCAAGGTATTGTGAGATCAACTATCCATAGAGAGATCATATGGTTTAACTTTCTATGTCGACACTTCTAGAGTGGGTTAGTAATTGGATTAAAATAGTGTACAACATTGGGAGAGTGGGCATTGCAAGCTATAGACACCTAATCTAAAAAAGCAACATAATTTATGTTAATAGGAGAGAATGCATGCATTGGTGACAATGTAGTGAAACTGGTAGCCGACAATATTGTTAATCTGATCTTCAACACATTAATTCTTTGATATTGAATTTTAGTTTTCATTTTAATTACTCAACCACATATTTTTGTAGGTATAGATGATATGTTTTAGTTATTAGTAGCCTCTAGTAGCCCCAATTCCCAAAGATCAATAACTAGAGCCTCTTCAGTCCCTTTACTATTCTGAGTCGTACACTTGTGTTTGGCACATGCACTTATACTAGTCATGAGCTCTTTTTTCTCTCTAATTTATGATATGAAAAGTATGACATGCTATTATGTGCTTTGGCAAGTTCTTTTATCAAGTAATGTGTTATTAAGCAAGTAGTAATGGGTATTGTTGGAGTTTCTTAATAAGGATTAGGAAATGCATTAGATTGATGCAAAAGGGTTGAAAGTATTCCTTCAATCTAAAGAAAAATTGATATTTTAGTTAAACAAGATAAAGGTATGATAATTTTATATAAAATCTATAGAAATGGTTAAGATTAATGCAAAAGGTTTCAAATTCTAGTTTTGTGCAATATGAAAAAACATTTACTTTTTTATATAAATATCATGAAAATCCATACAAAATAGCCCATGAAATCATAAAAATGTATGTGCATCAAATGCTATTTTAGTTTCTTGGTCAAAACTTCATTATATCTGGTCTCCCATAAGATTTTATACTATGTTTCTTTGTTTTGGGGCTTAAAATCCAATTCCTATTCTATTTTCACCTAGTTAATGATCCTAGTAGAGAGGAAGCAAAGAATGAGAGACCTTGGATACATGCCCATTGATTAGGGCTGGATCCAAGGGACAACACATCATCTTAAACCTCCCACAGTTAGTAGGGTGTGATGACATAAGAGAAGGCCATGCTGCCGCATAAATCATGCATCATAATAAAAAGTGCATTGGAGGAAATCTCCCTATCATTTCCCCAATAAATCCAAGCCCCATTAAACTTTATTATTAGCTTGAGAAGTATTTTTAAAACTATCTTCATACCCCTCTCTCTTTCCAGCAATATAAGGAGACCCATACTGTAAACCATAAAAACATCACCTCCTGTTTATACCGTCATAAAATTTTGTAACTTCCTCATCCTCTTTCATCACCCACATCCGGCCTCCATTATAGCTTGTAACACCTAGTTTCCCCTTGCCTTCATTGCTTCATCCTTGTGGCTCTGTGGTGGTATGAAGTTGGGCATCTATGCCTTGAACCTCATTCATAATGAAGAAGACCATTAACAAATGTGAAACTTTCATCCAAAATTAATGGAAAACTACCTAGTAGTGCATGGCTTCTTACCCCTTCACCTGACCTCAACGGTGTGTGATTCTACCATAGTGATTTCTCCATTACAAGTATGGAGTATTGAGGGAGGCAATGAAACAACATTCTGATTGTATCTGGTTCAATCATTGACTCAATGCAACACCTATGAACCTCTAATGAGTCTTCTTTTGTTGCATATAGGTTTGATTAGAGGAGGAAGCTTAGCCCTTAGATCCACATACGATCAACCAAATACTAAGTATCAATGGATAGACCTTTTTATAACTAGAGGTAATACTACCTCTCTTCCCAATAATCCATTACATGATCAAATTTTTAAAAATTCATAAACATTTTTTCTGTTAGAAAAATGTTAACTATAGGTAGCCATTGGTTATTAGGAAAATGAGAGAAATGGAATTAAATATTTTCAAGACATGAATCTAGTTCATTTTTTACTATTACCCCAAGTACCATATTCTTTTAAGATTTTAATTTTATTAATAACCCAATCTTTACGTTTTTGACCTTACGAACCCACTAGTGCATTTCTGGGGTCTAATGTCACTTTTTCTGATGCTAGTTACACTAAAAGACTAACACTAGATGTTAAACAACCTCAGTTGTCTAGCACAAACGTCACCATACACGATGTCTGGCCAACTAAGAAAAGACACGGGTACCGCTTATTCATTAACGTCGGTTATCTTCCAAGAAAATTGATGTCTAAAGTAACCCGCAAAATACCATTTTTGGGGGATGATATTTTCTTCTAAAAATTTTAAGATGGGTGCCTGTTTCATTGGAACCGACGATAGACATCATCACGTAAAATAAAATTTTCCTCTAAAATTCTTATGGCGTCTGTTACTTCTCCAAAACAAGACATTAATTCACATGAAAACCACAAAAAATTGCACAATCAGTGTCAGTTTTTCACCAAGAAACTGACGACTTAGTTTTCCTGCCTCATCCCCGCAAAAAATTGCTCCCCACAAATTTCACTATAGTGTCGGTTTATTTCCTAGAAACAGATGCCTTAATCCCTACTAAATACAATTTTGTTTCATCTAGATAATTTCCTCTAGCATCAGTTCGGTAAAGTAGAGCCGATGTCCATGTCACTAGGTTTAGTGTCAATTTTAACATGTACAATCGACGACTCTCGCCATTACTATTGTCATTACTAAGGATGGTTTTTTCATTCGGGTAAAGGCCTCTTGCATTAATTTTTTAGAATAAATGACATTTACATCACTAGGTTTTGTGTCGGTTTCACTCATATAACCGATGAATAATGACTTAGTTGACAATGTTTTATACAACCGACGACTATATCGCACTTAAGACCCACAAAATTTGTTTCCCCTTCCACCATTATTTATTTCATCACTCACCCGATACCTATCTCTAGCTATATGTGCTCTGCTGCTCCTATGCTCTGCTATCCCGTGCTCTAGTTACTATGCTCCTTCGTGGTTTCTTTTGGAGACCGCCATCAAGTGAGCTCGTTGTCACTGCCGCTACCGCCTAAGCAGCTATTGTGCTCACTGCCAATGTTGATATTCCTACTGGATGCCATTGCCACTATCGCTGATGCTACTAGATGCCACCACCACTGGAGCTTGGATGCCTTTTGAAGCTTGTTGTGCTCACCGCCACTACCTCTACTGCTGCTAGAGGATGCCTACACCTCGACGGCTCTTGGATCTTGAATGTTGGAGCTCTCTAATTGGACCCTACTGAGATGTTATTGTGCCCCACCACTCACTGCCTCTTCTTTTCGTAGTCCTAAGTAACATAGCTGACTAGGTGTGCTATTTCTTAGCTTGGACGCAATAGATTTCCTGCCTTGTTCATGATAATTATTTCTTATTACAGTACATAGCTCTTTCTTAGTTGGTTAATTTAGGTTTGTTTAGTTAATTTCCTACTTTATTTCTTGTTTCTTTTGTTTAATTACTAGTTTATCTTAATTAATTAATATTTCTTGCTTCTCTCTTGATTAACTAACACAAATGGAAGAACAAATTGAATTAAATGATGTTACATAAAACCTAAGATACGAATGATGAAACTATGATCATAAGTATAGGATGAAAACATATTTACATTTGTTTTATTGGCCTACAAACCCATCTGGAATTTACTCATTAGGAGTAAATCTTGGATAGTCCCTCGTTTGGGACTGTTCTTGAGCACATAATGTTACTTAGCATGTAAGTGTATCATTTATATTTGGTTTTCAAGATGTTTCATGCACACTTCCCCATTTTTTCTCTAAGTACATATGTTGGTGGACATTTGCCAATATACATCGGTGTACTTGGAGTACTATGGGAAAATGTTGTTGAAACTTCCTTGAAATAGAATACACATTATACACTTACTGGTGAGATTATGTGTTCAAGAATGGGATAGGTGGTACACACATTCATTATTGAACCCTAAATCCTAAAATTTAAACCATAAACCCTAATCTCTAAACCAAAAACCCTAATATATAAACCATTACCCCTAAATCCAAAATAATAAACCCTACTCTATCTGTAGATCTCAAACCCTAATCATGTAAACCATAAATCTGATTACTTGATTTTTCTTTGATAATAGAATGGATAGATCATGGATGTCCATTCCAAATCATTGCAGCCCAGAGTTTATAGCTGGTCTTGACCAGTTTATAAGATTTTTGGATGAACATAGGAAACAACCTAGAGATAGGTTCTACTATCAATGCAGGCATTACAGTAACAACTTGAAAGTCAACATTGTTGACAAAAACAAAATTCATGTCATGTGAATGGGATTATACTGGGATATAGAAAATGGTACTAGAATGGAGAGAATCCAACAGTGAGATCAGTACATGTTGGTAATAGTACTTGTGTTGAAGAAGAAATTTTTGCCGAAGATTTAGATGTGAACGAACCGATTTTGATAGACATGGTTGATATGATGTTATACAGTTGTGGAGTTGATCACACCAATCCACATTCCTTATTTGTAAACATTGTGCATGATGATGAGAGACCGTTATACTTAGGTTTTTCGAAGTTTATGAAGCTCAGTGTTGTGTTGATTGTATACTCTGAAGGCTAACAATAGATGGAGTGACAAAAGCTTCACGTCATTTTTTGTCTTTGTTGAAAGAAATTCTTCCTGAAGGCAATGAGCATCCAATCTCAACATACCAATTAAAGAAAATGTTGTGCCCAATGGAAATGAACGCAAAGAGGATACATGCATGCTTGAATGACTATGTTATTTCAAAAGGACTATGTCGATTTGAAAGATTTACCAAAATGTGGGACATCAAGGTACAAAATTATGACTTCAGGGAAGTCCAAAACTGACTCTCCTACTAAGGTGATGCAACATCTACTTATAATACCATGGTTTCAATGCTTGTTTGTCAATCCCAAGAATGCAAAGAATATAATGTGGCATGCAGAGGTAAAGAAAAATAATGATGGGATCCTATGATACATGTTTGATTCCCCACAGTGGAAGATCATACCCTGAATTTGGTGAATAAGTCAGAAATCTAAGACTTGGGATTTCTACCAATGGGATGAATCCATTTGGCACATTGAACAACCAATATAGCACTTGGCATAGTATGATTGTTATATACAATCTTCTTCCCTCGTTGTGTATGAAAATAAGTATGTCATGTTGTCATTGTTGATATTGGGCCCTAAACAACTGACAATGATATTGATGTTTATCTTAAACCTCTGATTCTTGACTTAAAGAAACTTTGGGGAGAAGGTGTGATGACCTATGATGCTTCGCATAGAGAGAGATTTCATTCGCATGTTATGTTGTTTTGCACTATTAATGACTTTCCAGCATATGGAAACTTGTCTGGATACAGTGTAAAAGGATCCAAATAATGCCCTATATGTAAAGAGAATAATGATTAATTACGACTACAATATGGTGGAAAGACTATATATCTTGATCATCAAAGGCTTCTTCCAAAACTTCATCCTTACTAAAGGCTGTAGAAAGTATTCAATGGATCCAATGAGGAACAAGTGCCTCTAAGCCTATATCATGGGAGGTTGTTTATGAAAGCGTAAAAGACTTTGTCAATGCATTCGGTAAGAGATCCCAATGTACCATTCCCACATAGAGTGACACATCTTTATATAAGAATAATTCAATATTCTAAGATCTTCCTTATTGGAGTTCTTTAGTAGTTAGGCATTGTATAGATGTCATGCATGTTGAGAAAAATGTTTTGTGATAGCGTCATTCATACTCTATTGAATATTCTAGGTAAGACTAAAGATGGCATCAAATCCAAAATGGACCTATGTGAAATGAGTGTAAGGAAAAAATTAACAGAAGTAGTTAGTAGTGATCGGAAAACACATTAACCTCATGCTTGTTACACATTGTCTAGAAAGGAGAAGAAAACTTTTTTTGAGTGCTTGCTTAATGTTAAGGAACCACAGGGATACTCTTCCAATATCCATAGACTGGTATCGATGAAAGATCTGAAGCTGATAGGTATTAAATCTCATGATTGTCACACTCTAATGCAACCACTACTATATTTTTGGCCAGTAACGTCACTTCCCATAGCATCATTGTTACTAGAATAACCGACATAATAGACTATTGCATCAGTTTTATCATAAAAAGCGACCTTACAGGTTTCCCACAACAAAAATTCGTGTGATTTTGGCTTCACACCTTGATCTATAGGGTTGGTTTTTCCAAATAACTGATTCTATAGGGTCAACAAAAAATGCGGGCACCGCTTTGGAACTCTAGGGTTAGTTTTTATAGATAACCGACCTTATAGATACTGAACTCTAGGTTCGGTTTTTTCAAATACCCGACCTTATAGATGGTCTACCAAATTTCGGGCACCACTTAGTCTCTAGGGTCGGTTTTTTCAAATACCCGACCCTATAGACCCGACTTGTAGCTTCGGTTTTGTCAGATAACTGACCATAAAGGTCGGGATGATATTAGACCAAAATGCTAGCTAGCATGCATGTTTCAGTTCATTTTGTTTGAGAGCACAACACTAGAGACCCCCTTCTCTATCATTGTATCCAAGGAGCCCATTACTGTGCCCTTCCGATGCCACCGTCATGTCCAATGAGCCGAGCCATTTTGTGGCCACCATGTCCTAGGAGCCGAGTTGTGTTGTGCTGCCACCGCCTCCAACTGAAGGTTGCAAGGTACATTTTTTTAACCATAAAATCGGTCACAAGCTTCTGAAACCCTGCTCGCCGTCGAAGAGCCCATTCTCATTTGGAAAGGACAGGCGGGGTAGGTGGGGGCTATGGTGGACGGGCTGATGTGGTTGGGGCTGGGGTCCGACGGTGGGTGGTGATGGGTGTTGCCGTCGGGGCTGGGGTCGGTGGTGGGTAACGATGGGTGCTGGTGGTAGTAGCACGATCGTGCCATAACCATGACCATTTTTCTTCTTATTGTCATTCCGCAATTGAGGAGAGGTTCAAAGTGAATATATTTATTAGGTAGCACGGCCGTGGTGGGTAGCACGGTTGTGGTGGCTGAGTTGCTAAACTGCATTTGTTAAAATCTTCCTGCTCCTCTAAAACTGGTGTATATTGACCCCTAATGCCTTACATTATAAGAGAATTGAATCGTGCATTTGTGTTGTTGTAGGTGATGTTGACTTGGTGTTGACCTGCATATATTTCTTCTTTAACCTTCAAGTGAGGTATAATATTCTCACTCTCCCAATGTGCCATTAGGCTTCATTTTGATTCAAATCTTTAATACATACAGTAGCGCTTGGTAGACATTCCAAAAATATGAGGGTAGACATTGTGTAGTCTCAGATAGACACTTTAGGGTTTATAGATGAGATCATCGATGCATGGTGTTTAACTTAATATATAAATATGACAATAATACATTTATGTATCAACTTAAAAACCCATTCAAAATTTACTCATTAGGAGTAAATTTTGGATAGTCCCCTATTTGGGACTATTTTTGGATATTTAATCTCACTTAGGATGTAATTGTATAATGCATGTTTAGTTTTGAAGAAAATTTTAGTAGTATTTCCTCATTTTTTCTCTGGGTACATATGTGAGTGGTTATTTGCCATTTACATCGGTGTACTTGGAGAACTTAGGGGAAATGTTGCTAAAATTTCTTCAAAACTAAACACACATTATGCAGTTACTAGTGAGATTAAATATTCAAAAATGTGATAGGTGGTACACTTTAGTATAAAAATAATTAACTTCCTATCAATAAAAACTTATAGCTTATAGTATCAATATTAAATGCTCAGTTTTATAATTAACTTTAATGTGATATAGAAAATGGATCGAAGTTGGATGTCTATCAAGAACCGTTGCAGTCCAGAGTTTGCTGAAGGTCTTGATGAATTTATCAGATTTGCTGAGGAACATAGGAAACTACCTACAAATAGGTTATATTGTCCATGTAGAAATTGTGGTAATAATTTGAAAGTTGATACTGCTGAGGAAATTAAGAATCATGTCATATGCAATGGGATCATACAAGGTTATAATGAATGGTATTGGCATGTAGAGAAATTTAATTATGGATTAGAAAATGTCGATACTAATATTTGTGGCATAGAAGATATAGATAATGATGATAATTTCAATGATGAACTGATTGAGGATGACCCGATTTAGGATGATATGGTTGATGAGATGCTACGTAGTTGTCACGATAATGTCATTGATCTACCTTCTTTATTTGCAAACATTGTCCATGATGCTAAAAACAATTATATAAGGGTTGCACTAAGTTCACGAGGCTGAGTGTTGTGATGCAATTATATACTCTTAAAGCTCAAAACCGGTGGAGTGATAAGAGTTTCTCTTCACTGTTGTCTTTGTTAAAGGAAATTCTTCCTGAAGACAACGAGCTTCCAATTTCAACATATCAAGCAAAGAAAATAATGTGCCCAATGGGAATGGAGGCTAAGCAGATTCATGCATGTCCAAATGATTGTGTCTTATTTCAGAAGGACTATAGTAATTTGATAAATTGTCCAAAATGTGGTGCATCAAGGTATAAGACCACAAATTCAGCTAAGGCTAAAAATGTCTCTCCTGTCAAGATGATGTGGTATCTACCAATAATACCACGATTTCAACGCATATTTGCTAATACAGAAGATGCACAAAATTTGTCTTGGCATGGGGAGTTAAAGGCCAATGATGATGGCATCCTACGACATGCATTTGATTCACCACAATGGAAGAAAATTGCTTTATTATACCCTCAATTTGGTAAAGAACCAATAAACTTAGGACTTGGAATCTATACAGATGGAATGAATCCCTATGGTACATTAAGCAGCCAACATAGCATGTGGCCTGTTATGATTGTTATATAAAATCTTCCTCCTTGGTTGTGTATGAAAAATAAGTATGTGATGTTGTCAATATTGATATCAGGGCCCAAGAAACCTAGATATGATATTGATGTTTACCATCAACCTCTAATTGATGACCTAATGAAACTATGGGAAGAAGGTGTTATGACATATGATGCTTCACGTAAAGAGATCTTTAGTTTACGTTCTATGTTGTTTTGCACGGTTAATGACTTTCTAGCTTATGGAAATTTGTCTGGATATAGCATAAAAGGATACAAAGCATGTACAATTTGTGAGGAAAATATTGATTCAATCCGACTGAAACATGGTGGTAAAATCGTATATCTTGGTCATCAAAAATTTCTCCCACCAGTGCATCCTTATCAAAGGAAACGCAAAACCTTTAATGGGTCAACTGAGGAACGAAGTGCTCCTAAACCTATACCAGGAAATGTTGTATATGATCGGGTGAAACATATTGTTAATGAATTTGTAAAGAGTTTAAGTAGTTGTACTCTCGCATGTGACAAATCTCTATACAAGAAGAGGTCAATATTCTGGAATCTTCCTTATTGGAGATCTTTGGCAATTAGACACTGCATTGACATCATGCATGTTGAAAAAAATGTTTGTGATAGCATCATTGGTAAACTATTGAACATACTAGGAAAGACTAAAGACGGCATCAAATCTAAAACAGATTTATAATTAATGGGTATAAGAAAAGAATTATCAGTGGAGATCAGGGGTCACCGCACATATTTACCACCAGCTTGTTACACTTTGTCAAAGCAAGAGAGAAAGAGTTTCTGTGAGTGCTTGTATAATATTAAGGTTCCACAAAGATACTCTTCTAATATTCGTAGATTGGTATCAAAGAAGGATCTGCAGTTGATAGGTCTCAAATCTCACAATTGTCACACTTTAATGCAACAAATTTTACCTGTGGCTATTCTATCTATATTGCTGAAGCATGTAAGGTTTGCAATCACAAGACTATGTTTCTTCTTTAATAAAATATGCAACAAAGTGATACATCCTGATACTCTCGATAAATTATAGAAAGATGTAATTGTTACCATGTGTCAGCTTGAAATGTACTTTCCTCCATTTTTTGATATCATGGTTCATCTTGTAGTACATATTACAAGGGAGGTGAAGATGTTGGGTCCAATTTTCTTACAGTGGATGTATCCATTTGAACGCTACATGAGTGCTTTTAAAGGTGATGTTCAGAATCGTTATCATCCTGAAGGGAGTATTATTGATGGTTATGTGGCTAGGGAGGTGGTGGACTTTTGCAATGATTTTTTGAATTGCAATAAAACTTCTAGCAATCTAAAAAATTCCCATGACACTGGATCTTATTGTGGTAAAGGAACTCTGGGAGGATGAGTGAAAGGAATCAGTCATGAGTTGTGGGAACAAGAACATTTATATATTTTACACAACATCGATGAAGTTAGTAGCTACATCGCAGAACACAATGATCTTATCAAGAGAAATCATTCGCGATCCAGTTCAATGTGGCTTGCAAGAGAGCATAATCGAACATTTATTATGTGGTTTGAAGAGAAAGTCTTTAATCAACTATCTGAATCACTGAATAATGTTGTTGAGAACATAAAATGGCTCACCTTTAAGACAAAAATGGATGTCATGTCATATGAAGGTTATGACATAAACGGATTTTCATACTACACAAAGCATCAAGATGAAAGTAGTGTAGTTCAAAATAGTGGGGTCACTGTTTAAGCTTGTTTGTTGTATTTTGCTAGTGCCAAAGATAAAAGACCACACGAAGCTGAGATGTCATATTACGACATCATTGAGGACATATGGTAATTGGACTATACAAATTTCAGAGTTCCTATCTTTAGGTGTAATTGGGTTGACAACAACAAAGGAGTTTTAGTGGATGAGTTGGGTTTCAAATTGGTGAATTTTGAAAAAGATTGGTGAGAAAGATGAGCCATCCATCATGGCAGACCAAGCAAAACAAGTATTCTATATTGATGACCCAGCAAATAAAACTTGGTCTGTCATTCTTCATGGAAAAATATAGTTTATTGTAACTCCTATAAATGAAGAAGAATACTATGAAAAGTATGATGATTCCAGCCCATTCTCAGTTGGTTTTCCAAGTTTAAATGTTGAAGATAACACCGATGAATATTATAAACGTCAAGACCATGTTGAAGGAATTTTACTTGACTAACAACTCAACCAATACTAGAGGCATGTATTCTTTGAATTATTTATTTTATTATCATTCAAACACATAATCTTTTAAATATAAATCATATATCATGTATTATCATGTATACTTTTATCACTTGTGCTTTTATTAGCACTTATGTTTCTTTTATCATGTGTACTTGCAGGTTATAAAATGGCGAGTGAAGATGAACATTCTAAGCATGAACACCATGAGGATGGTAGTGGTGATGCTAAGAAAAGTATAGGTCCCACACTGATGCGTTGGCTGCAGGAGCTCAGGGCCAAATGGGAGAAATTGGTAGTCCAGTTTGATGTCACACGAGCACCTATTGGGGAACATGCTAGTGCTTTCAAGCATTACGTAGGGGCGACCATGCACAATATATATAAATTTGGCATGATGTTTCTAATGCCTTAAAAGACCTCCTATGGAAAGATATATCTGTGAGTGGAAGTGATATTATTTTAATATGTTTTTGTTTATTGATTATAATTTAGTTTGCTTGGAAAGGCATATCCTTTTTAAGACAACATTATTGCTTCTTTTGCATGTATAGGGTTTTTTCATCTAAATGAAAAAGATCACAAGAAAAAAGTGCTACAATGTTGTGGTGTACGATGGAGGACTTTTAAAACATATCTCAAAAGGGAATTTATAGATAATCCTAAATAAAAGAAGAAAGCAACAACTATGTATATTTTTATAGATCTTGAGGTGTGGGAAAGAGTTGTTGTGGCTAGGAACACGGAAGAGTTTTAGGTAATAAAGATTGTGATGTATTGTATGGATCTTTAATTTTATGCAATTAAGGAGGTGAATCTTTTTATATATATTTGCCAAGTCTAAATTGCAATACCTCATTTTAAATGATTAGGCTATTCACGAGGCCCAAAAGGAAAGACGGACCAAAAATGTGCAGGACCATGCATGGGGCCCAGTGGTTATGCCTTTTTCCACCAACTACAAGAGAAGAAACTCTCTTCTGGAGAAGAGTCTAGTACAACTCAAGCTGAGCGTCCACCCCAACACTTGTAGTGGATTGATGCTAGAAAGAATCGAGTTGGTGAAATTGTCAACCCTGCAACTAAGGAGGTGGCAGAAAAGATGGTAGGTTTATCCCAACTAAGTAAAGAGTAACTCCCACAAACTTAGATTTATTTATATCTAATTGATATTGTGATTTAATGTTTTTATGAACTATGAATAGATTGATCTCCATGAGAAAAGGAAGGAAGGAAAGTTCATCCCAACTGGCCACATGGATGAACTATCAGTTGCTCTTGGTAGAAGGAGCATCCTGGCTGTGTTAGGGGATTAGGAGCTGGCATAGGCTTCAAGTCTTATTTTGGCCCTTCACAATCTAAAAGAGGTCGTGCAGGAGGTCTTACACAAGAGGAGGTTGAAACATTAGTAGCACAGAAAGTAAAAGAAATAATATCTTTATTTCATCCTAGTCAACCTTCTCAACCTATTCATACTGTGTGTCTCTCAAGTGATGAGGTACAAGCCCATGATCCAGTTGTAGAAGGTCATGGGAGCACTCCCAATGACCCACCACAACAATCTGTAGTAAGTTTTTGTTCTATATGTTGTGTTATTAGTATGATATATTTATATAGTTGTAATAGGTATCTGTTTTACCGCTTCATATATAACTTATATTATTTCAATTCTAGGTTGGTATGAACTGTAAACTTGTAGTGGAGGTTCCAAAATATAATGTTGTGGCAGAGGGCAAGGTATACAACCTTGGTGGTACATTGCATTGCCAACAAATTACTGATGACATTTGTCGTGTGTACATCCATCTTGTGAATGACGGAATGGGGGACAAACCACTACCCAAACCTAATCCTGAATATAGTACAGTTGAAGAAGTTGAGGGTGCTATGGTGGGTTGGCCTAGAGACTTGGTTATCAATGACAAGGTACACCTTAATTCTACCATATTTTTCATATTTGACTACATATATGAACTTGTGTAATATAAGTATGGAATTTAATTAATAGGTTTGCAAACCAAAAAGTAAAAATTCTACTAGTCGTCCTCCTATGCCCAAGCCATCTTTTATTCTAGAATCCACATTCGATGAGTTGGGAAGTAAATTTAAATGTTTGTGTCAATACTTAGCCAACCAAAGCTCTGGATTACAAATGTTGATCAATTTAACAGAACATGCAATTGGGAGGGACTTTGACAATTATATTTTTCTTGATGATATTATAGAGTTGTTCTGGTATGATTGGCTGAATACTTCGTTAATAGAAGTATGGATACGGTAAGGATCTATCAATATAGAAAATTACAATAAGCATTTTTAGCTTATTTCTATATATGTAAATAATAACAAATGGTTTACAACCATTTTTATATCGAGACCACAAACTTTGATATAAGAAATGTTGGATTCTTAATTCCTTCAATCACTAGTCAAGTGGAGACACATATTGAGGATGTGGATGAGTACTTCTCTACTGCATTCAAATATTTTGCTAGTGAGGGGAAGGAAACTATCCTAATTCCTTTTAACGTCCAGTAAGTATTATTATTCAATATAAATTTTTTTTTTGGGGGGGGGGGGAAGCCAGGAGGCTATTTTATTCATCTTGCCCTCCTCTTGCAAGCCAATATGGGAAGCATTTACTAAATTGTTGTGGCAATTAAATTTGGAGGTACTAACTCCATTACATTTCTCTATTTTTAAGATATCTGCAACACATTCAGGTGGTCTGGGCAAATCAAAGCACCCGTCTGGTAGTTTTTGAAACTCCTTTGCTGCCTTGTCCCCCATCAAATTGCACTCTATTGGACTGAATTGAATACTCCAACCTTGATGGTCATTTAAAACTTGCTTGATCCTGGTTAAGAGTCTCTCATACCTTGGGTAATGGTCCTTATCCAAATTAATCATATCCACTAAAAACTTACAGTCTGTTTCGAGGACAAGATTGGATATACCATTCCTTCTTGCTATCTCAAGGGAAATATCAACTCCTATAAATTCCACATGAGTGACTGAACTCACCTTGGTACTTTTGACATGTCCTTCTATCCAGCATCCTTTGAAATCCCATGCTATAATAGCTACTGTGGCCTTGTCTAGTTTCCAAGCCGCATTGGTGTTCATTTTGATATATCATTGTAGTGGCTTTCTCCAGTGTTCTTCATTTCTGCTTACCTGGCTTGTAGGGTTACTACTATGTGCCTTATCAATAAGTTGAAGTTCATTAGTTATTCTCTGTATTTATCTCTCCACAACCTTGGTTTGGTTCTCAAACACCTACTAGTTTTGGCCCCCCCAGATGATCCAACACGTGACTAGTAGGCGTTTCCTCTTATTAGGCTCCTTCTGCATCTGCCTAATGATCCATTGTTTTCCTTCTAGTTGAAAGAAGTCAATGAGTTCATTGCCATTCAGACTATTTGTCCACACTTCCCTTGCACAAGAACAATCTCTAAGAGCATGAATGAGGGTTTCCTCATGTTCTCGGCATCTAGTATAAGTAGCATCAGTTTCCATATATCTCCTGACCCTCTTGATGTTGATTAAAATAACGTCATGCATAAGAAGCCAACCAAACATTTTGAATTTTGCTGGAATTTTAATCTTCCACAGCTTATCCCATTCCCCTTCTACAGCTAGCTCCCGTTCCTTCCTCAGAATGTTGTATGCAGACTTTGTGGTGAACTTTTCATTGGATGTCCCAGTCCATACTCTCACGTCTGATTTCATATCAGCTACTGGAGGCTCTATCTACAGAATTTTGTTTACGACCTGTTGTGGTAGCCAATCCTCGAGGAACTCCCTATCCCAATGCCCATTATCGAGAACAACACTTCTTAGGATCATATCCTTGATGGGTTCAAGTACTTCACACATTTCTACCTTGATCAGTTTCAGGTTACGATGTACCCATTCATCCTCCCAAAAGAAAATGTTGTTTCCATTTAAAGGCGTCAAGAAAGAATTGTCTGTGATCAGTTGCTTACATCTGAGAGTAGCAGCGGATAATCTGGAAAGGTTAGACATTTTTCCTGCCATAAACCTTTTGTATTTCTCTCTTATGTGATGACACCAGATAGTACTCTTGTTAGATGCTAGGTCCCATGCGTTCTTGGAAATCAAAGCAATATTCCACTCTCGCATAGACTTAAGCCCAAGTCCTCCTTCTCCTTTTTGACAAGTGACTTTGTTCCACGCTACCAGGGACATTGGACGAGTCTTGTGTCATCCCCCCCATAGAAATCTGCGTATACATCCATCTATCCGGTCACACAACCCCACTGGTAGAGACATCGTCTCCATCGTGTAGGTTGGGATGGTCTCTAAAATGGATTTTGCGAGGCAGGTCCTTCCGGCTAGTGATAGGCATTTCGTTGCCCACCCGTTAACTCTAGAATCAATTCTCTTCAAAATATTTGCATATGTGTCCCTAGTGACCCTCTTATGGATGATGGGCCCCAAGTATCTACCCAGGTTGTCGACCTCCTTGAATCTCCCTAGTTTATTTATAATCCTTTGTGTTCTTTGGGGTACACTCGCAGAAAAGAAAACTTGAGTTTTGGTTACGGAGATCATCTGACCCGAGGCCTTTTTGAAAGTCTGAAAGCATCGCTTAATGCTTCTCATTTGGTTGCTGGATGCTTCCCCGAACAGAATCAGGTCGTCAGCAAAACAGAAGTGGGAGATACTGCCTCTGTTCCTTCCCAGCTTAAAAGGTTTCCACTCGCCTTCTCTCACAGTCTTCTGAATCAACTGACTCAATCTTTCAATGCACATAACAAAGAGATATGGCGATAGAGGATCACCCTGTCTGAGCCCTCGGCTAGGTTTAAAGGGCCTGGTTTTATGCTCGTTTCATAGGATTGAACACTCCCCCATACTAATGGAGTTCATGATATAAGAAACTATGTTTTTGGGAATATCCATCTTGGCGAGGGTATCAGCAATGAAGTCCCAAGAGAGCCTGTCATAGGCCTTGGCAAGATCTATCTTAATTGCCATCATCCTTGTAGCTTTCTTCTTCCTCATCATGAAAATTACCTCCTGAGCTATGGCGATATTGTCAGTTATTCAGTGGCCAGGTACAAAGGCGCTCTAGGATTCAGATATCCATTTGGGTAGGTGTGTTTTAAGCCTCTCCACCACTACTTTAGATATCAACTTAAGGCAGTAATTGTTCAAAGAAATTGGTCGTAACTGATCACAACTCATCGGGCTCTGAACTTTGGGTATGAGGATGATGGTCGAATCACACATTTCATTGTTTAAGGCCTTTCCCGATAAGGCCCTTCTTACAGTAGTAACTACTGAACACTTCAGGATGTCCCAATGTTTCAGAACGAATAGACCATTCATGCCATTAGGTCCATTTGCTTTATAAGGATTCACAGATTTAACCATTTTGTGACATTCTTCTGTAGACTGTTACCTTGATAAGTGCAAGGTTTGTCTCTGGTTAAGTTTCTTAAACTCATCTGGCATGCTTCCCATTGCTTCCGTCTCAGTTTCTCCTATCCTGGTGAGGAGAGTTTTAAAATGAGCTCTCACCATTTCTTCTAGCTCTGACTCGTCTCTTACCCAATTGACATCCTTTTTCTTAAGCATGGTGATGGTATTTGATCTACACTGTTGTTGAACATAAGCACTATAGAATTTGGTATTGTTGTCTCCATTACGCATCCAGTCAATGTGGCTCTTCAGGCGCCACTCCTCCTCCTCCTCCTCCTTTAGCATCTCATCTAGTGCAACCTTCAAATCAGTATAGATCCCATCTGTGATCGGGTTGTAGTTATCAGCCAAGTCTTTTTCAAGTTTATTGATATTTTGCAATAGACGACTTTTGTTCCTTCTCTTGATGTTAACGTGGTCTCTATCCTAGTTGGACATATCTCTTTTTGAGTCGTTCAGAGCTTCATAGAAATCTGATCTGTGATTCCATTTCACCGCTAGCATTGCTTTGAATCCCTCATCCTTTGCCCAGCTCGCCTTCGCCATGAATCTTCTCGGGCCAGCTAGAGTGTGTTTGCTTCTAACCAAGATAGGTCTATGATCAGATTGGAGCCTGGGTAGATGTTCTACATAGATATGCTGGAATTTCTGAATGAACTCATTATTAGCCACCGCTCTATTCTTAAAGGTGAACTTAGGACCCAAGAATCTGAGGTCGTTCATCCCAACAGCTATTAAAGTTTCTTGAAAGGTTGCAGCCTCGGCATGATTGTAATGCAGGTTGCCTGCTCGCTCTGTCGGGTAACAAGTGGTATTGAAATCACCTAGAATGATCCATGGCTTATTGAATGATTCCCCCATCTTGATAATATGCTTCTAAAGGAGTTTTCAGAAAGTAATATGCGGGTTTGCGTAAACAAAGGTGACGTGTATTTTACTACGCACTTAAATGCAAGTATACGTGTCGAGTAATATAGGCCTTGTGAGGCCCGAGTCGAACTCAGGGATACGTGAATGATTGGAGACTTCTACTAACTAATCGCAATCAACTAGGCCGATTAACAAAGTAGGGTTTTGTTGTTCAAATTGAAAGAAAATAAAAATCAAACAAAGAAAACAATCGATTAAAGGTTAATTTAATCAATTCAAAGGGATATCTTTAGGATGGCGGTTTCACCGCGGGTCAACATTGTATTCGGTTTCATATAACTCCTCAATCTTCTCTCTCTATCCGAGTAGTGGCCTGAAAATAGAATTACCCACTGTCGTAGTGTAATTCACTACTTAGGTTTAGGTTGATTCCACCGTCGTAGTAATCATTCCCCTAAACTAAGCGCATTATAAACGATCTCTCAGTTCCCACCATTAATTTTACAACTCCTTTGTCAAGGGTTTTATTGATTAATGTAGATTTCGTCTCTTTTCAACCGTTAATCCTTCTGTCGAAGTGATTAAGGGCATTACGTTATTATTATGGTGATCAAGCATAACAATATATATGGAGAAAACGAATCTATACCACGGATTTAAGAGAGAAAATATGAATTATCAATATAAAATTGTCATACAATGCATTCCCGGGCTACTCCCGGTCCTAAAGATTGAGGGTTTTAGCCTCTCATGTTCATCTTACACGAATACATGGTAGAAATTGGGGAATTCATAAGAAAAACGTGAACTAGATGGGAAAAACCCCAGAACGAAGAAGAATCGGTGGATCCTTGGCGTAGAACACAAACTTTCCCCGCCTGTCGGTGGTGGAAATTATCTTCGGCAGCGTCCGAATCAACTGGGATGAGCTTCTCGGCCTCCGTTCTCCTTTCTCTCCTCCTCGACACTCGTGCAATCCAAAAATGAGATCATTATCCCGTATGGGCGGCCGTCATTAGGTATAAGTCCCTAATTAGGTCGTCAAATAACAACAGCTGTCCGATCGAGATCAAAACAGATCCAACGCATATCTGCCGGTGTCGATACCATCGACGCGGGTCGATGGTATCGACGAA
This sequence comes from Alisma plantago-aquatica, assembly GCA_963693085.1. Classification (NCBI taxonomy): domain Eukaryota; kingdom Viridiplantae; phylum Streptophyta; class Magnoliopsida; order Alismatales; family Alismataceae; genus Alisma; species Alisma plantago-aquatica. The sequence continues at coordinate 910,633,576 of OY856411.1, read as the reverse complement.
GCGGATTAGCGGCAGCTTTCCTTTCTTTTATTCTGAGCGTCTGTGGTGATCTCGATACCATCGACTTGCGTGTCGATGGTATCGACTCCTTTAGCGTCGGTTGTTGTCGTTTAGCGACGCTGTAGCTCTCCTTGTGTCGATGGCATCGACTTGCGTCGATGGTATCGACTTTATCCTCGCCAGCAGCCTGGAAACATCTCGATGCCATCGACTTGGGTGTCGATGGTAGCGACTCTGTATTGCTCTTCTCGGCTGACAACCTGTGGCTTGGTCGATGGTATCGACATCTGTCGATGGTATCGACGGATGTAGATACTTGTTTTTCCTGAAATTGCACAACAAGACCAAATAAATCCACACGATTTATGATAAGATGATCAATAATGCTTAAAATAATGAAATAAAGGGGATTTGATATAAAATGATGGCAAAGACCAAATAAAGTGAATTATGCAATAATATCCATGAAAATGAGTAATTAAGGCACAAAACTCATATAAAATAGGTCTATAAATGCGACTCAAAATCATCGCATCAAACTCCCCTAAGCTTAAACATTGCTCGTCCTCGAGCAACTAATCCTTAGAATGGAATTGCGAATGTCAACTAACAATCAAAACACCAACCCACCTCACAAATGACTCCCACTGGACGTTCTCAAACCGGCCTACCCTAATCACAGAACAGTAATTACCCTATAGGCGACAATAACCATCAATAAAAGAAATTATCCTTCAAACTGATGAACACTATCACATAAGGCAGTTAACATAATAAAATTTGCCGATTCAGCATTAGTGCATCTTGTGATCACCTACACTACGTTGCTCGCCCTAACTACCATCTACATGGAAGTAGTTCTCCTGATAAACATGAGTGAGGAGAAAATCACGGTGGCCTACCAATCCGAGCAACGGGTGGATGGAATGGGTGGTTCATGGAAGAATTTGGAAGTATTACACAGTTTCAAAATGCATACAATAAAATGCCCTAAATGATGCAAATGCACATTGAAAATACCCTAATGCTTAAAATTGGGTGGAATGATGCATGCACTAACCTTCCACCTCAAAAAGAGATAGAAATCTAATTAAGCCACATCATGTACTCAATTCCCTTGTTATGCAAGTGATATCCTGTTCCTTTCTCCCTCTTATTCCTTTTCTTTCTTTTTCTAACATTTATATATTTTTTTTCCAGAATTTTTTTCTTCTGTTTTTTTTTGCAGTTAACATGTATAAGGCCATTTTCTTTCCAATTGGAGATCTTTGCTTTATTTCGAGGGTATGGAACAAATTAGATCACCTATTTAGGAAAACTGAGATACATGGTGTACTTATGCATGAAAATCATGAAAGTTATGAGTGCAACTACATGACATGCACCTAAGGGTAATGTGCATGTATCACTATATATTTTTTTCATTATTCTATGCAAAAACATGAAAATAACAATGCAAAACCTATCTACATGCCATGCACGCAAAAGATATTGAAGCTGCACTTTACTTCCAATTCTTGGGTGGATTATAGGAAATGGGGTGGAATGATCACAAGATTAAGTGACTGAACCTTAAAAGAACATTATGTGTCCCTCCTTATTGACATGTGTAGTAGTTTAAAGGGTTCTTTCTCTTACATCTGATTAAGGTCTCATTACCATTTGATTAGGCTAGGCTCAAACAACCGTTACTATCCACTTTTCATGAGTCAAAGGGGGTGTGGGTATGACATATTGCTTCAAAGTTGACATAATCAATCATTTTCATAGAACAAGTTCCCCAAGGACAACCAAGTAAAGCTATCCAAATGACACAGAAAAATTTTCAATTCCCTTAATTTCCCATGAAAAATCGAGATGACAATTTTTACGACATCCACAATTACACTAGATAGATGTGGATCCTAAACAAACACTAAAATTGCAAGAACAAATAACAAAGCAGAAACTAAAAACAACTAAAGAAAAGATAAAAGATAGAGCTGTTCCAGCCACCCCCCTAAGCTTGAATCCGACTATGGCCTCATAGTCAAAAACTAACTTAAGGGTGGAACAGTGATACCAGATCAGTCCGATGGTGGTGGAGGCGGGTATTGCGGGGCCGTAGGGTCCGGATTTGCTCTGGATGACACTTGGCACAAGTGGAGGAAGAAATCATTGAAGATGTGACTTCATTTGACCAATAACCCTGTCTTAAATAACTGACCCCAACACTGCTGTGGGCCCGTCGATACCATCGACGGAAGTCGATGGTATCGACTCGCTGATTAGGGCAACTGCCTCGCGAGTCCGGCCGCCGCCTTTTTCACTTGAAAATGTCGATACCATCGACAGACCCGTCGATGGTATCGACTTCACTGAGTCGATTTCTTCTAAAAATCTCCAGAGATCTCGATGGTATCGACTGGCATGTCGATACCATCGACACTTTTATTGCGACCTGCCTGTGACCATGTCGATGTCATCGATGGGGTCGTCGATGGTATCGACGCAGTGCGATTGCTGCTTGTGCCAACCTGAACCCATGTCGATACCATCGACGGATGTGTCGATGGTATCGACCCTGCCTGTTCCTGCACATTTAACAACTGGATCAAGGTATCATTTTTAAACTAAAAAGTAAACAAAATAAAAGCAAACTACACCTAACATTAAACTATCCTAATGTACCAATGGTTGGGTTGCCTCCCAACAAGCACCCTTCTTTAGCGTCTTAGGCTAGACGGTGTGACAATCATCATCTTTTCACCTTGGGAACTGGGCTTAGAGGATCATTCGGTAATTTGAATTCAACACGATCTCCTCCAATGCCCAAAGACAGAGTACCTCTCCCTAAGGCAGTCACGACATCTGCCGTTGCTTGAAACGGTCTTCCTAAGAGAATTTCACAGCTTTGGAGTGGTGGCATGTCTATGACGACGAAGTCCACCGGAAATATGAATCGGTCAACCTTGACTAGAACATCTTCACATACTCCATAGGGTCTCACGGTAGACCCATCCGCCAATTCAATTGTTGCGGCTGACCTCTTTATCTCTTTTAACCCTAGCTTATGAAAAGTAGCCAAAGGCATGAGATTGATGCTAGCGCCAGAATCACATTGCGCTCTAGAGACCTGTTGACCACCTATTGAACACGGAATGTAAAAACCTCCTGGGTCTTTTCTCTTCTTTGGTGAACTCCCATGAATCATCGAGCTCACCGTCTCATTCATCCAATAAATTTCATCTTCTTTTATCCGCCTCTTCTTATTTATGATCTCCTTAATGAACCTCCCATAGGCGGGCACTTTCTCAATCATCTCCACCAGCGGAATGTTGATATGCAGCTTGCAGAATATTTCCAAGAATTTCCTATAGTGTCGGTGCTCCTTCTTCGGCTTTGGATTGTCCCGATTTGACACATCTGCCGCATTGACACTCTTGTGAGGAGGCACATATGAGTCTTTCGGGGGTACCTCCCCTAAGCTTGCTTCACTCACTATCTCAGACGTGTTCTTGTGCAAGTCATCCTCATTAGTAGCAGCTTGTTGTGGTTCCTCTTCCACCTTCTTTGTCTCCGCATGTGCACAAACTTGCACTTCCTCTTTTTGCCCAGGTGGAGATACAGTATTCACAACTCTATCAGATTTTCTGAAGAAAGGGTTTCCACCCGACAGTCTATAGTAGGTGCGTGGAAATGGTATTGCCGGTGTTGCATTAACATTGAACGTTATTCTCTTTTCCTCTGCAACTTCTTGCATCTGAGATTTTTCTTCATTACTCACCACAGAAATGTATTTGACCTGATGGTGCGCTTGAACCACATTCGCGTTCTCGACTGGTTTCTGTTGATTGGCGTGCTTGATAGCCGCCACTTCACTTGAAATCTGAGCCACGGTGGTCTCTAATGCCCGCATTTGTGCTCCATGGCTTTGCAGCGTTTGCCCAAATTTGGTTAGAATGTCACCTTGAGATTGCAATTGCTTACCAAACATGGCCATCATCTCTTGGTTTTGTTGAACCATTTGAGTTAATAATTCAGTGTTCTTGTCCTCGGCTTTCTGCTGTGGCTTTGCATCCGGATCTTGTAGAAAGTTATTCGGATCCTTCCAAGAAAACTTTTTATCCTTTCTCCATGAATAGTCATTGTTTCTATATCCCTGTTGTTGCATGAATTTCACTTGGGCCTCCCCATCATCAGATGCATCCTCCTTAGTTAACACCTTCTTGGCTAGAAGATCTAACTTATCATTCAGCTCTCTCACTATTCTGGATTCGCCGGCAGCCTTGACATGTTCTACTGCACCTCTGTCGCCCCATGACTGTTTCCGAGCCATGTTCTTTAATATCTCCCAGCATCTTGTATCCGTGTTGTTCAAGAAAAATCCTGAACCGGCCGAGTCCAAATTGCTTCTATCATGCTCAGAGAGAGCAAAGTAGAAGATCTTCACTTGGTTTTCCTTGTCCAGTCCATGATGTGGACATCTCCTCAACATGACTTGAAATCGCTCCCAAGTCTCAGAATAGGTTTCACCCGCCTGTTGGGTGAAATTATGAATCTTCCGGATCATATCATTGGTCTTCTCAGGAGGGAAGAACCTCTCGAAGAAAACCTCTACCATGTGATCCCATGATTCTACAAACTCGTCGTCGAGGTTGTGGAGCCACTCTCTTGCTACTCCCGCCAAGGAACTGGGGAATAACTTGAGGTAAAGCACATCCTGTGGAAATCGATCGATCTTCACCATATCGCAATTTTCAACAAACTGACTAATGTGTGCCACTAGATCTTCATTTTTCAGTCCGTAAAATGCGTTTGATTTAACTAGGTTAATCAATGCTGGATCGATCTTGTAAGTTGGAATGTCCAACCCCTTTTTCTTTATAGGCCCTTTTGATGTAGAGGAAGAAGACGCCTTGATCTTCTCCCATATTGTCTGTGCTTCAGCCATTACTTCTTCTTGTTCTTGCTCAGTTTCTGAATTTATATCACTGTGGTGTTCCTCCTCATAGTAGTCCTCGTCCTCTGGTCCCGTAGATGGAACCTCAGGTGTGCGATTCACGTAGTCTCGACTACATGTGTGCACCATGCAAAGTACCTAAAAAATGGAAATAGGGGTTCAGTACAATGCTTTGAAAGAGTCAACACAATTATAGAGAAATACAGGAATTTTTGAAATTGTTTTAAAATAAATAATAAAAAAAAATGTGGCCTAGAATGGCCGCTCTTAGCACTCAAAGTGCCAATAATTCGCCGTATCCCCGGAAACGGCGCCAAAAACTTGACGTGTATTTTACTACGCGCTTAAACGCAAGTATACGCGTCGAGTAATATAGGCCTTGTGAGGCCCGAGTCGAACTCAGGGATACGTGAATTATTGGAGACTTCTACTAACTAATCGCAATCAACTAGGCCGATTAACAAAGTAGGGTTTTGTTGTTCAAATTGAAAGAAAATAAAAATCAAACAAAGAAAACAATCGATTAAAGGTTAATTTAATCAATTCAAAGGGATATCTTTAGGATGGCGGTTTCACCGCGGGTCAACATTGTATTCGGTTTCATATAACTCCTCAATCTTCTCTCTCTATCCGGGTAGTGGCCTGAAAACCGAATTACCCACTGTCGTGGTGTAATTCACAACTTAGGTTTAGGTTGATTCCACCGTCATAGTAATCATTCCCCTAAACTAAGCGCATTATAAACGATCTCTCAGTTCCCACCATTAATTTTACAACTCCTTTGTCAAGGGTTTTATTGATTAATGTAGATTTCGTCTCTTTTCAACCGTTAATCCTTCTGTCAAAGTGATTAAGGGCATTAAGTTATTATTATGGTGATCAAGCATAACAATATATATGGAGAAAACGAATCTATACCACGGATTTAATAGAGAAAATATGAATTATCAATATAAAATTGTCATACAATGCATTCCCGGGCTACTCCCGGTCCTAAAGATTGAGGGTTTTAGCCTCTCATGTTCATCTTACACGAATACATGGTAGAAATTGGGGAATTCATAAGAAAAATGTGAACTAGATGGGAAAAACCCCTAAACGAAGAAGAACCGGTGGATCCTTGGCGTAGAACACAAACTTTCCCCACCTGTCGGTGGTGGAAATTGTCTTCGACAGCGTCCGAATCAACCGGGATGAGCTTCTCAGCCTCCGTTCTCCTTTCTCTCCTCCTCGGCACTCGTGCAATCCAAAAATGAGATCATTATCCCGTCTGGGCGGCCGTCATTAGGTATAAGTCCCTAATTAGGTCGTCAAATAACAACAGCCGTCCGATCGAGATCAAAATAGATCCAACGCATATCTGCCGGCGTCGATACCATCGACGCGGGTCGATGGTATCGACGAAGCGGATTAGCGGCAGCTTTCCTTTCTTTTATTCTGAGCGTCTGTGGTGATCTCGATACCATCGACTTGCGTGTCGATGGTATCGACTCCTTTAGCGTCGGTTGTTGTCGTTTAGCGACGCTGTAGCTCTCCTTGTGTCGATGGCATCGACTTGCGTCGATGGTATCGACTTTATCCTCGCCAGCAGCCTGGAAACATCTCGATGCCATCGACTTGGGTGTCGATGGTAGCGACTCTGTATTGCTCTTCTCGGCTGACAACCTGTGGCTTGGTCGATGGTATCGACATCCGTCGATGGTATCGACGGATGTAGATACTTGTTTTTCCTGAAATTGCACAACAAGACCAAACAAATCCACACAATTTATGATAAGATGATCAATAATGCTTAAAATAATGAAATAAAGGGGATTTGATATAAAATGATGGCAAAGACCAAATAAAGTGAATTATGCAATAATATCCATGAAAATGAGTAATTAAGGCACAAAACTCATATAAAATAGGTCTATAAATGCGACTCAAAATCATCGCATCAAAAGGTTATTAGCATTGAGTGATTCACACATCAAGTGACAAACTATCTGTGATAGTTTATAATCTGTATATGACAATTGTGATCCTTCCAGCAGACCCAGATTCCCCCTGCAAACCCTTGGGTTTAGACTCTAAAGGAACGATTAAATCCCAGCTTCTTAATGCTGTTGGTAGCTCTGTTACTGCTCAACCAAGGCTCAACAATGGTGACAACCTTAGGTTTATACACAACCATTAGTTCTTTCAAATTAAGTTGTGTTTCCTTCTTTCCTATTCCCCGGATATTCCAACATAGGATGTCCAGCATAATTAACTTGATTGGGTTTGTGTCTCGTTGATTACATCCCCCTCTAGTTCTACATTTTCCTTATCTTCCTCACCTCTTCTATAGGGTTGTCACTGCCAATTATATAAACGGTGTTGTTCCCTTGTTCTTCAGGTGGCTCAGTTGCTGATATCCCCATGTCCTTTCTTTGTAGGCTCCATCTTCTGTTCTCAGGTGATAGGAAAAGTTTTCCTTTCCTCTTTCATTTCGTTTTGGTGCCTCTTCCTATGCTCTTCCATCCCCCTATGTTCATTTGAAAACCTGAGATGGCTTCATTTATGGTTTGAATGGTGTCTGGTGACATAGTTTCCTTGTAGTCCTCTTTGGTAGTTCTGGCTTCCATCATTTCCTCTTCCACCTCTCCTTCCTCTAAAGCTATTACTTCTACCACTTCGTCAAGTTCAGGGCTGGCAATGGCATGATCCACCTTGGATTGGCTACTTGGTCTTGCTTCATTTCTCATCGCACTCGTAATATTCTTCAGAACTGCCCGGTTTTCAGCATCTGTGTCTGTAGAAGTCATTTGTTTCTTCTTCTTCCTCCAGACCTTAGTGGTCTTCTTGCTTTGGTTTGAACCTTCACTGCGCAACATGGTATTTTCAGAGGTTGCTCTCTCTTCAGCGTGTTCTTCCGGCTCACCTTCAAGGACCCCAAATCTATTGATGTCCCTAATTTCATTGGTAGGTTCCTATTTCCTTGTTTGCTTTCTTCCATTACCTTTTCTTCTCTAGGTTTGCCATTCGTTCTATTGGTGTATATGGGGAAGCATACTTGTTCTTTCTTCTTTATGCACCTGGCCAACTTTGTCTTCATCGTTCATCTGGTGATGATCATCGTAGTCTTTAGAGATGTGCCCCTCGTCTCCGCTTATGGCACAAATTTAAGGGATTCCCTTGTATTCTATCTCGTACTCCACCCCGTTAATAAGAATGATAGGACACAATTCCTTTGTAGTATCCAGTTCTATGGACAAATGAGAAAACTTTCTCCTCGTCCTACTTGCAGTGTGACTGTCTACCTTGATGAGCCTCCCCAAGGCTAGTCCAATGTAATCAAACATGGTCGATACATATAGATGATGAGGTAAGTTCAGAACACGCACCCATGAGATAATCCATTCAGGGAATTCCTCTCTTGGCTTAAATGTTGGAAACCATTCCCATACCACTAAATTTAGGTCAAAAATCTTCCACGGTCCTCCAATTAGGGCTTCTTCAAAATCTCTTCGGCATGAAGGTTGAATTATGAAGTGTCCGAGTTCCATTTCATACATTTTGAACCTCCCGGAGATCTTCCACATGAGTTTTAGTCTATCCCTAAGGGTCATGTACCCTATATTAGCTCCTAGCAATCTAACCACAATGGCATCTTTACAAGGTTTGGCTAGTCACTCTTCTACTTCAGGAACCACAGAGATGGCTGGTACGTGGTCTATCTCGCCCAAAGTGACTTCCCCTCCTTATAAGACTTATTCAAAGAGTTTCTCTAGAAAGGCTTCACAGCTTCCTTTTGTTTTAGATCCACTGACCGTATAAATGAAAGATCGCATCATTTGTCCCTCTCCCCAGAGATCTCCATTCTTCGCCCCAGAAGTTTGTCCCGACCCTAAGTTACTTTCTTTAGCGGTTTTTTTTGCATTTAGGGGCCCTTTGGGGTTGGTCGAAGAAGGTTCTAGGATTCCTTCCTTGTTTGCCGTCTGTCATCCTCTTGCATAATTGAACTGCAAACCTAATTCTTCTATAATGAATCCATTTGATGTGCTGACGGTCTCTGAGTTACTGACCCTCTCCATGTTTTCCTCGTTGGACTGTGACTCCACTTCAGTGCCTTGCCTGCAAGTTCCTCCGCCATGATCTACTTCGGGATCTGGGTTTCTTCTGCCACCGCCTACGCCGCCAGAACCCCTCCGTCCCCTAGGTTTCATTGCACCCTAACAAATATAATTTTAATAATGAATAAAATTATTTATTTTAATGTTTGTTTTATTCTTACTCAGAGCTAGACATTGGGAATTAGTGGTGATTGTCCCAAAATTGATGACTCTTTATTATCTTGTCCCAATGGGTAAAACAACAAGGGGTCACAAACTGAAATTGCCAGCTATGGAGTAAGCATAAATTTAGTCAATGCTTCAACATGATATTTCTATTCAGAATTTCTATTTTACCAACTATCATTTAATTGATAGGGGTATAAAGGCTTTTTGTGAAGCTGGAGGACAAATACCCACAAAATTAAAGATGTTGACTTTGAAAAATGTCAAGGTAGCTACTTTGACAACTGCTTAGTCTTATATGTATTAATTTTCAACTCCTATATGTCAACTCTTATAGTCTTATCTCAACTCCTGTTTATAGTAGTTTACTAACATTAGGTATAATTCGTTATTTGTAGTGTCATATACAAAATAATGACTGGGCTTGTGGCTACTATGTAATGAAATATATGTAAGCAATTGTCAAACATGCATCATATGACATTCAGACTATAGATCATGTAATAAAGAATAACATCATAAATTTACAAGTGATTGTAGTCATTTTATAAAATATTAGCATGTGCATTTTCTGTTACAGATCTTTATAGCTCAGAGTTACACACGTGAGGACTTAAATGAATTATGAGAAGAGTGGTCAGATGCTTTTCTAAATGAAGTTAATATAGCATTGGATTAAATATGTTATCTCCAATTATATATGTGGTTTTAGTACTCTTTCATATTTACTTTTGTATCTGACATTTAATATCATCTGAGACTTGCAATCTATCATTTTGTAAATTATTATGTGATTATGTGTAACTCAACTGAATATATGAATCATTTTTCTTATTAATGTGTGGTTTGGAATGGTGACGGTTGAGCATCAATGCTCCCCTCTCCTATACCCTAGTGCTTTTTGTTCTTCTGTTCTGCATCTGCAGATTAAAAAAAAACAATTATACCCTATAGGGTCGGTTATCTTAAAAAACTAACCCTATAGGTATCTCGGTCGTGTCGCGTAGAACAGTCGTGTTGTGGCATAAAATGGCCATGTTGGGATATGGTAGAATGGTCATGCCACATAGCACGGCCGTGTTAGGATATGGTAGCACGACCGTGTTAGGATATGGTAGCACGGCCATGCCACGTAGCACGGTCGTGCTAGCATATCCCAACACAGTCGTGCTACGCGGCACAGCCATTCTACCATATCCCAAAATGGTTGTAGACTCTATTGAGTCAATTTTCTTCATATAACCGTCCTTAAAGAGCATCTTTAGGGTCGCTTATTAAGAAAAACCGACCTTATAGGGTCTGGTTATCAGCAAGCTCAATCTATATACTCTATTGAGTCAGTTTTCTTCATATAATCGTCCTTACAGAGCATCTCAAGGGTCAGTTATTAACAAAAACTGACCTTATAGGGTTCAGTTACAATTTTGTTTCTCGTTTGGGGTTAGTTTTTGATAGTCTCTTGGGTCAGTTTTACTATATAAGGTCGGTTTTCTTTGGTTAAAAAAATTGACCCTATAGAGCAATTTCTATAGTGACAACCACTTAGGTGTCGGCTAAAAAGTGACACTATAGGATTAAAAAAACTGATGTTATAGACCATTACTGTACTAGTGAAAAAATATTATATATTGTCGAAGCATGTAAGGTTTGCAATCACTAGACTTTGTTTCTTGTTCAACACTCTATACAACAAAGTTATTGATCATGAGAATCTTGATAAGTTACAAAGAGAAGTGGTTGTTACCATGTGCCATCTTGAGATGTATTAATCTCCTTCATTCTATGATATCATGTTACATCTTGTTTCCCATTTGACTAGGGAAGTGAAAATATTAGTACAAATTTTCTTGCATTAGATGTATTCTTTTGAACGGTACATGCGTGTTTTAAAGGTGACATTCAAAATCGTTATCAGCCCGAAGTGAGTATTATTAAGCGTTATGTGGCCTGGGAGGTTATGTACTTTTACATTAACTTTTTGAGTTGTAATGAAGCTCCTATAAATGACAAGAATATTGACAACTATTCCGACAAAGGTACGTTAGTAGCACTAGTGAAAGTAATCAGTCATGAGCTGTGGGAACAAACTCACTTGTATATTTTACACAACAATGATGAAGTGAGTGTTTATATCACTGAACATAACAATTTGATCAAGACAAGATATCCTTGATCCAATTCAATGTGACTTGCTAGAGAGCATAACAAGACATTTATTAGGTGGTTCAAAGATAAAGTCTTACGTCAACTATCTCAAACACCAAATAATATTGCTAAAAATATTTATTGCCTTGCCTTAAATAAAAAATGAATGTTATGTCTTATGAAGGGTTTGACATAAAGGGGTTTTCATATTAAACAAAGTTCCAAGATGATAAGAGTGTCATCCAAAATAGTGGGGTCACCCTTCCAGTATCTTCATTTTTTTCTAGTGCAAAGGATAAGAGTCCACGTGAAGCTAAAATGTCATATTACTGTGCCATTGAAGAAAAATGGGAGTATGACTGCATATATTTTGGAATTATGATGTTTAATTGTAATTGGGTTGATAACACCAAAGGTGTTGTAGTGGATGAATTGGGTTTCTCATTAGTGAATTTTGAAAAGGTTGGCGAGAAGGGTGAACCATTCATAATGGCATCACATACAAAGTAAGTATTTTATATTGATGATCCTGCAAATGAAAAATGTTCAGTTGTTCTTCATGGTAAAAGACAGTTCATTGAAGATCCTATAGATGAAGAAGAGTATTATGACAAGTATGATGAATCCAGTCCATTCTCAGTTGGCTGGCCAACACCAAATATTGAAACTGACAATGAATTATATGTGCATGCAGATCACACAAAGGGAATGTTAATTGATAAAAGATCTCAATATTACAGTCATGGTTTTATTTTTTTAAATGTTAGATATGCATTTTACAATCTTATATTTCATTGTTTTACTATTTTTATATGACATTTTTTAGATGGAGTTTGACCATGATGATGGTTACTGTGAGGATGGGAATCATCACGATGTCCACCTTGACACTGGTGAAAGTTGTGTATTGTTTAATTATAGAGATGTGCATTTTACAATATGTCTATCTTGTTGTATTTTTGTATTTTTTTATTGCATTTATAAGTTATATATTTTAATGACATATATGTATTTTTGTTGGATGCCAATCTCACGATGCCCTTAGGGTTCGCGAGCCGGGGAGGCAGCCGCGGAGGCGGCTGTGGGAGCCATGGAGGCCGTGGTCAAGGCCACGCCAGTCTGAGTACCAACACAATGGAGCCTGAAAGTGTGACACCAACAGCGCACGATCCTACCAGAGTGGCGACGGCTGCGCAAGCGGCGGTGACCCCGTCTCCGGACACAAACATGCAGGAAGCAGCGTCCGCTGAATCTAACCCGCGACGCTCCTACAAGGAGGCGTACGTAGGAAAGGATACTGGCCTTATATCCTACATCAACCCAACCTCTCTGGACATCCTTAAGGAGGAGGATATTAGAGACGCCCTTTCAGGCGCCCTGCCTTCCTTTTCAGTCCAAAACTCATCCCTCCAACCCCTCATGGTGCCCTGGCAATTTGCAGTCGCCGTCAAAGCCATAGGCATCACGATCGAGTTTCAAGCTCTTGTCACTAAGATCAACCTTATGTGGATTCCTACGGCGCAGTTCAGGGTCATCGACATGGAAAATAGGTACTACATAGTGCAACTTGGCAACAAAGATGACTATGTTAAAGCCATGGCAGGAGGCCTGTGGACAATTTTTGGTAATTATTTGTCAGTCCAATCTTGGATCCCTGCGTTCCGGCCATCTGAAAAAATCCCTCGCAAACTGGTGCTTTGGATGCGGGTAGCCGAGCTTCCGGTCTTACTATACCAGAACCAACTTCTCACTCACACCGGAAACGTTGTGGGCAAGACAATCAAAGTCGATGAGAACACCCTCGTGGGCAATCGCGGGAAGTTTGCTCGAATAGCTGTTGAGATTGAAACCCAGAAGCCGCTGTTGTCGGCCATCTTTATCAATGGCGAGCATTTTCACTTGGAGTACGAGAACCTGCCACAAATCTTCCTGAAGTGTGGTCGCCTTGGCCATGTTGGCGATGAGTGCAAGCATTCATCCGCCCCTTCCACGGACCTGGCGTCCACATCACTACCGATACTGGTCCCGGCGGTTACCTATACTGCTGCGATGCATGCAAAGTTGCATGAACGACGTAAACAAACAGCTGCTAAGCCTGTGAGCAATAATCGCACCCCCGCGGGCGAAGGGGGGCAGACCAAGACGATTCCAAGAACCAGTGTTACCAACCTGGGGGAGGAGGCCGATGGATTTCAGCCTGTCTTGAGCAAGAAGGTGAAGCAATGGCTACGGGAAAAGGAGGCCGCAGTAAAGGCCCAACAAACAAGTGAGGATACAAGCAAGGAGACGACCCCCCTAGATAACACCTCCGTTTGGCTTTCAGAGAATGAGGTTGTGATTGGGAGGGCTCACAACAACACTGATGACCCTATCTTCCAGTTCCAGTCCACCCAGCTAGCGGGTGCAGCGGCCACCAGCAGACACACTGCCCGCCATGTCAGGAATGACAGTGGGTTTGTGATGCTGAGGAACTGTAAAATCATTATCCAATCCACGCAAAGTCCAGATCATGTTCACAAGAAGGGGCGTGTCAGAGAACCAGTGGATGAAGGCCCAGCCAACCCCACTCCCCATGCGAAGCGAATCCTGGAATTCCAGAAGCACCTTGAGGATGCTACTGCAGCACGAGTCGAGGCCATGACTACTGAGGAAGAAGAACAGTCTGTGGGACTGTGTGCATCCCTTCAATAATCTCTTAATGAACATGTTTTGCTGGAACATACAAGGTGCAGGCCTTGATAAGAAGATTCGGCTAATCAAAGAAATGAAATTTAGTCACAATCTCAAAATAGTTGCCATCATTGAACCTCGGTGTAGCGGCACTATTGCTGAAACTATCATCTAGAAATAGGGTTTCAATTCCTCTGACAGAGTAGAGGCGACTGGCTTCTCTGGCAGCATTTGGCTCGCTTGGGATCACCATATCTGCTCGGTGGAGATTCTGATGAATCATCGCCAATTCATCCATTATAATGTCAACTCAAGCTGGTTCCTAACCATTGTCTACGTGATCCCCAACCCTTCCAAAAGGCAGTTCCTGTGGGGGAACATCTGGAGGAGATCTCCCAATCGGTCTCGGCAGCTTGGGCAGTAATGGGGGACCTTAATACCATGCTGAATGTGAATGAAAAGTGAGGGAGTGTCTTCTTCGACTCTCGAGCGAGTAGGCGCTTCCATGAAGCTCTTATTAACACTGGCCTTGCGGAGCTTAATTCCAACGGACCCTTCTTCACCTTCCAACGTCAAGCGCTCATGGAATGGTTGGATCGTGTGCTAGCTAACTCGGAATGGATGGACAAGTTCGAGTACGCGTCCGTCACAGTGCTGCCCCGCCTGTACTCTGACCACCACCCCGTCTTTCTTTCATGCGGTGATAGGTCACCCCGGAGGCCTTTCTTCCGCACCAAGGCATGCTGGAACTCTATCCCAGAATTCCGTGATGAGCTCCTCTGTCAATGGCCGGCAGACTCGACATTCCAAGACGGCCTCCGCTTCTTTAAAGACAAGGCTGTCAAGTGGGAGGCAAAGCGTGCTAACTTACAGTGCAAGGAGAAGCAGCGTCTCCTCACCCATATCGCCAAGGCCCAGGTACAACAACAATCCCTAACTCACGTTCCTAATGTTGATAACTCTATCTGCTCCTAGGAACGCCTACATGAGATCCTCCTTAGGGAGGAGCTGGACTGGCAGCAGCGTGCACGCATAGACTGGCTCAAGGCCAGTGATCTGAATACCAAGTTCTTCCAATCATATGTGAAGGCGCGAAGGCACTACAACAAGCTCAGCTGTCTAAAAAATACTGCTGGCGATTGGGAGTCATCCCCCGATGCGATCAGAATGCTTGTTCTCCATTTCTTCGAACACCTGATGACACAGACCCACCCTACTGATATGCGCCGCATCCTTCACTTCCCCGGGGCGTTCCCCGACATCGCTGCTAATGAGTACGCCAAGCTGGAAGACGAACCTACTATGATGGACATTAAAAGGGTAGTCTTCTCCATGGAGCCGCTAAAAGCACCTGGCCCTGACGGTGTGCATACTGGTTTCATCCAAACAAACTGGGATCGTGTGGGCTCGTCTATTGTTCGCACTGTCCAAGAAGTTTTTTGTACTGAGTACATTGATGAAGCTCTAGCAGACTCCCATATGGTCCTAATTCCTAAAGTAGCATCTCCACAATGCTGCGGCGACCTCAGGCCTATCTCGCTGAATAATAGCTGCTTCAAGATCATATCCAAGGTCATTGTTGAGAGGCTGAAACCTTTTATGAATGACTGGATTACACCCACACAGTCCAGCTTCATTCCAGGGAGACGCATTAGTGATAATATCCTGCTTACTCAAGAGATTATTCATTCCATGAGATTCTGCTCCTTGAAGAAACCTTATATGTGCATCAAGCTCGATCTTGCTAAAGCCTTTGACAGGATGAACCGGGACTTCATCCGGGACACCCTTCAGAGGACTGGTATTCCACACAAGCTCGCGAACATCACCATGCAAATCATCAGCAAGGGTTCGACCTCCATCCTTTGGGAAGGTGTCCCACTCTCGCCTTTCAAGTCCACGCAAGGAGTCCGGCAGGGGGATCCGGTTAGTCCTTATGTCTTCGTCCTGTGTATGGAGCGGCTCAGCCAAGCTATCTCTTCTTCTATTGCAACCAATGAATGGAAGGTCATCACTCTATCCTGAGGAGGAACTCAACTATCGCACGTGTTCTTCACGGATGACATTCTCCTTCTGGGGGAGGCTTCGATCAGCCAAGCTCGCACCATCAACACCATTCTGGAAGCTTTTTCTGCACCATCGGGGCAAAAAGTATCTAAACTGAAATCAAAGTGTTATTTCAGCAAGAACACTCTGCGTTCTCTGGCCCGATCGATTAGCAGGAGATTGGGTTTTGGGAGGACGCACGACCTTGGGCGCTATCTGGGTGTGCCGTTGCTACACCACCGAGTGAACAGGGAAACCCATGGCGATATCCTGTCTGTCATCCATAGGAGACTCAATAGTTGGACTCTCTGGCACCTTTCCCTTGCTGGAAGGGTAACTCTTGCCAAGTCTACTCTTCAGGCGATTCCCACATACACCATGCAAACAGTCAAGCTTTCTCCTCACCTCTGCGATGACATCAACCAAATGGTCTGTCGGTTCATTTGGTCTGGCACCGGATCTCAGAAGAAATCCTCGTTGGTCGCATGGAAGAAAGTTTCCTCTTCCAAGGATGTTGGAGGGCTAGGAATCCGGGATGCCTGCGACCAGAATGATGCGCTCATGATGAAGAATGTTTGGATATTTCTCAATGATACCTCCAAGATCTGGACCCGGGTGATGCGTGAGAAGTATGTTAGGGGGACTTGGTTCGCCTCCGTCCCCTGCTCTTCAGCCTCGAGCTTCATTAAGAAGAACTTGGGCGGCGTCACCAGCATCTGCCATAAGGCGATTAACAACGGTCTAACCACCAACGTTTGGACAAACAGATGGCTGTCCGGAGACTCGGTGTTGGATCTCTACCCATCTTGGCCCGTCCCCACCGACCTTCGCAACCTCCAAGTCAGTTCTTTGTGCCTGTCTGAGGGGGGTTGGGATTGGGAGTTTATTCACCACTACCTACCGGAGTCATCCTGGCTCGCTATCACTTCTACTACGGCGCCGGTCCCAGACACGGGCTGCGACGGCTGGATTTGGCCACTGGAGCCAAACGGGACCTTCTCATCGCGGTCATGCCGCAGATGGATTCGGAGCAGAAAGGAGGTGCACACCCCAGGGTTGTGGGGTAGGATCTGGGGTCTGTAGCTCCCCGAGTGAGTTAAAATTTTTCTCTGGCTTCTTCAGCATGAGGCGCTTATGACCAACATGGAGAAAATCCGGCGGTACATGGATGTCTTGGAGCTTTGCCCTATATGCCAAAATCACCCAGATACCATTGTTCATGCTCTTCGGGACTGTGCGGCTAGTCAGGCTGTTTGGTTGCTCACTGTCCCAGGAGTTACTCACTTTTCTCTTGATGACCAGGAATGGATTCACTGGTGCATCGGTGACGACAGAGCTTTAAGCAGCTGTCGTGAACGTGCAGTACGTGCTATCACCTGCTGGCATCTCTGGACCTGTCGTAATAAGCAAATTCACCAGCGGGTTGTAGTGCCTGCTGGAACCAAGGCCGCATTCGTCCAGGCTCGGGTGGACACTATCCTCAGAATCCATGCTGCTAGTGGAAGGCGACCGATCCCCAGCAGGGTACCCATTTCACAGATCCCGACAAGGGGGCTATATATCTTCACTGATGCGGCATTCAAGCAAACGCATCCTCACGCTGCCACTGGGATCCATGTGGTTAGCTCACAGGGCATCCATGTCCTTGGTTCCTGTCAGATTACTTCTTCTTCCTCGCCACTGAACGCCGAGATTGATGCCATTCTTCAGGCCTTGCACCTATGCCATATTAAAGGTTGGCACAACTACTACATCCTCACAGACTCTGCCAAAGCTGTGAGCACCTTAACAAAACCTAACCCCACTCCCAGGTATACTCCGCATGTCAGGGAGGCCATAAAGCTTCATGGTGAATCGCTGCAGAGCGCCATCCAACATGTCCCAAGAGCTTACAATGGAGCAGCCGATAGTTTAGAAAAATACTCTCTACATAGCTCGGATTCCTTTTCTTTCTCTTCGGTTGTACCTCCTTGGTTTACCTTTGGAAACCAAGTTGACATTCGCACTATTTTATCCGTTGTTGGGCATGGAATGAATAATAATTAGCCCCCCTCTTTTCAAAAAAAAATTGACACATATGTGTTTTTTTTTGTCAATTTTAGGTTGAGGATCTATGTCTTGAGGATCTTGCTCAACTTGATGAGCATCATCATTAGTTTGCAAAAATAAAGGGCATCATCATGATGAACAAGTTGATAAGACAAGGAGGTAACAAACTAAAGTTGATCATTTAGTTTGTTCATGTAGAAAATCCTTTTGGAAAGAACAACAACTCTTCTGTGGAATATCTAGGGGTTCTTACTCGTATCCGTTGTAGTGTAGCAGTAGAATCTTGGCAAAAATTTGATAAAAGCAAGAAAGAATTCATATCGAAAGCACTACATGTGAGATATTATCATTTATAATTCTATTTCAATATCCATTTACCATTCTATTTTTAATAATATTCCATGAAGTATATAAACTTTTGAAGAGCATATATGACCTGGATGAAAACCTACATCATAAAAAGGTGATGTAATGATGTGGGATGACTGAGGAATTATAGGACAACTCTGACAACACTATACATACAGGATGCTGAGAAGAGGAAGAAGTCAACCACTGAGCAATGGAGCTATCTAGACCCAGAGACATGGGAGGTGTTTGTTGCTATGAAAAATACCAATGAATTCAAGGTAATAAGCCTCACTCCCCTTTATGAATACATTCTTATGAATTTATTATATTACCTGGACCTTGATTGTTATGTTTTACTTACCAATTACTATTGAATACTATTACTAATTAGTATGCAAGTGATGCTCAAAGAGAAAGGCATGCAAAGAATGTGCACAACCACACAATGGGTCCAGATGGCTATGCACATCTTCTCCAAAAGTTGCTACATGTGTCTTCTTCTCAACAACCTACACTTAGGATTGTTGAGTCCTCTACTACTATTGAACCTCTACTTTGCGATGATGTATGGATAGTTGGGAGACAAAACAAATATGGAGATATACCCAACCCCACAACTACTGAGGCGGCTGCAAAAATGATAAAATTCAACTCTCCAAGCAATTAGTATTGATGATTGTTATGTTTTACTTACCAATTACTAATGATGATGATTAGCAGGAGCTCTAACAACAAAGGAAACAAGGCAAGTTCATCCCTGAAGGCATAAGGGATGAATTGACAGTTGCTCTAGGTAACCCAGAGCATCTTGGGCATGTTAGGGTTGCAGGCGCTGGTGTCAGTATAAGAGTGCTCTTTGGGCCATCAGAGCATAAGCGCAAATCTGTCCAAAAAGGTGGATTCTAAAAAAAGAGGAGGTATAAGAGTTAATTGCAAAGGCAATTTAGGAATAAATGAGCCAGTATCATGCTTCTTAGACAGTACATGTGCCACTCAACTCTTTATATGAGATGGACCCTCCTACGACAGAGTTGGTCGGGAGTAACCTTCTGGACCTGCCACCTAGAATGTCCATTGTAAGTAATTATATGACACAGTAGTCTATCAGAATGATTTGTTTAATATATATAACACTCTATGCAAATTTTTAGGGGTTGAGGACATGCCGCCTTAAATTATAAGAATATGTCGTTGTTGTGGGCGCAAATTACCCAACCCTTGAAGGTGACAAGATTCATGGTGCACCGTTGCCTTCCGATGTGGTTCGTGTGATGCAAAACCTTGTCTATGCCCCTTGGAAGCAGACTCCACTGCCATATGAGCACCCCGAGAACAACACAATAACTAATGCAGAAGGCGGTGTGGTCGTATGGCCCAAAGCTGGAGTTATCTATACAAATGTATGGTAAATTACACTGTGTTTGTATCTTTATATACATGAAACCATAGATATAAGATCATATATGTGTAGGACATAGTACCTAAGAAACCCCTTATAACTCGTCCTCCACCTCTACCTCCACCACCTTCTCAAATACCTAGTTGGCTTGCAAAGGACCTATTCGACTCGATAGATCCTCAATGTAGGGGTATGGAAGTATTGATAGGAAAACATGATGAATGGTCCCTATGATGGTTTCTATTAGGGAGGATGTTGTAGGTCAACCTCATGATACTAGTATATTTCTACAAGATGATTTGGAGTTGTTTGGTTATTCTTGGTTGAATACATCTATGATAGAACTTTGGATATGGTGACATTTTATATAGCTATATACCACATTTTATATATGTTGATCTGTTTTCTTATGTATTAATGCATACATGATATATGTTTTGCAACCACTTACATAGCGTCTGTAAAGAGTCTTCACCACCCCATGTGGAATTTCTAGTTCCATCCTTGATTAGTCGTGTAATTAAATACCCTGCATCTATTACCCAATACTATTGTACCACATTTAAATATTTCGGTAAAAAGATAAAGAGTGTGATGTTAGCTCCATACATTGTTGAGTAAGTTTACTTAATTTGCATATACTGTTGACTTAATAAATTATATTTCATTGTGGATTTTGAGTTATATTTCGTTTGCCTTCTTATTACTCAGGAGTAAACATTGGGTGTAATTTCTTATCATCCCCGCGATGCTAAGTGTGTATTATCAAGATCCTAAGGGTGACAAAATAGACAGTGTGGGACATGATTTGAGAAAGACATTATTCACGTGAGTAAATTTTTATATTTATATCTGTTAACATATATTTTCCACGACTATTTACTAATGCAATTATATGTGTTATATTAACGTATAGGGCTATAAAATAATTCAAAAAATCTAGAGGAAAGGTGGACAAGAAAAAAGAAGTGACAGATTGGGAGAATGTTGAGTTATTTTTCTTACTCCAATGCATATTTATGCCAACTATGCTTACATTTATTTATTAACATTTTGTATGTTGAAATTTATAGTGTTCTGTACAAGACAATAGTTGGGCATGTGGATACTAGTTGATGCGGTATATCGACATGATTGTCAGATATGCGGCAATAGACATCGACGATATACAAAATGTAATATATATTTATATATATATATATATATATATATATATATATATATATATATATATATATATATATATATCTGTGTGTGGGTGTAGTCTTGATCATCATAAGTGTATATCCTCATTAGATAATATGAAAATATCAAACTTATTTATTATATACATCATTATCTTTACAGGTGTTGAAAATGAAAGACTTCAATACGCTAGAAAAACTAGATGACATACAAATGCCCTATACGACCAAACAACTCAATGAGATATGAGAACAATGGATAAAAGTTGTGGCTTACAAATCATAATTTACTAAGATAACGAGATTAACTAATGCGGAAGTGTTTCGTTAGCAGCGGATTACTAAAAATCAATAAAAATTAAAACCATTTTAGAAAAAGATCCATTACCAGAAAACTATGTAAACAAGAACCGCCGTATTATATTTACATACTGGTCCACATTGTACATTCCACATACCATCTCTCCTTCGAGGAATATATATTCATCATTACTTTGATAAAAAGCATAACTAACAAAATCCTCGAAGCATCATACCAAAATCTCAGATCGATTATAAAACACTATCTACTGACTCCTAGGACCTGGGAGTACAGAGACGACACATAGGACTTTATGTACATAACTTGACAACCAGTATCCCCACCTGGGATATCACTATTGTCCCTGTTGTTGTTGCTACTGCTCTTCTCCTGCTACAGAGGTCCTTCCTCTTTGTCTGCGTCTACCTAAAAATGTTGAATCCCACGGGGGTGAGACAATTATACAATTGCCTCAGTGAGAGATATAACTCTCTGTCGTAAACATTATTGTAGCAGTTTAATAGAAATAAACTAAGAAATGGGATAATATATTTCAATGGAAGATAAATCAATATCTATGTAGATTAGAGCAACATTCCTATACAAGTATTCAACTATAACTTGTTAAGGCAGCATGTCTCTTTTTCAATAATGAACTAAAGAATATAAGTAACATTTATGTATACAAGACATGCTAAGCAGGATAATCATCAACCAATGGTGCTCATATTTCAATGTTATGTAAATACACTACACGACTGATTACATTTTTCAAACATATTTAAGCTCTGAGGAGATGAGGTATACTGCTCATACTCCAACTGACCACTGTGAAGTCAAAATCAGTACCATACAAAGTCAGTGGAAGAGCCGGCTTCCATGACTTCCCACATCTCGGTCAATGCGAGATCACATATAGGACATCTTGTGTCTCTGCTACATAGCTTGCCAGAGTATAGTGGCATCTTCGCTATAGAGCTACAGCGGTGGCTACACTCTCTTTGCAATCGAGAGATTTCATGTTTACCTCCAACGATCTGGCATTAACATCATCCGGAGATTAGTGTTACATCCATCCCAGAACATACCATGAAGGATTGAGAGGTTTAATGTTTACCTTCCATCAATTCTCCCATTAGGACGTAAGGATATTTTCGCCCATTGAGCCCCACATATTCAAACTATGCGAACTCCAGGAGATCCCATAGGAAAACCTGTTTCACCATCACCAACGACTGACGATGATGGATCTATGGTCACAGCACTACATGAATAGCTTTCACTTGATTAATTAAGTACATTATTATATTATTTTAGCATTAGTCAAGTTTTCAAACATAATTTATTAGGACAAATGCTATAAAGAAACATGTACTATTTTTATCAATTACTTCTCAGCCTCTAAAAGGCATTGGATCTCAGTCCCTCATTTCAAACTCAATGCCATAAACATATGATTCAGGATATTCAAACCCTTAGCTCATCATTGAGCATTGTTACCACTATTTCAGGTAACCATCACCTTCAGGTCATCTGACCAAGGTACACATGACACTTTCTACATAGGCATCTCATCTGGTACTTGAGGCCCATTAACTCTCTTGTTACTTCTTACTAAGCAACAAGGCATATTATGGAACACAAGGCCCAATAATTATCACTAAGAATTGCCCTAATTTAGGGTTTGAGTTCATCAATTAACTCAATTAGGGTTTTATGATATCTTCCTCAAGGATCATACCCTAATTGTATACCTCACTCATTTTGAATGTGCTAGGTTTGATTACTACATGATTATTTTTCATGTATGAATCTCTCTTTCTCAACCTCTTCTAGGATGTCCAGAAGATTTGATCAATTGAACCTTCAATTACATGAGGTATCCAATTGAATTGACCAATTAAATCTTCAATTACATTAGATATCCAAATGGATTAACCATGTTGAACCTCAAACGATCTTGCTTACTTAGACCTTAAACGGTATTGGATTCTTAGGGTTCAAACGGTTTGAAACCATTTGGGCATATTGCCCTTGAAACCGTTTAAGAAAGAGAGATGTTGAAACCGAATGGGCTTGGGTCTCCAAACGGTTTGAGACTGTTTGGACCAAACCCTCTCAAAACCGAATGGACCAAAAAGTCTTTCAACACTTAACCAATCTAAGGTTTCCATCAATGAACCTCCTATCAATTGACTCCTTGATTTATTCATCAATTGAACTATTGAAACATCCTTCAATTGGACCATCAATTAGGGTTTTGAACCCAATTGAACAAGGATTTATAATCAAGAACCCATCAATTAGGGTTTTTAAATCGAGGAACCATCAATGGTTATCATTATGGAACTAATCCAATTGAAATTAATGAATCATCATCAAGTTATGATTTGGCCTGACCTCAAACGGTCTTGAGGTCATTTGGATGATCTCCAAATGGTCCTGAGGTCGTTTAGATGACCTCTAAATGGTCTTGAGACCGTTTTCCACATCATTTATTTAAAATTTATGAAATCCAATTAGGGTTTGCATCATTCGATTGATCATCAAAATAACTATTGATTGAACTTCAATTTGATATCTTTAACTTTTCAATTATTCAACCATACTCAGCCCTTGACCTCCAAACGGTCTTGGTTGACCTCCAAACGGTTTACAAACTGTTTGGTCTCCAAACGGTTTGGTGAAACCGTTTGGACCAAACTCTTGAAACCGTATGCAATGCAAACTTGTTGGGATGTAAACCTAGGATTATTTCATCATCATCAAGCCTTAGCCCATCGAAATATACTGCCATTATCATGGTGGTTGCATCAATTAATCAAAGGAATTGCAAGAAGAGCAATTGAACATAATTGATTGATAAATCAAATTCAATAACAATGAATAGGGGTTCAAGTTATATAACCCGCCTCCAATTGAGCTTCACAGCTTGGAGCTTCACGTCAACAATGGTGGAAGAAGCTTTTCCACACCACAAGGTTCGTTCCTGAAGCTTTTGAGTGAAAAGGAATGGTTAGAAGTGAATATGGGATCGAGATAAGAAGAATTCATGCATTGATTTGTGATTTCCACTATGAAATCAAGATGAACAAAGGTCAAGAAGCTTACCAACAGGTTGGGGGTCATCTTCCTACTGTTACTAGCTCCTTTGATCGTTTTTGCAGACAAAGGGGAGAAGTGGATTCGAAAAAGTCCTTGGTTTGAGTGGTAAAGGGTGTTTTATAAGAAAATCAATGAGTGAGAAAGTGCCTCATGCAAATCTTTTAAATACGAAATTGTTGCCACCTCTTAACACTTGGTTCCTTGCATGCAAAGGTACCTTTATCTCCACTGAACTCCCTTCCATTATCCATGAATTAAGGGAAAAGAAATTAAGCACCTTAACCTTTATAATAATAATTATCCATAAGTGAGTGGATAATTCTGTTTGGTTTCTTAATGTGAGTGGGTTTTCCACTAACGTTGATCTTTCCTTTTCCTTTACAAGGCACAAGGACGTCCATATGTGTGGATTTCAACCAACACAATTTTGTTTGAAGGGTAATCCATTTAATATAATTATTTTTTTGCATTATTTCAATTATGCTTAAATCTTGATTATTTTAATATCAAGATTCTCTCTCCTTCAAAGTAGCTCAAATGAGATACCCCTCTCATTTTCTTGCCTCTACAAGATGCCAAGAATATTAAGGACCTTATTGTAGTGGTAAATTGCATATTGAACCCTGGGTTTTGGGTAAATTGTGCATTACACCAAAACTAGGTTTTAATGCACAAACATTGCTTGATCAGCTCTTTCTTGGTACTCAGGCTTTCACTAGCCATACCTCTACATCATCTTCATTCCCATGATGCTTCAACACATGAGGAACATATTATCATGTACAATTTGCAATTTAACCACTTAACTTGGGTAATTTGCACTTTAGTCCAAACAAGTAAAACATTACTTTCAACATTATTCAAAATGGACTAAAATTGAAATATAAGTTCCTCTTGAGCCTTAATTACTTTTCAAAAGATAATATCAAGCATATAATTACCTTTCTTAACCAAAACACCTAGGGTTAAAGCATAACCTAGGTCAGGGATGTTACAAATTATCCACCCCTTACAAGTATTTCTTCCCCGAAATCACCAACAAAACATTAAGAGAAAAGAGTAGGATATTTCCTCCTCATCTCTTCCTCTAACTCCCACGTAGCTTATTCAATGCCAGGGTGATGCCAGAGAACTTTTACAAGACAAATGTCTTTCTTTTTCAGCTTTTTAATTCTTCTGTCAAGAACCAACACAGGTCCTTCAACATAAGATATATCATCATTTAGTTCTACCTTCACAGGTTGCAGAACTAACTCAGTATCAGGATGACACTTTCTCAACATAGAGATATGAAACACTGGGTGCAATCTATGCAACTCAGGTGGTAACTCCAGCTTATAGGCTACCTTTCCCATCCTTTCAATGATTGGATAAGGCCCCATAAATCTAGGAGCTAACTTCCCCTTCTTTCCAAATCTCAGGATACCTTTCCAAGGTGAGACCTTGAGGTATACTTTGTCTCCAACTTGGAATTCTAGGGGTCTATGATGCTTATCAGCATAAGATTTCTGTCTATCATTGGAAGCTTTCAACTATTGTTGTATGACTTTAATCTTCTCAGTTGTCTGCTGAACTAGCTGAGGACCCATAAGTTGATACTCACCAGTTTCATACCAACATAAAGGAGATCTACAACGTATGCCATATAATGCTTCATATGGTGCCATCTCAATACTGTGCTGATAGCTATTATTATAAGAAAATTCTATTAAGCTCAGGTGTAGATCCCAACTTCCTACAAACTGAAGGACACATGCCCTAAGCAAGTCATCCAAGGTTTGTATAGTCCTCTTTGACTGTCTGTTTGTCTGTGGGTGAAAGGTTGTACTAAACCTTAATTGCGTACCCAA
The DNA here is from genome assembly GCA_963693085.1 of Alisma plantago-aquatica. Lineage (NCBI taxonomy): Eukaryota > Viridiplantae > Streptophyta > Magnoliopsida > Alismatales > Alismataceae > Alisma > Alisma plantago-aquatica. The sequence continues at coordinate 910,607,272 of OY856411.1, read as the reverse complement.
AGCTTTATGGAGTCACTCCCAAAAATGACTCGTAAATTGGGGACCTCTATCATAAACAATTGTAGCTGGAACCCCGTGCAACCGCACTATCTCATCTATGTATATCTGGGCCAGCTTCTCAGCTGTGTAGGTTGTTTTGACAGGTAAGAAATGTGTTGTCTTTGTCAACCTATCAACTATCACCCAAATGGAATCATGACTTTTGGCTGTTCTAGGAAAACCAACCACAAAGTCCATGGTTATATGATCCCATTTCCACTACGGTATAGGCAGAGGTTGCATTGTTCCTGCGAGCTTCTGATGTTCAGCTTTATCTTGCTGACACACCAGACACTGCATAACAAATTCAACTACGTCTTTCTTCAATCCAGGCCACCAATATATATCTTTTAAGTTATGATTCATCTTGGTGCTCCCTGGATGCATAGCATACATCGAAGAATGAGCTTCTTCCAGAACTAACCTTCTTAAGTTATCAGCATCAGGTACTACCATCCTACCGTGTTAACAGACTACCTGATCATCTGAATCATGGAAACCATCATGTTTCTCACTACCATACTCTGACTTAATATGTTGAATCACAATATTAGTATGATGTGCTTCTTTAATTTGCTGTCTTAGAGTGGGTTTCACTTGCATCTCAGCTAACAACCTGACTAACAATGATACTTTAAACTCTATATTGTCTTGCCTTAAGGAGATAAGCATATCTCTTTTAGAGCATACTAAGGAGTTTAAATGTGCTTTATCTAGGGCTGGTGTTGTTGATTTCCTACTTAGTGCATCAGCTACCACATTAGCCTTCCCTAGATGATAATCAATTGTACAGTCGTAGTCCTTGATTAATTCCATCCAGTAGTGTTGTCTCATGTTCAGCTCATGTTGTGAGAAGATATACTTTAGGTTCTTATGGTCTGTGAAAATCTGAAATGTCTCTCCATAGAGATAATGTCTCCAGATCTTTAAAGCATGGACCACAGTAGCTAGCTCTAGATCGTGTGTCGGATAATTCTCCTCGTGTTTCTTGAGTTGTCGAGAAGCAAAAGAAATCACTTGTTTATCCTGCATCAACACATATCCTAGACCGTTCTTAGATGCATCACAAAAAACTATATACCCCTTTCCCTGGTCAGGTAACACCAACACAGGTGCATTGGTTAACCTTTCTTTTAGCAACTAGAAAGAATGTTGACACTTGTCATTCCATACAAAAGGAACCTCCTTCCTGGTCAACTTGGTCAGGGGTAAAGCTAAAGAGCTAAAGTTCTTGATGAACCTCCTGTAATAGCTTGTCAACCCTAGGAAACTGTGAATCTCCATCGGTGTCTTTGGCTGTTCCCATTGCAGGATAGATTCTACCTTCTTAGGATCAAAACGGATACCTGAAGTAGATATAACATGTCCTAGAAAAGAAACTTCTGGTAACCAAAACTCACATTTGCTAAACTTAGCATATAGCCTATGCTCTCTTAGCAAAATCAAAGCATGACGGAGGTGCTGCTCATGTTGTTGAGCATCACTATTGTATATCAGAATGTCATCTATAAATATGACTACACACTGATCAAGAAAAGGTCAAAAGATTCTATTCATGAGTCCCATGAATGCAGCTGGTGCATTAGTTAGTCCAAACGACATAACTGTGAACTCATAGTGACCATACCTTGTCCTAAAGGCAGACTTAGGTATATCACTCTCCTTAATGCGCAACTGATGGTATCCCGACCTCAGATCTATCTTAGAAAAGATAGTTGCACCACACAACTGATCAATCAAGTCATCGATCCTTGGCAGAGGATACTTGTTCTTTATAGTTACTTTATTTAACTGTCTGTAGTCAATGCATAACCGCATCGACCCATCCTTCTTCTTAACAAAGAGGACCGAAGCACCTCATGGTGAAGTACTCGGTCGGATAAATCCTTTCTCAAGAAACTCTTGCAGTTGTTTCTTGAGCTCTTCCATCTCAGCAGGTGCCATTCTATAGGGCGTTTGTTCTATGGGTTGCGTGCCCAGGATTAGATAAATTTCAAAATCAATCTCTCAGGACAGAGGAACACCTGGAAGTTTTTCAGGGAAAACATCTTCAAATTCCCTAACAACTGGAACTTCAGAAGGATGAGGGCTCTCCATTGTGGTATCTACCACATGAGCCAAGAATGTAAAACATCCATGTTTCATCAACTTATCAGCTACCATAGCTGATACTAAATAGGTTGGAAGAATCTTTCTGTCTCCCTGAAAGATACATGTGTCACCATTGTCTGTGAACACAGCCTGCTTGGAACTGCAATCCAAGACAACCTTATACTTCTCTAAGGTGTCCATTCCTAAGATTATATCAAAACCCTGCATCTCAAGTGGTATAAGATCCACTTGAATGCGGTGATTAGAAAAGAAAAGATTGCAGGAAGAACACACCTCACGCAACACTTTAGATCCCATCAAAGGGGTTTCTAGCATCAAACTATCTTCGCTATGACTGATAGTCATGTAGCAGTCATGAATCACTTCTCGATTGATAAAGGAATGTGTAGCACCCAGATCAATTAACACAGATACGAAGCAAGATGAAGACATATCAGAATAAAACAGTTCCATCTGACTTGTCACAACCCGAGGGTTGACTACTACTTCGGGTTGATTCATGGCATAGAATCTAGTCGTTGCTTGTTGTTGACCCTGTGCTTGGTTGTTTGGTGCCGACGATCCAGCCTGGGATGCTTGTCCACATCCTCTAGCATTATTATTGACCTGTCACCTTTGTGAACCTTGTTGACTCTGCCTCTTGGGTTGAGTTATAGTTCTGACTTTCTCAGGATAATCTCTCTTAAAGTGTCCTGGCCTCCCATACTAGTAGCAGTTGTAACTTCCCAAACTCTGCCTGGGTGGTCCTGTCACTGATGCTGATGTTGTACTGGGGGCTCTACTTGGAGGAAAACTATGGCCCCTACCCCTACTTGACGTCCACTGCGTCGGGGTATTAAACCTTGGTGGTGGTGGTGCAGAAAACCTCAGTTTCTTGAAACTCTCGGACCCTTGTCCTTGAAACTAAGGATACACTTTCTTATTACTGGTATGTCACTTCTTGATCATAGACCTCTTAATCTTCCTCACAGATTCCACAAAAGTGGCAAACCATTCTTGGTTCTCCAAAGCAGACGCCAGAGTGGTCAATTCAGCGTTCAACCCCTTCTCACAATGCCGAATCCTCTCCTCATCTGTAGCTACCATGTGCGGAAAAACCCACAAAAGTTCCATGAACCTAACTTCATATTCACTAATGTTCATCTGTCCTTGCCTCAACCTCTCAAATTGAGAGATCTTCTCATCTAGATACGTCTTAGGAAAGTATCTAGCAACAAATTCACGTCAGAATTCATCCCATCCGACTTCAATTCCTGGTATTTTCCCTTCCTCTATAGTCCACCAATGACCAACACTCCCCTTCAGAAGGTAGACAACATGCCTCACCTTCTCAGATTCTGGGATGTTGAGGATTCTAAAAGCTTTCTCCAGCTCCGTCAACCATAAATCTGCATCAACTGGGTCAGCCGTACCAGCATAGTCTGTGGCTCCTACCTGGCGAAGCCTTTCAAAGGTCTTTCCAGCTCCTTGTCCTTCATTGTGGGTTGGTGCCCTCGATGCAGGTGGTGGCATCCTATCCTCCATATGTGTCATAGTCGCCATAAACTGACCGAAAAGGGTATGGAAAGTTGGGTTCTCTAATGTATCTTGATCAAGTTGAGGAATCTCAGGAACGAGTTCCTCCCTAGCTTGATCATTTGCACCTCCTCCTGGTGCAGCAACACTACTCTTAGTAGCATGTTCATCATGTGATCCATACATCTTCAAGTTCTTCTTCTCCTATATAAGTAGAAGACACTATCAGATAAAGTGGAAAACACTTAGAATAGACTCAACGACCTTAATCTTATGTCTTTGTGGACTCAGCGAATCTAGAGCTCTGATACCACTAAACTTATGGCATACGAATCGTAATTTACTAAGATAACGAGATTAACTAATGCGAAGCATTTCCTTAGCAGTGGATTACTGAAAATCACTAAAATAAAACTATTTTATAAAAAGATCCATTACCAGAAAACTATGTAAACAAGAACCAAAGTATTATATTTACATACTGGTCCACATTGTACATTCCACGTACCATCTCTCCTTTAAGGAATATATATACATCATTACTTTGCTAAAAAACATAAGTAACAAAATCCTCGAAGCATCATACCAAAATCTCAGATCAATTATAAAACACTGTCTACTGACTCCTAGGACCTGAGAGTAAAAAGACGACACATAGGACTTTATGTACATAACTTGACAACCAGTATCCCAACTTGGGATATCACTGCTGTCCCTGTTGTTGCTGCTGCTTCTCTTCTCCTGCTATAGAGGTTCTGCCTCTTTGTCTGCATCTACCTAAAAATGTTGAATCCCATGGGGGTGAGACAATTATACAATTTCCCTAGTGAGATATATAACTCTCCGCCGTAAGTATTATTATAGTAGTTTAATAGAAATAAACTAAGCAATGGGATAATATATTTCAATGGCAGATAAAGCTATATCTATGCAGATTAGAGCAACACTCCTATACAAGTATTTCAACTATAACTTGTTAAGGTAGCATGTCTCTTTTTCAATAATGAACTAAAGAATATAAGTAACACTTATGTATCCAGGACATGCTAAGCAGGATAATCATCAACCAATGGTGCTCGTATTTCAATCTTATGCAAATATGCTACACAGATGATTACATTTTTCAAACATATTTAAGCTCTAAGGAGATGAGGTATACCGCTCATACTCCAACCGACCACTGCGAAGTCAAAATCGGTACCATACAAAGTCAGTGCGAGAGCCGACTTCCATGACTTCCCACATCTCGATCAGTGCGAGATCACATGTAGGACATCCTGTGTCTCTGCTACATAGCTTGCCAGGTTATAGTGGCATCTTTTCTATAGAGATACAACGGCGGCTGCACTCTCTTCCCAATCGAGAGATTTCATGTTTAACTCCATCGATCCGACATTAACATCATTGCGAGATTAGTGTTACATCCATCGCAGAACATACCATGAAGGATTGAGAGGTTTAATGTTTACCTTCCATCAATTCCCCCATTAGGATGTAAGGATATTTTCGCCCATTGACCCCCACATATTCAAAATATGCGAACTCCAAGAGATCCCATAGGAAAACCTATTTCACTATCACCAATTGTTGACGATGATGGATCTATGGTCAGAGTAGTACATGAATAGCTTTCACTTGATTAATTAAGTACATTATCATATTCTTTTAGCATCAGTCATGTTTTCAAACATAACTTATTAGGACAAATGCTATAAAGAAACATGTACTATTTTTATCAATTACTTCTCAGTCTCTAAAAGACATTGGGATCTCAGTCCCTCATTTCAAACTCAATTCCATAAACATATGATTCAGGGTATTCAAACCCTTAGCTAATCATTGAGCATTGCTACCACTATTTCAGGTAACCATCACCTTCAGGTCATCTAACCAAGGTACACATGACACTTGCTACACATGCATCTCATCTGGTACTTGAGGCCCATTAACTCTCTTGTTACTTCTTACTAAGCAACAAGGCATATTATGGCGCACAAGGCCCAATAAATAATTTCAACAAATAAAGCATCATAGCTCATACCTGGATATGCTCATCATCTCATGATACCTGCATGGTTAGCACAGATGATAATAGATATATCAATCATATTTCAGTTCCATGCTTATTCAAGGGTAACACCACTATTCCCTTACCAGGTTTAGGGTTTCCTATTTCATTCAAATCAGGGTTACTCATCCCCTATGTTCACTTAGGACCAATGATTCATCTTTTCATTGTCCAAGATTGGGGTTTCACACTTTATAATATAATCTAGAATTAGGGTTTCACACACCTTCACCCTATTTAGAAGCTTACCAACAGGTTGGGGGTCGTCTTCCTACTGTTCCTAGATTTCTTGATCATTTTTGCAAGCAAAGGGGAGAAGTGGATTCGAAAATGTCCTTGGTTTGAGTGGTAAAGGGTGTTCTTATAAGAAAATCAATGAGAGAGAAAATGCCTCATGCAAATCTTTTAAATCCAAAATTGTTGCCACCTCTTCCCCCTTGGTTCCTTGCATGCAAAGGTACCTTTATCTCCACCGATCTCCCTTCCATTATCCATGAATTAAGGGAAAAGAAATTAAGCACCTTAACCTTTAAAATAATAATTATCCATAAGTGAGTGGATAATTCTTTTTAGTTTCTTAATGTGAGTGGGTTCTCCACTCACGTTGATCTTTCCTTTGCCTTTGCAAGTCACAAGGACGTCCATATGTGTGGATTTCAACCAACACAATTTTGGTTGAAGGGCAATCCATTTAATATAATTATTATTTTGCATTATTTCAATTATGCTTAAATCTTGATTATTTTAATATCAAGATTCTCTCTCCTTCAAATTAGCTCAAATGAGATGCCCCTCTCATTTTATTGCCTCTAAAAGATGAAAATAATATTAAGGACCATATTGTATTGGTAAATTGCATATTGAACCCTGGGTTTTAGGTAAATTGCACATTACACCAAAACTAGGTTTTAATGCACAAACATTGTTTTATCAGCTCTTTCTTGGTACTCAGGCTTTCACTAGCCATACCTCTGCGTCATCTTCATTCCCATGATTCTTCAACACATGAGGAACATATCATCATGTACAATTTGTAATTTAACCCCTTAACTTGGGTAATTTGCACTTTAGTCCAAACAAGTAAAACATTACTTTCAACATTATTCAAAATGGACTAAAATTGAAATATAAGTTCCTTTTGAGCCATAATTACTTTTCAAAAGATAATATAAAGCATATAATTACCGTTCTTAACCAAAACACCTTGGGTTAATGCATAACCCAGGTCTGGGATGTTACAAAAGCCTTCGAAAAGGAAGTCAACTTTGAATTTGATTGGGATAAGGAATGACTTTTCTAAATTTTGATGTCATTATTTCTATATACATGTGGTGCTTATGACTTCTTGCAACTTTAAATTTGATGTGAGTAAATTATTTGTGCATATAGGAATGGTGATCTATATGCATGTGTGTGAATGTGAAGAACAATGAAGGAATTATATATGAATGAATGAACTGTGTTTCTACATGTCATGAGAATGAAATGGATGTATATGTAAATGAAGTATCATGTCTGTGACTGAATGTGATGATTTATGTTAGCACATGTGATGAAATGGAATTGGAGAATGAATAGAATTATATGCAAATTATGTTTGTTATTTCATGTTTGGTGGCCCATTGTTAAGTTAAACTCATAGGATGTTGTTAACCTACAGTTCAGAACTCCAATTTTTAACTACATATTATGTCTCCTGCTAACCAGTCGGGCAGTAGGTCTGTAGGCCTGCTAATTAAAAATAGCTTAGTCATCAATTGTAACAAATACACCAACACTATAGGTCTGATCCGACTGTTTAGGTAAAATAATTGACATTAAAGAACAACACCAAAATGGTTATGATGGGCATCACAACCTCACTGGGTAGCATTTCATAGTCGTCGATGTTGTATATTGAAATTGTTAGTTATTTGGACTGCAACAAACACTATACATCATGATAGGTGTCAGTTGTTACAAAACCAAATGTGACCTGGTATGGCTCTTGTGACATCAGTTTTTAGAATGAAATATACGCCTCAGACTCCTATATGTGTCAATTTCTTTTATCCACACAACCGAGGTTGGATCTCTGGAATCAATTTTTTTGTCCCCAAAGAACCGACATCTTAGACCTGTGGTTGTAGTGTCGCCCACTTAAATGTCAGTCTATAATCGACATTATAGGGTTGTTTTAACCAACACTAGATATAGTTTTTGTACTAGTGATATATATGTTAATATGTGTAGCTATAATACTTTATAATCTTTTTAAATTCTACTTAGTATCTAGTTATTTGTATTAGAACACTAATGATATTATGAATATGATGATTTCATGTAACTTTGGTCTAATCTCTATAGTTATAAACAAAACTTGGACTGACATTTTATATATCTTCAAATCTTATGATGATCACAACCAGTCGTGATCTTAAACTTTATCATGATGATTATGTTAATGTTTTGGGATAAAATAACCCTAATATTAGTGATGAAGATATTAGGGTTATGATGAATACAAGATTTTTACCCAGAGTAAGAGGTTAGACACATGTAAAACCTAGTCTTCATCTAATATGAATGCAATCCCAAATCTATCCCTATAATCATTGTGAAAACTCTACCAAGACATTTTTGTAGATTTTATGAACAATTTAAGTGTGAATTTGAAATTTTCTAGTTAGGGATTGCATTATTTGCATAGATATAACTTGGACATATTCTAGTCTTCAAAACATGTAAGTGGGATGCTTATGGTTAACTAATTTAATGGTGTTTTAATGTTTGATTCTTCTCTAAGTTTGTTCATTTTGAAAAAATGCTATGTCTACATTATTTCTTGCACAAGATGGACACATATGTGTAGCATTAAAATAATCATTGAATCCTAAAGAGAAATCTCATAAGAAGGTGGATAATGACCAATATGCCCTTGAGAAGTTAACATAAACAAGGGTCTAGTGTTTGAGTATAGTTTGCATCCATTACTCATAAATTCCATTTTTTTGGATTTTATATGCCTATTTTAGCCTCACTTCTCTTAACATTTTATGATTTATGTGTATAAATATCATCTTTTCTTGCATTATAAGAATGATTTCCTCTTTTATTACACTTCATATCTTTAGGTTAACCATGAAAACAAGCATTGCAATTGCCCTTGGACCAATGACCCCTCAAATGACCAATGGAGATGCACAAAAGAGCCATCACTCACTTAACAATGGCTCCCTTTCCCAATTGCATTAACAAGATCAAAGTGAAGTCAAGCCTTCGGGACCCCATCCCAATGGTCGGGTGACCCACATCTACTCTAATGACCAGCTAGAGACTGACAACACTGAAACTTGATGGCTTGCATACATTCAAAACCTCCAATGGTTATAATCGATTAACCATCCATTGATGGTGTTGAAACCATTTGGTCTACCCACATCCAAGCCCAACGGTGCCCAAAGATCAAAAGGTCCATCAGCCGAAAGAGAACCTAAATCACCAAGCTCAATTCTTTTCCTATAAGCACTGATAGCTGATTAAAACCATTGATGGTCAAGGGGATGAATTACACCCTTCCAAAGGTGATACTACAAATTTTTCCACTGCTAATGATTAGTTAATCCCACACCCCAAGGCACATACTTCAAGGCTTGGGGTGCAAGCAAATTACCCTACAACAATGTTCCTCTGGTACACATGGAGCACCTATAAATAGACACCTAGGGCCACCACTAAGAAGAAAATCATTTTTCACCACAAAGTGCTTCCATTCTTCATCTAGATCTATCAATTGTTGGTTGCCAAGGATGAGAGTCAAGGATTCCATTGACCATCAATGCTTCCCCAATGCTTGAAGGATCTTATTTTAGAGAAGGAAGACTTCTATACATCGCTATTGGTGAATGCATCATCAGATTCAGGAAGAATGAGGTTGTAACATCCCATGATTTGAGGCCTCAGATAGCATGATCTTAAAAGGAATGATTGGGGTACCCATATCACCAAGGTGCACCTCCTTTTCCATGAGCCCATCACTAAGAACTCCATAGTTAAGTGTGCTCAACTTGGAGTAGTACTGGGATGGGTGACCTATCGGGAAATTGATCTTGGCATGCGCGTCAGTGAGGACAAAGTGCGCAGTTAAGGCTAGTGGTAATTTGTGGGGCCAGTCATCATTCCTAAAACCCTGCTACAGCCTTGGGCAATGGGTCTGGGCATTACATAATGGTATCAGAGCCATAACCCCTCTAGTAGGTGGGTCCCACATGGGCATGGCATGTCATTCTTGATCTGTGTGGTCCAGGCTTGTAGGAAAGGGCTATCCATGGTTGATGTAGCCACCCTTGCGGCTGGTATTCCGTGATCGGGAGCTGGGTATCCATGGGCCATTGTGGGTCTGCACTAAAATGGGGAAGAGATTATGAGGCCTTATCATTGAGCCTTGCTGAGGATGTCAAGAGTCTAAGTGGGGGAGATTGTAACATCTCAGTATTTGAGGCCTCAGATAAAACACTCTTAAAAGGAATGATTGGACTACCCATATCACCAAGGTGCACCTCCTTTTCAGGGATCCCATCACTAAAGAACTCCATAGTTAAGCGTGCTTAACTTGGAGTAGTACTAGGATGGGTGACCAATCGGGAAGTTGATCCCGGCTTGCCCGTTAGTGTGGACAAAGTGCACAGTTAAGGCTAGTGGTGGTTTGTGGGGCCAGTCGTCATTCCTGAAACTCTACTAGAGCCTTGGGAAGTGGGCCCGGACATTACAAATGGTATCAGAGCCATAACCCCTCCAGTAGATGGGGCCCACATGGGCATGTGGCATGCCAGTCTGGAGCCGTACGGTCCAGGCATGTAGGAAAGGGCTATCCATGGTGATGTAGCCACCTTTGCGCTGGTATTCCGTGATCGGGAGCTGGGTGTCCATGGGCCATGTTGGGTCTGCACTGAAATGGGGAAATATTATGAGGCCATATAGTTAAGCCTTGATGAGGACGTCAAGAGTCTAAGTAGGGGAGATTGTAACATCCTAGGATTTGAGGCCTCAGATAACAAGATCTTAAAAGGAATGATTGGACTACCCATATCAACAAGGTGCACCTCCTTTTCTGGTAGCCCATCACTAAGAACTCCATAGTTAATTGTGCTCATCTTGGAGTAGTACTGGGATGGGTGACCTATCGGGAAGTTGATCTTGGCATGCGTGTCAGTGAGGACAAAGTGTGCAGTTAAGGCTAGTGGTGGTTTGTGGGGCCAGTCATCATTCCTGAAACCTTGCTAGAGCCTTGGGCAGTGGGTCTGGGCATTACAGAGGTCATCATCGACATCAATTTCTTAGTGGTTGTTGTTTGCTATCTCTTAGACCTTTTTCCATGATTTGATCATCTCCCTTCACCCATCCATTCTCCATGGAAATATTCACCTTTAAGTATGTATCATCACTCACCACTATCAGTGCCTAAACCTTTTTCTAGGGCCATTAAGGCACTCCTAGCATTTAAATACTTATATCCATTGTGTATATACTCTTAGCAATGATTATCTCGATACTCTTTTCATATATAGCTTTACTTGTGTGATTAGCTACCATCTTGTGTTGTTTTATTGCTAATGCCTCAAAAGTGTAGTGTTAGTTTATATCTAGAGTTATGGAGTACCATGAATGCATGAGAATATTGGAAGGTTAAGGCTAAGTGTCATATGGTTTTATTTTGATTGTATGCTTGCCATCTTTATACAGAGACACTCTTATGATCTAGATTTGTACTAAGCTCGAGAGGGGAGGGAATGGACATGAAAGATGATTGTAGATAAACTAATTTAAGGGTATACAATCAGTGTGAGTATTTCATGTTCGTGAGAGACCTTAATAGGAGAAACTTAATACATGTTCTATCCATATGTTCCAAACACCTCTAAAGATCATTATCACCTAGTTAACACAGTTTTACTTTACTTCTTTTATCTAGCTCATTATTTGAATGCCATCATCCTTTGAGGGACACTTCTATCTCCTTTTTGTTAGATGTAAATAAACTTAAGATTTAGATACTAAACACTTGCCATCCTTGATCCTAAGTTCGGCCTAGTTTGCTAGACAAGGCCTTGTATTACCGTTATGGGATTCTAAGTATCCAGTATAAATATAATGTCTAATTACTTTGGACCTACCTCCTTTTCATGTCGTGTGATACACAGTGATCAAATTTTGGTGACATTACTAGCGACAAGTCAAATGTTAATAGTTAGCACCTAAGATCTACTTAGCATACATCAATGCCTTAATTCTAGAAATAGAATTAATTGCATGCTTTTATATCCTATATCAATTTTCCTCTAGAGAGTTTGTTAAATGTGTCAGATTTCTTACCTTGACTATATGATTTCTTTTAGGAGCTTAGTGTTAACTGGATCTCTCACTCCTTTTTTGAATGGAGTCATGCCTCCCTAAAGAGTGAGAGTGGTTGGAAATGAGGATGGAGATGAACATTCACATTGAGAAATTGCATAGTGAGATGGAAGAGGAATTTCATGAAATGATCATGGCCTTTAGCCTAAAGGCTAGGATGATGAAGATGGTGGTCCATCTCTTAAATATTAATCAACTACAAGATCAAATGAATCATGGAACCCCATTATCCTACCTAGGGTTAATGTTGCAAATGTGGAGTTAAAACTAGCCTTCTTGAATGCCTTACATCAACAAACCTTTGGGGACAATCCCTACTATAACGTAGTTTCCTTCAAAAATATATGTAATACCCTTAAAATTAATAGGGTGCATCTAGATGTAATATATTGAAAAGGTTTTAGGTTTTTAATGAGGGACAAGTCCCTAGCCTAGTACCTTGCACTAAATAATAGAAACCTTGACAGATGGGAAGCTCTAGAAGATTCCTTCTTCACCAAGTTCTATCCAATTGAGGAAACCATCTACTGCAAACATAAGATCACTGGTTTTATACAGAAACTTGGTGATAATATAAATGAAGCTTGGGAAAGATATCATGAGTACCATAGGGACTGCCCCCATCACATCTTTGATGAGAGATATCTTGTGACAACCTTCTATAATGGGTTGGCTACAGATAAGATGACTTTCGTTTGTGTTTATGCTCAAAGTGTCTTTTTGGGAAAAACTAAAAAGACACATAATAATTGACAATATGGCTGCCTTGTAGTTTGATATTGATTATGAAAGGGAACCAACCGATACCCTCTCCACTGTGGGGACCAATGTTGAATCCAAGGCTCTTGAAGCTCACACAGCCAAAATCAAGACGATATCCATATATGTAAGCACCTTGAAAGGAAACCTCATACAAAGGAAATAATCACATTGAAACAATGATGAATTGTGTAACTTGCAAAGAAAGTTAGCATGAAATTAACCATTGCATTTACACTAATGAGGTGGATTACCAAGATGGTTTTATCGAAAATGTGTCTTATGACAACTTTTAGAGACCAAAATATTTTGTTTTTTTCCTATTGAAACAAGACTGTTTTCTAAAATTGTTCATCAATTGAATGCTCCTAACAACCCATTAGCCAAGCCATCTGGCTTTGGTAGAGGTGGTGGACCATTTTGGGTTCACATGCAACACGAATTATCAACAAAATAGGGACAATTACCAAGGACAAGGATAAGGTTAGGGTCAAACTCAGAACCGAACTCCGACAAAACATGATTTAACGTCAGGAATATTTTCATTCCCAAAGAGACAAGCCGATATAAATCACAAACTCAATCAAACTACTAAACAACAACATGTTGAATATGATGCAATTGTAGATGTGGGGTGTAGTCGGGAAGATAAGAAATCTTCAAGTTCATAATAAAATGATTGACCAACACATCCTCGTAGAAGAATCCCATATGAGACTAAGAAAAATTATGGAGGCCACGAGACTGCAAAGATGGCCATAATTGGATTAAGAACTATTCTAGAAAAGTCAACACCCATGGATCATCAAGAATTTATTCCTATTTCTGGTCCCTATCTAAGACTATCATGGTAGAAGAAAAACATTAACATTAGTTATTCCTAAGAAGACAAAGTGAAAAGAAAAATGCAAGGGAAAAAATCTAGTAAAAGATAAGAAATTTGATGTTATTGATGAGGAGATAACTAACGGAGATCCATATGCACCGAGAATACCTTTTATATACAACCTCATTAAATCTCATCTCAAGAAAGGATGTGAAAAGTAAAATGAAACTATGAAGAACTCCATCTTAACATTCCACTCTTCGATTACATTAAAGAAATCTAGACCTACACAAAAAATTTCAAAGATTTAATTACCAAGAGTAGGAAGGTGATGAAGTTGAAATGGTGAAGCTTGCTAAAATGTCTAGTGCTTTTATACAAGTCAAGATTCTGACCAAAACGAAGGATGACGAAACTTTCATGATCCTGTTCAATGTGGGAGACAATGAGGAAAGAAAAGGATGAGCTTATTTGGGGGCTAACAACATATTTATGTCACTCACCTTATCCCAAAGACTTGGTCTAATATGACATGGTTAATATTGAGATGTGAATCCAACTCATGGATCACACCTTCACAAAACCAGTCAAGATTTTGGAGGATGTACCCATCTGAGTGGGAAGGTTTTTCATCTAGTGTGATATCATGGTGATTGATACTATGAACGACCCATCATGCCCCATGATATTTGGAAGACCCCTCCTTTATACAAGAAGAACCTTGATTGATGTTGAAGTTGGTATCATTTCTATCAATGTTTGAATTTTTTTTTTCAAAGTTTAAGTCTCCATGATGGGTCTATCTCTCTTTGAGTCAGTATACTTCATGGACAACTACAACTAGCTATGTGAATAAATTCAAGAGAGAAACACTATTGTCGATCCTTTGATGAGAGACCCGACTGGCTTGAATCTAAACAATGATGACCCTGAAGTGGTTGAGGTCCCTGATTAACTCGATAACAAAGAAAGTGATATTGAAGTTGAAGATGAATCTGTCACGAAAACAGTTAAATATGCCTCTCTTCAGAAGACACCCGGAGAGGAAGAATCCCCTAAAGCCAAGCCCAAGCTTAAGTAGTTTCCTAAAGGACTAAAATACAAATTCCTAGATACTGAAGAATGCAACCCCGTCATTATAAAGTCTAACTAGTAAAAAAACTATCTCTAGTGTCGGTTAAAATGATCCTATAATGTCAATTTATTACTAATACCTAAGTGGGAAACACTAAAATCATAAGTCTACAATGTTGGTTATTTGGGACATGCAAATTGACGTCGGTGATCCAGTCTCAGTTACTATGATAAAAGAAATTAGCACAGTTAAGAGTTTGAGACATTGATTTGGATACAAGAACCGACATCATAATGACATACTAGGTCACATTTGTAACTAGTGAAGATTTTTTAGTTGTCAGTTTATACCATAAAACAACACTATTTTAGCGACTTATTCGTCAGTTACAGCAATCTAAACCCACTATTAAGTGTTATAGTGTTGTTTTTTCATTACAACTGATGACTAGGACCCTGTAGACCATATTTCCTAGCATATCCATTTTAGGGTAGTCCTATAATGTCAGTTTTTAGCCTAAAATCGATGACTCAAACTTACACTATCATTTTTTTTGTAACAACAAGTGACTCAATTCACTTTTTTTTAAATAGCAGGTCGGCAAACCTATTGTCTGGCTATTCAGTAGGATGTAGAACCTATAGTTCAATACAAGTGTAGATTCCTTCTTGTATTCGATTTAACAATAGGTCACCAAAACTACAAAAGCTTCAATATCAAACACAATCCACCCACATACAAGATCCATTCTCATCACATGTATAGACATAGTTCTATTCCTTGATCTTCACATTCATTCACACACATCATACTTCATTCACATTAGCATCAATTCCATTATCATGACATGTAGGAACACAATTCTCATTGTATTTATTCATCTTCACATTAACACACATGTACATATTCATCATTCACATATGCACCAATAGTATTACTTGCATCAAATTTAGAGTTGCAAGAAGTCATAAGCACCACATGTATGTAGAAATAATGACATCAAAGTTTAGAAAACTCATTCTTTATCCTAATCAAATCCAAAGTTCACATCCATATCAAAGGCTTTTACCCATTATTCTCGTATCTTATCTAGTTGTTCTATCAAATAGGGATTTTTCTTTTCAAAAAATGTGCAAAGAGAATTACATATGTAATTAAAAAGTTATATATTTCCATATTATCAAATGAGACTATTTACTTATGATGATCAAGACTATATATAGGTTACATTTTATATGTAGTTGATGTCTAGTGCCCCATAACTAACAATCATCTCCATATACCGCATCAAATAGTATTTTCATGAGCAACCATTGTCTTGTATAGGGCACTATAAATTTATCAACATACAAAAAGTTAAAAAATAAAAGTAAGCATAGTTGGCATAAAGATGCATTGGAGTCAGAAAACTACATCAAGATTCTGCCAACTAGTCACTTTCTTTTTCTGGTCCACCTTTCCTTCAGCCTTTTTGAAATCTTTTATATCCCTATATATTAATGTAAGGCATTGAATTTTATTAGTAAATATCCATGTAATAATATATGCTAGATGATATAAATATAAAAATTTGCTCACGTAAATAATGCCTTTTTCATTTTGTGTCCCCCATAGTCTACTTGGTCACCCTTATGATCTAGTTCATACACATTTAGCTTTTTGGGGAAAATAACTAACAACACCCAATGATTATTCCTTAGTGAAAAGAAGGAAAACAAAATAAAACTCAAAATACATAATGAAATATAATTCTTACGTCAAAATTATAAGCATAGTAACTGAGCTAACTCAACATTAAACAAAGTGATAATCACACTCATTTTTGCTTCATCAGAATATTTAAAACTAGTAGAGCAGTAATCAAACACAAATGTAGGGTCTTTAACTACAATACTAATCAATGATGGAATAAGAAATGCCACATGGTCTAGTGTGAACTATGTACACACCCTATGTAAGTAGCTACAAAATGTATATCATGTATACATTAATATATAAGAAAACAGAACAACATATATAAAATGAGGTTTTTAACCATATAAGATCTCACTATATCCAAAGTTCTATCACAGATGTATTAAACCAAGCATAAGTAAACATTTCCACAACATCTTGGAAATATATACTAGTATCATGAGGTTGACCTATACAATCCTCCTTAATGTAGACCATCATTTCCTATCCATATTACCAACCCCACGCAATTGGGACCTAGAGAGTTAAATAGGTCCTTTACAAGCCAACAAGGTAATTGAGGAGGAAGTGGAGGTCGAGAATGAGTTGTAGGGGGTTTCATAGGCACTATGTCCTGCATATATGTATTCAAATATTCATTGTCATGTAAATAGAGATACAAACACAATGTAATTTTAGCATACACTGGTATAGACAACTCCATTTTTGGGCCACGCAACCACGTCGCCTTCTGCATCACATATTATCTCATGGTTGGGGTGGTCATATGGCAGTGCAATCTACTTCCAAGGGTTGTAGAATAGCCTCAGTGTCACACGAACCGCATCGGCGTGCAATGGAACGCCGTGAATAATGTCACCTTCAAGGCGTGGGTAAGTCATGCCCATTTCAATGACATATACTTGTAATAAAAGATAATATGACCTCAACCCCTATGAATTTGCATAGAGTGTTATATATATACCTAAACTCAAACATATTATACAAATCATTATGAAAAACTACTATGTCATAAAAATACTTACAATAGACGTGCTAGGTGGTGGGTCCATGGGATTACTTCCAACAACCTCTGTTGTAGGGGGGTCCACCAAATATGAAGAGCAAGGAACCACATGTACTATTTGAGGAGCTAAATGAGAAGCATGATACTATCAAATTGCTTCCTCTATTACCTTTGCAATCATCTCTTGCACCTTCTCATCTAATAATCCTCTTTTCTAGACAAATTTGAACTTATGCTTTGATGGCCCAAAGAAGGATCTTATACCAAGACCAACCCTAGCATCCCTAACATGTCCAAGATGCTCTGTGTTACATAGATCAACTATAAATTCATACCTTGTACCCTTAGGGATGAACTTGCCTTGTTTCCTTTACTTGTGGAGCTCCCTCTAATCATCATCAATAATAATTTGTAAGTAAAACATAACAATCAAGGTCAAGGTAAAACATAACAATCATCAATAGTAATTGTTGTAAGAGTTGAATTTTCCCATTTTTGCAGCCACCTCAGTAGTTGTGGGGTTGGGTATTTCTCCAAATTTGGTTTGCCTCCCAGCTATCCATAGATCATGATGATGTAGAGGTGCAGAAGTAATAGATGACTCAGTAATCCCAAGAATAGGCTACTGAGAAGAAGACGCTTGTAGTATCTGTTAGTGAAGCTTTCCATAGCAACCTAGACCCATCGTGTGGCTATGCACACTCATTGTACGCCTTTCTCTTTGAGCATCACTTACAACCTGGTTAGTCAAAAGCATATGTTAATATGTAATACAATGAATCCATAAGAATGTATTGGTAACTAACAATCATCAATAGTAATTGGTAAGTAAAACATAACAATCAAGGTCAAGTTAAAACAATGAATTCATAAGAATGTACCCAAAATGAGGAGTGAGGCTTAATACATTGATTCATTGATTTATCTCTTAGCAACAAATGCCTCCCACACCTTTGGGTTAAGATAGTTGAATTTCTCAGTGGATGACTTCTTCTTCATCTCAACGTCCCGTACATATTCTCTTATCAGAGTTTTCCTATAATTCCTTTTTACCCTCCCATAGTGTTGCAACACCTTTTACGATGCAATTTTTCATTGAGGTCAAATATGCAATGCAAAAGTGCATATACTTATTGGAATATTCTTAAAAATTGAATTGCAAATAGCTTTAAAAACATAATTGTAAATTATAATATCTCACATATAGTTCTTTCCATATTAAATCTTTCTTGCCTTGATAAATTTTATGCCATGATTCTACTATTAGAATACATTTTTTACCAGTAAGAACCCCTAGATATGCCACAAAAGAACTACGATTCTTCCCAACAAGATTTCCTGCATCATCATACTCAATGGCTAGCCTTGGTCTGCAACCCCTTTTCTCTACTAACTAGTTCATCATGGTGATTCCTTTTATTTTTGCATGTTGACAATGTTGCTCATCAAGCTCAACAACATCCTTAGGGAGCACATCCTCATGCTAAAATTAACAAAAAACACATATAAGTCATAGAAAAATAAAACTTATAAATGTGATAAAACAATAAACAACACAAAAAGAAAGACATTGTAAAATACACATCTATGTAATAAAACAATACAACTTACACCAATGTCATGCTCACGATGCACATCGACGGGGTGTTCATCCTCATGGTAATCATAATCACGGGCATCATAGTCATGGTCAGACGCGATCTGAAAAAATATCATGTAAAAATAGTCAAACAATGAATTATAAGTGATAAAGAATGTAAAATGCACATCTAACATTTAAAAAATAAAAACATACCTCTAATATTAGGATCTTGTATCAATTAACATTCCCTCAATGTGATCTCCATTCATATAGAAGTCAATGTCGGCTTCAATATTTGGTGTTGGCAAGACAATTGAGAATGGAATGGAGTCATCATACTTGTCTTAGTACTCTTCTTCATCTATATAATCTACAATGAACTACCTTTTACCATAAATAACAACCAAACATATTTCATTTGCAAGATCATCAATATAAAATACTTTCTTTGCGTATGATGTCATTATGAATGGTTCACCCTTATGACCAATCTTTTTAAAATTTAGTAATGTGAAACCCAATTCATCCACTACAACCCTTTGGTGTTATCAACCAATTACATCTAAAAATCGGAACTCTAAAATCAATGTAGTCAAACTTCCATATGTAATATGGCATTTTAGCTTCACATGGACTCTTATTGTTCACACTAGAAAAATTTAATCAAGATGCTTGAAGGGTAACCCCACTATTTGGACGACACTCTTAGCATATTGACACTTTGTGTTGTATGAAAATCCATTTATGTCAAACCCTTCATAATACATAACATTCATTTTTTTGTTTAAAGGAGAGGCATTTGTTATGTACACCAACATTATTTTGTGTTTGACATAGTTGACGTAAGATTTTATCTTCAAACCACCTAATAAATGTCTTGTTATGCACTCTAGCAAGCTACATTGAATTGGCTCAAGGATATTTTTTCTTAATGAAATTGGTATGTTAGGTGATATAAATACTCACTTCATTGATGTTGTCTAAAATATACAAATGTTCTTATTCCCACAGCTCACGACTGATTACTTTCACTCATGCTCCTAAATTCCCTTTGTTGGAATAGTCTACAATATTCTTGTCATTTATAGGAGCTTCACTACAACTCGGGAAGTCATTGTAAAAGTCCATAGCCTCCCTGGACACATAACCCTCAATAATAATACCTTCAGGCTGATAACTATTTTGAACATCACCTTTTAAAACACACATGTATCATTCAAAAGGATACATCCAATGCAAGAAAACCGGTCCCAACATTTTCACTTCCCTAGTCAAATGGTAAGATGTCCCATTTTATCAAAGAATGAAGGTGGAAAATACATCTCAACATGGAACAGGGTAAAGACCACTTCTCTTTGCAACTTATCTAGATTCTCAGGATCAATAAATTTGTTGCATAGTTTGTTGAAGAAGAAACAAAGCCTGGTGATTGAAAACCTTACATGGTTCGACATCATATATCAAATTGCCACAGACAATATTTGTTGCATTAGAGTGTGACAATCATGAGACATAAAATCGATCAGCTTCAGATCCTTCATTGATCCCAATCTACACATATTGGAAGAGTATCCATGTGGTACCTTAACATTTAGAAAGTAGTCATAAAAAGTTTTCTTCTCCTTTCTAGACAATGTGTAACAAGCAGTAGATAAATATGTTTTTTGATCACTAATAACATATTTTTTTATACTTTCCTTATGCCCATTTCACGTAGGTCCATCCTGGATTTGATGTCATCTTTGGTCTTACCTGGTATATTCAACAGAGTACCAACGACACTATCACATAGATTTTTCTCAACATGCATGATATTGATACAATGCCTAACTATCAAAGAACTCCAATAAGGGAGATCCCACAACATTGACCTTTTATTTTATAAAGCTTTGTCACTCTATGTGGGAATGATACATTGGAATCTCTTGCTAGAAGCATGACAAAGTCTTTTACTCTTTCATAAACAACCTCCCCTAGTATAGGTTTAGGGGCACTATGTTCCTCATTCGATCCATTGAATGCTTATTGTAACCATTGGTAAGGATGAAATTTTGGAAGAAACCTTCGATGACCAAGATATGCAGTATTTCTTCCATGTTTTAGTCCTATTGAATCAATGTTATCTTCAGACATAGGGCAAGCTTTGTATCCTTCCACACTATATCCAAACTTCTCATATGTTGGAAAGTCATTAGTAGTGCAAAACAACATAGCATTCAAACAAAATGTCTCTCTACATGAAGCATCATAGGTCATCATACTGTCTCCCTAGAGTTTATTTAAGTCATCAATCATGGGTTCAAGATAAACTTCAATATCATTGCTAGGTTTTTAGGCCCCGATATCAACAACGACACCATGATGTACTTATTTTTCATACACAACTAGGGAGGAAGCCTGTATATAACAATCATAATAGGCCAAGTGCTACATTGGATGCTCAATGTGCCATATGGATTCATCCCATCATTACAAAACCCGAGTCTTAGATATGTGACTTCTTCACCAAATTTTGGGTACAATAAATCAATCTTCTTCCACTGTGGGGAATGAGACGCATATCATAGGATCCCATCGTTAATATTCTTTGTCTCTGCATGCCACCTTCAGTTCTCCACATCCATGATGTTGTAAAACAAGCATTTAAACTATGGTATCATAAGTAGATACCACATCACCTTGGAAAGAGAGCTAGTTTTGATTTCCCCAAAGTCATCATTTTATACCTTGACGCTCTACATTTTGGACAATCTTTCAAATCAATGTAGTCCTTTTGAAATAACGCACCTTCATTCAGTCATGCATGTATATTCTTATCCTTCATTCCCATTGGGCACAACATTTTCTTTGATTCATATGTTGAGATTGGAAGATCGTTGCCTTCATGAAGAATTTCTTTCAACAAAGACAACAATGACCTAAAGCTTTTTGTCGCTCCATCTACTATTAGCCTTTAGAGTATATAATCTCAACATGGTACTCAACTTCATAAACTTAGTACAACCTAAGTATAATAGCCTCTTAGAATCATGAACAATGTATCTAATTAAGGTAGGTGGATTGGTGTGCTCTACCCCACAACTATATAGCATCACGTGAAACATGTCTATAGGAATAGGTTCATTCACATCTACATCTTCGTTGGGAATTTCTTCTTCAAAACAAGTGTTGCTATCCACATCTACTGATATCATAGTAAGAATCTCTCCATGACAATACAACTTTGTATAGCCTTGTACAATCCTATTGCACATGATAGGATTTTTTATTTTGTCAAAATTGTCAAGTTTCATGTTGTTCTTTCAATTCCTACACAGAAAATAGAACATGTCTCCAGGTCATTTCCTATGTTCCTACATAAGACTTACAAATTGTTCAAGACCAGTAATAAACTCCAGGGTGCAGTGATTGGAATGGATATCCAAGATATATCCAATTTATTATCAAAGAGAAAATAAGTATTAGGGTTTAGGGTTTACATGATTAGGGTTTAGGGATTACAGATTAGGGTTTATCAGTTAGGATTCAGGAATAATGGTTTATATATTAGGATTTAGCATTTACATACTAGGGTTTAGGGTTCAATAATGAATGTATGTACCACCTATCTCATTCGTGTACACCTAATCTGACTAGTAAGTGTATAATGTGTATTCATTTTTCAAGATAATTTCAGCACCATTTCCCTGTAGTTTTCCAAGTACACCAATGTAGATGGGAAAATGTCGACCTACATATGTACTTAGAGAACAAATGGGGAAGTGCTGAAAAAACATCTTGAAAACCCAATACACATTATACAGTTACATCCTAAGTTATATGAAGTGTTCAAGAACAGTTCCAAACTGGGGACTATCCAAGATTCAATGAGTAAATCCCAAGCAGGTTTCTAGGACAAAAAATAATAATGTCATTTATATACCTATGATCCTAGTGTCATAAAGTTTTTATAGCCACAAACCTCCTTATACCAAGGTTCAGGTTTTATACATAACTATACATATGTATATATAAAGAGATATAAAAGATCCATCATGTCCCACTTGTCAACACTTTTTAGAATAGAATATAATATATGTAGACTACATTCAACATAATAGTGTAATTATCACTCTTTAGCATACTATAAATTATACAAATATTCCCCTCTAAATAAACTTGAATTTGGAATATCACTAATGATTGGTATTGTAATGCCATAAAGAGATGGATGTGTTCCTTTGTAATCATTCTTAATGCAAAATGTCATTGGAGATCATTAATATATGAGTAGTAAGGTCGCCCCTTGTATTTTTTTATATTGGGCATGTATATACCTATAAACATATTGAAATTAAGGAATGAATATACAACACTTACTAGTACATATACCTTCTTAGACAGTGAGCAAAGAGGCAATGGCAGAGAGCACAATGGCGATAGTGGGTAGCTCCAGTGGTGATGGCAGCTAGCTCCAGTGGTGGAGATGAGCTCCAGCTATGAGTGGTGATGAGATTCAACAATGATGGCAGCCAAATTCAGTGTGATGGCAAGCTCCAATAGTGATGGCAAGCTCGAGTGGTTGCGACAGTGAGTAATGAAGTGGTGACAATGAGCACAATGACTCGAGCATAGGAGCAGCAGTGACGATCGCCAGATCAGAGTGAACTTATAGAGATGAAATAGAGAATGGGGGAAAGAAACATTTCACATGTGCTATTAAGTGCACTTAGTCATTGGTTCATCCAAAAAACCAAAGACAAGACATATAGTTGTTAGTTGATTTAGTGTAAAAGATGACATAGTATAATGATATATCATCGTTTATCAAGAAAAATGATGACATAAACCCTCATCCAAAAATAATGTCGGCCTAAGTTATGGGACTTAGTCGAAGATTTACTTAAAAGAAAGCAACGACTAAGTCCAAAACATATCGTCGGTATACTATATACAACCGATGACACATGCCCTTACCTAAACAAAAAAAAGGTAGCTTTAGTACGACTAAGTCGTCAGTTTAAGAGAAAAAACCAATTAATAAGAAGAAATTTGGAAGGGGGGTATTTTCATGGGGATGTGGTGCAAAACATTTGATGTTGGTTTCTTGACTTCAAATTGACACTATTTTTACAATTTTTTTTGCGGTTTACAAGACTTCCAATGTCAGTTTGCTCTTGTAAAACTGACGATAGAAGTATTTTGGAGCAAAATTTATTTTGCACGTAGGTGTTCATTGTTGGTTCATTGGAAACCGATGCTAATCTTAAAATTTTGGTAGGCAAATTGTTTTCCATGAAAAATTGTATTTCATTAGTTATCTAAGCGTCAGTTTGTCTCATGGAAAAACAACATTATAGAAAAATATGTATTCACATCTTTTCTAATTTGGCAGGACTTAACCAATGCTGACAGTTGTGCTCTGTAACTAACATTGTTCATTATATGGTGTCAATTTTTCTTTGGAACTGATTTTGGCAAAAGTGACATTAGAAGTCAGAAATGTACTAGTGGTCTGCTCATTCTAAGGAGAGACAAGATAAACTCCTAACCAAGCAAAATCTAAGGAGGAAGGCAATAGGATATTCTATTTATGGCATAGGAGGATTAAATCTTACTCACTATATGCATCACATCCATGTTGATTTTGATGCAAATCCTCTAGCCCAAGGATTAAGGAAACTGAACCAAATTTAAGAGTGGCGATGATTTGAACCCTATTTGTTCAATAAGGATCAAACCTGCCGTGTTCAGGTTAAGAAAAAAAAAAGAGCAAGTCAGATAGGATCATAGGCATACGGTGATTGGATTTATGAGACCTCTTTTGGATCTACTGATGGAAAAGCTCAAAAAAGAAGTTATTAACTCCCATGATGTAGGGATAGTGTATCCTATTAAAGATAGTTAACGGACGAGCCCCGTCCATGTGGTGCCCAAGAAAGGGGGCATGAAAGTTGTCAAGGGAAACAATGGAGATGATAATGCTACTAGAACTATCATCGATGGAGAATGAGCATATATTATAGGAATCTTAATATTGCAATAGAGAAAGATCACCTCCCTCTACCCTTAACTGATTAGGTGCTAGATCATCTTGCGCACAACGAATATTTTGTCTTCATGGTTATTCTGAATTTTATGGAATCATGATACACCTAGATGATTAGGAATGACCACCTTCACATACTTTGATGGAATGTACACCTTCAATCATACTATTTGGACTTTGAAATGCACCCATCAAATTTTAAAGGGGCATGATATGGATTTTCCTTGAGATCCTAGAGAACATAATGGATGCCTCTATGGATGATGTTTTCGTGTACGAGACATCATTTGATAATTGCCTAAAGATTCTTTGTCTAGTCTTGAAATGTTGTGAGGAGACACATCTTGTTCAAAATTGGGAGAAATGTACCTTCATGGTACAAGAGGTAATCATCCTAGGGCATAAAGTTTTAGAAAAGGAATTGAGGTAGACTTAAGCAAGGTTGAATCCATTGAGAAATTACCACCTCCCAAATCTATAACAGGAGTAAGGAGATTTTTACAGCATGTAGGTTATTACAAACACTTCACTAAAGGCAATGATTTCAAATCTTCTTTTGAGTCTTTTTGTCAAGCACACTACATTTGATTTTAGTGAGAACTATTTGAAAGATTTTAATACATTGAACAATTATCTCAACACCACACCAATAATTCAAGCTCCAGATTGGAACCCCCCATTTGAGATAACATGTAACACAAGGGGATATGTTGTGGGGGTAGTACTAAGGAATAAGAATGAAAAAATCACAATATCATCTACTATGCGAGCATCACCTTAGATGATGCCTAGATCAACTATATAACTACTCAAAAGGAAATGTTAGTGATTGTCTATGTTTTTGATAGATTTAGATGTTATCTAATGTAAATGAAGGTTATCATGTATATAGACGATGGTGAAGTCAAATATTTGATGACAAAGAAAGACTAAGACAAAGTTGTTAAGATGGGCACTCCTCTTATACTTTTTGGATCATAAGGTTGTTGATAAGAAGGGGATGGAGAATGTGGTAGCACACCACTTGTCTAGAATCAACATAGGAGAGGAGAACTCCTTACCTATAAAGGCAAAATACCCCAATGAGGAACTCACGATGGACAAATCCATGGACTCTATCGTGCTATAGTACATTACTATCTGCATTTACTTGGCTTTCCAGTATTACTATATGATATAACCAATAATGAAAAGAAAAAATGTTCTCACATCTAAATAGTTATTTTTGGGATGATCCTCTATTATTTAAAAAGTGTGTTGATAATCTCTATAGAATATGTATACCTGACCGGCCTAAATCACGCATCTAAAATGGAGTGGATCTAGAGTAGTCATACTCTTAAGATAGTAACCCAACACTTAAGCCCCCACAACTATTATATGGGGTCCAATGTAGTAATCGGGTTTGAACCACAAGGATAAGGTTAGCAGGTGTTAAGCATGCATGGTCTCACACTCATATACTCCAGATAACAGATGGTATAAAAGGGTGTTCCCAAAGGAACTATAGTTCTCAAACCAAAGTAAAAGAAATAAACCAAAGATAAGAAAAACAAAGCGTAACAAAATAAGATCAAAACAAAGATATGGGAGGGAAACTTGCATTGGGTTTCACCTACTAAGACCTCTCACCAATATGCAAACATCACCTATCCCTCTCATATACTCCTATTAGGACTACAAGCAATCATTTAGGAATCCATTCCTCTCTCTCTCAAGATAAGGATAGATCTAAGTCTGAGGGTAGCCTCTCTCTCTCTTGAGATGACTATCCAAAAACTAAAAGGAAGAACATATGACCATAAGCTTTAACATTCCATCATTTTCATGTATTCATACTAATCCATAACACAAGATATTAGTGATACTACTCTTTTGAGGTACCAACAATCAAACATCACTAGATGGTAGCTAAGCATACAAGTGATGCATTAAAATCAGTGCATGGAGATAATCTTGATAAGAGTATATATATTCAAAAAGGAGAGACAATATACTTGTTGGGAGAGCCTTAGTGGATACTCCCAACCCCAGTTAAGTGTTTAGCCACACATATTTATGAGTAGCATAACAAAGTCACGAAATGATAGATACATCAAGTTCCACAAAGAGAGGAGGGAAGTACAAAGAGATAGAAGTGATAGATCTAGATAGAGAGAGAAGAATGTGATACAACACAATACTTCTTCATATCTAGATCTAGGAGGTTGATGGCATGGGCGTTCTCCTTCTTTTGACGAAGATGGAGACTTCAATCTTCTCTCTCCTCAGCTTCTGCCTTTAGAGATCCACGATTGATTGGATGGATGGGAATGAGTCTGGAAAATGGCAGCACTTCATGGTCCTCCCAGATCTGATGATTCGACAAGACGGGTAGATAGCCTATTTATAGGCGTTCTCCACCGACTTAACTCTTAGACCTCAGCCGAGGCCTAGATTTGGATAAAGCTTGATTGTGGTTGAGACTTTATTTCCATCCTCTCCTCGGTCAAGGCTGGTTAAGTCACCCCTTCGGTCGCGGTCTAGTTGCTGCATCCTTTGGTTAGACTGCGGTCTAAATAACAGTCACAAGCTTCATGTCGCAGGTGTGTACTCTGCGGGTGTGAGGAGTACGAGGCACTGTGAGTGTGAGGGGTCATGGGTGTGGGGCATTTAGGTGATCTTGGAGACCTCGACCGCGGTGGGATGGTCCATCATGGTCGAATGGGCCATGGTCGAGGTGTCAACTGCGACCTTAGCATGATGTGACAATGCAACCATGGAAAACATGTGTAAGTGAGATACTTGGCATAAAATGCTAAAACAAGTGGAGAAAATCTATAAAAGGTATGCTAGGGGAGGTATACAATATATGTGAGAAGTGTATAAAATGAGGTGTTATCAATTCCCCCAAACTTAGAATCAAACATGTCCTCAGGCTAAGTGTAGGCTCAAAAACATAAATGAAAGAACAAATTTGTGTGACAAAATTTTTGCAAAACTTAACACTACCGAATTATCTCATCCATGCATCAATATTTTTGTGGTATGTTTTCTCAACTCTAAAGTCTAATTCCTCCCCCTTTATAACCAAAGTTGCACAACTTTGACTTCTTGCCATTTCCTTTGGTAGAAAAGGTCTCTCCTTCTCAACGTATCACCCCTTCCTCCGTTAGGTTACCAGCTGTATGAATACAACATCTCCCTGAGTTTCACACTCTTTCTTTATTTTCTATTGGCCCTATGCTAATGTGTTCAGGTGAGCTTTAGGATTTAAGTATTTTCTTCCTCTCCTGAACTTTCTCACCTAAAACTGTCGTAGGGATAGTGTTTCCCTTCGGGCTTCTGACGTAAAGTTAGGTGGTTGTGTGAGTTTCATTCAGGATTGGAGGTGGGTAAGTTTGGCTTCAAGCTTCCACTTACGGGCACGACATATCTGCATTCGTGAGTGCAGCAATACACTAGCTGTGTGGAAACGTTTGGCATCTTTTTGGCACAACTCTCGTTATAATTTTTTTCTTTTCTTTTTGGCTTTTTATATCTCCTTTCTGGCTTGGGTGAGTGGGATTTATGTGGTCTTCTAGGCGTCCAAGCCTCTTTTAGTCCCAAAGAGGGGATAAATATACTTGAAAGGGGTAGTTGTTTCCTTCTCGAAGGAGATGAGATTTTTTTGGTTGGATCTGTCAGGTTAGGGTGGTTGGTCAGGAGTATGGCTTTGGGAAGTTCTTTAGTTTTCAAGAGTTTCATAAGCTTAAGATTGCTACACACACAATGTCTTATTGCAAGAATGAGATGGAGTTGCATTGCTATGATTCTCATTTACTTTTATATGCATTAGTTTCTCATATTTTTCTCTCTATAAGATGATAGAACTACATCCATTATCAAGAAAATAGATAAATTTCTAAGGTAACCACGCAAAACTGTGTCTTATAAGTAGCTTTCTTTAAGCAAAAAGCAAGAGCTGTTTGGCTGGAGATAAAATATGTACATGTAAAGTTTTTTTTTGAAAATTTTGAAAAATATTGTGTTAAAATGGTGGAAAAATTGTACCTCTCTAGCCCGTTTATGACTCCTCTCCCAAACTTATTCTTCACCCTGACCCGGGGTGTCAAAATTTGAGTGAGACGTATAAACAAGCTTTCTTCATTCTTATTTGTCAGTTTTGGAGGCCCACCTGGACTCGAAGAGTATGCTTGTGTATACTCCTCATAGCGGATGATACTATTTGTATGGCATCCCCTTCACCTTTGTATTCAAATTGGCTAGGGCCATCATCCAAGCTAAACAGAATAAGCCGCAGTCATTTGATGGAGGCACCTACTGAGGGCTCTTGTGGTAGAACTACGTCTTCTTGAAGTCTTTGTCTGATGTATGCTTGTACCATTTGTCATGGCTTTTTAGCATCTCAACAATTGATGTAGCACACGTGACAGCCTTTTCTTTGGTTGGTGTCTTTGTAGTAGTCATGTTTATCTTTTTGTTCAGTGTGAAGGATGTGTCTGAGTTGTTTAATAACACTACAGTCCTTTTAATAATGTTGACTACCAGCAAAGTCCAATGATTGTCGTGAAGTATAGGTAAGAAGATGTAGTCTAGGAGGGATGTGGCTAAGCATTGTTGCTGGCATTCTTTTTCACCTGATCTCTTATCCATTAGAATGTCATCCACCAATAGGAAGTATGCCATATGTGCATTTGGCATGTTGTCACCTATCAAAGCTTGGTAAGCTGACTTCATGCTTACTAATAGGTACCCTCCTATTTTTAGCGTATCAAGATGGTCGTCCTTCATCACACAAATTCCATCCCTTTTGAATATAGCCTCTTCCGGCATGCCGTCTTCTTTCATGGACTTCATTATCATGTTTAGGGATTCTAAAGATAGGCTTACACAACTCTATCTGTTGAAGTCCTTAAAAGTAGTTACTTTCTCCCCAACTGGCCCATCTGATTTCTCTTCAGAAAGATCATCTTCTTCTACTTCGCCTTCCTCCGGCTGCCCTGCTATAGGTTGTTCCTCTTTTTCTTTTACCACAGTAGGTTGTCCATGTTATGTTTCTGGCATGCCTTCCGCAGCTACCCAAATTTTAGTTTTCCAACCTTCTTTCCATGTCACTGCTCGGGCTGGCTCTATCGGGTCAATCCACAAGGTTTTGATTATTTTCCCTCCAAGTTACCTTTTCAGGTAGAGGGATCTCTTGATGAAGTCTATGCGATATTGCATCTGAAGGCATCACCGGGTCGCTGAAGAAGTGGTGGTTGTATAAAACATCCATCTTGTGTATGTCGTGCAACCTATGCAGATCTTTTGTACATAAGTCTTCCAGTGGGATGACCTTATTGATGGCTTCCATCATTCGTAATACGATGAAGGTGCAATCCCCTATTCTAGCATCTTGTTGCAGGACCTTATTGTAGATTGAGAATAGTTTCCATATCCCCTTAAATTTGTCTGTTGATTGTATCGCTCTTTGAAGACGTAGCGACACTTTTAGTACATCTCTGGCTTCTTTGTTTTTGTATATTAAGGCAGTACTGTCCAACACAGTTGTGTAGTAGTTGAACACTTTCATCTTTCACTCATATAAATCGACAACGATCAGTGCCCAATGCTTCACATTCCTTAGGGGAAGGACCACAAATTTTGTTTCTTTCCTTCTCACCACATGTTTTAGCTCAATCACATTAGTAGCTTTATAGTCTTCATTGTATAAGAGTCTTTCTAGATGTGTGGTGTCGTTGAACACTAGTTGCACCTTGTCTGGATGTAAGAACTCTTCAAGTGGAGTGGCACACAAAACTTTGAACAACTTCTTTTGTACTCATGCCCTTTTCAGAAAGATTTCTTTAAAGTGTTCTCTTGTGAGATGTCTTCCCTTGTTGTGGTATACAACATCGATTCCAGGAAGACTGTCATCTAGGACATCCCTATGTGTTGTCCTTAATAGTACATTCATGTCCATATCTACCATTTTACAAGGTAGAGGAGGAGCCACATCTAATTTTTCTTCGTTGACTGGTGTGCTCTACTTCCTGGCTGGCTCGTTTGTGAAGAAAGTGGCGAGCCTACCTTCCTCGTCATCTAAGGTGTCATCATGTGTTACCTTTAGAGAGAAAAACCACTAGAGGGGGGGTGATTAGGGTTTTATAATAATTTTAACAATAATTTAACTCAAGAAACCACAATTGAGATAATGAGAAGGAGGTAAGGTGTTTAGAGTGGTTCCACCTTTAGCAAAAACTAAAGGAGTCAGTCCACTACCCAATTGTTTCCAATTGGGATTTAAAAGTATTTAATTTTATTACCTCGCAAGGATGTTACATAAAATTACAACACTTTCACCACCTTTTGGACAACCTTTACCTTGAAATAGTCTCACCAACCTTGAAGCAGCCTTCCTTGAAGTAACTTCAAGCTCCCCCTTGAAGTAGCCTTCCTCTTGAAGTAGCTTCCCATTGAGAAAACATTCTTGAAGTAGTCCAAAGTCCTCCTTCTCCACCAAGAAGATCAAACCCTCTCCAATCTGTAGCCTCCAACCCTAGGAGTAGCAAGGAGAGTACAAGTAATAAGAAAGAACAAGAAGGGAAAATAGAAATTACAATTACAGCTTGTAGCACAAGGCTTGATTTCCTATATCAAGCATTTTGATCTCCTAACCAATGTATATGGAAGTTTAAGTGTTGTGGGTAGGAGATGCTAGCCTATAGGACACAAATTTTGAGCAATGGGAATGAGTAGCAAATGTTGGAGTTGCTCATTTGCTCACAAGAATGATTGCCAATTGTAAGTAATATGCTCAAGTGTTGCACAAGTGTATTTTGGGTGTCCTAAGGCATGTCCTATTTATAGGAATGGCTTATGAGTGCTTAAAGACGTTCTAGACACTTTATAGGGGGTTCTTAGTGCTTAAATAGCCATTAGATATCCACTAATTGCTTTAGCAATGGCTATTTAATTAATTCTGAAAGGTACAGACAGAGACAGTCTCGGTCGAGAAATTGTCGACCGAGAGCCCAGTCGGTTGAGGTTTTTGTCGACCAAGGGATAGTCTGGAGCAAGTGTGTAAAACGTTCGATTGCAACCCCCAACTACCTTGTCTGCTGTGTCTAACGACTAATTCAATCATTCTCGGTCGAGGAGATTGTCGACGAGAGTGTCTCGATCGAGAAGTTTGTCAACCGAGACTGACTCTGTTTAAATGTTTTAAACTATGTACTAAGTGTGTGTATCAGTGTGCAGTTGTGACACTATTGTAGGGGATGACCTATCTAAGTGTTGTTATTGTCTAGGGAAGATCTAAACACTTGATTTACATGATATCTAAGTACTTGTACATTATATACTTGTACACATTTTTACATTTGATTACAATCATGAAATTAAGACATTTTTGAGCATATAGATCTTCCAAGGGTTTGTCATCCACCTAATTCCTGCATTACTCAAGTAGCATGCTAGTTCCATAAGAATGAAATGTTTTTCATCATCAAAACAAAGGGATTATAATAATGTCCAATTTAGCCAACAATGTCCCCCTTTTTGAAGATGACAAACATTTCCAAAATATAAACATTTCTGAATGATTATGAAACTCATTGTATTTTATATTTTTGATTATATATTATTTCTCCCCCTTTGTCATTTCAAAAATATAACCATGATAATCATTAAGTTTGAATTTTATTACTCCACCTTAATTTGATAATTAGATGCTCCCCCTTAAAAAGATATTCAGTTTTAAAAGAAATGGATGCAAACCACTTATTGTCAAATTTAGCCAAAATTATTTCTCAATCATTTGCAACGGATATTAAGCCTTCAAATGATATGAGATTCTTTTAGATTCATGTCTTATGTGTTTTGATTTCTCATTCATTTTTACAAGGGGTGTTAAGCCCTGAAAATGACATGAGAATTCTTTAAGATTTTAGTAGAGTACATGAATGTATCTCTAACCAAATACACGGGATGTTAAGCCCTGATTTGCTTAGAGAATTCCATTATATTCATACATATTGTAGGCTCCAAAATTACTTTAAAAGATACTAAGGTCATAACTTGTTTCAAATTTTCTTTATGATGTTTTCAAAATTTTGTAAGCTCCTTCTTAAACTTATAGTCAAGATAGTTTTTGTGAGCTCCCCCTTAATCTTATAATCAAGATAATTTAAGGATTCTAAGGTCATAATAAGTATTAGATCAAAATAAGTTAACCTTTTATGAGATCTATGCACTAAAATTTTGTTTTCAATATATTAAGATTAAGTGCAAGAAAATGATTTTCAATTAAGCATTTTTTCAAGCTTATTTTAGGTCGACCTTGACTTCGACCTGGGCACCCCTTGGTCAAACTTGATTTCAACCAAGAGGCACTATTTGTAGATTTACAATTTGAGTACTCTAATTGAGTTACACATTAACACTTTGAAGCACTTTGAGTGATACCTATTTTGAAGAGGATTTATCAATTGAAAACTTAATATAGGCATCACAATGAAGTCTTTGTTCTTGATTTTCTTAAGTAGATTTTCAGAATATATGTGCTTCATGAAATAAGGAATTTTGATATCCACAGTGATTGTTTTTCTTGCAAAAAGGTAATTGGGCTACATCTATAATATGTTCAATCATAGCAAGAATGCAGCTTTTGATCATTTATTTATAAGCAATATAAGAATTTAGTACCTTGCTCTTGATTTTGATTATAATAGATTTTAAATGTAGCATTGAAATGGATCCTAATCTTAAACAAATCTCTTATTTTAAACTTATTTCTAGATTAACTCTTTAGAATTAGTCATCCTTGATTATAAATTAAGAACAAGTTTTATATCTCAAGTTCTTAAAATCAAGATTTTGCTTTTGATTACTTAGAACAAACAGCTAGATAAGACATTAATATTATTGTTCTAAGAAACAAACTATTTAGCTTGCCATAGTGTCATCTAGAAAAAATCATTCATTTATTACATGATATGATACAAGCCATGCACACGATAATCATTATATATTATGTCAAGATGCATTTATGCCATAGAGTTTTTATTGTTATGCAAGATGGAATTTTCAATGATAACATCATCTTTATAAGTAATGAGCTTAATCACAATGATCATTTTGAAAACAATATCCATTCATGGTTTGTATATATAGATCAAAGATTATTTTAGGCAAACCAAGTATAGAATGGAAAACAGTAAAAGCATGTCCATAATTTTATTCAATACAATGATGATGATCATTTGAAAGCAAATTTCAAGACACATGGTTTTTATATATATAGACCAAGGAATACTTAGGACAAACCATGTGGATTGTGATAGAATAGTAATTTCCTTGATTAAACCAATCATGGTTCATATTTTCAGTTTTAAGCCAAACCGTGTAGGAGATTATAACAATTAAAAATGAACTTGCAATCTATACTATTTCTTTAGTGATTCATTTTGCAAGAAGGAATGTTCAATTTTAGATTGCAAAAAGTATACAAGTTTGATAAAAGTATATTTAATAAGTCACAATGCAAGCTTAAAGAGTTTGTCTCCAAGATTCATGCTTGATTTGCAAATTAAATCAATCATTAATAGCAAATTGATAGCAAACTAGATCAATTAGACAGGTTCAGCAGAACTTGATTCGGTCGAACTATTCTTCGATCGGATTTATCTCGGTCGACGTTTTTCTCGACCGAGAATGCTGCTGTTTGTACAGGTTTTATCAGATTGTTGCAAACTTAAAAACAGTAACCTACTCGGTCGACTAATTCTCGACCGACAGAGTTCTCGGTCGAACATTTTCTCGACCGAGAATGTTCCTGTATCATTTTTCAGTAATTATTTGCAAGTAAAACATAGATCACTTCTAATTCAATTATGCAATTTAAAACTCAGTTTAGTTGAGATAAAATATTTAAGTATCAAAGTAACATTTGAGTCAAATCTCAACTAATTATATTCAAATGTCTATGTTTAGGAACTTAAACTAAAACAAGTTGTTTAAGATGTGTCTCTGCAAGTTTATATAAAACATTGTATTTTCAAATTAGAAATTTTTGAGTTCTTGAATCAATTTGTTATCTCATTATGTTAACTTGAGATAGACATGAAGACATACAATTTAGAGTCTTTTGGTCATATCTCAACTTAATTTAATCTATTTAGTGTGGGGGTTTTGGAACCCATACCAACTCAACATCCTTTTTCTTGTAAGGATATGAGAAGGAATAATGTCCAAGACGCAAACAATAATGGCAACATATAGAATCAATCTCGTTTCTCTTTTTATGAGTTTGATCTAGATTGTTCTTGGGTACATATGTATACTTGCCTTTAGGTACATACATAGATTGAGTCTTTGGCACTTGAGTCCTTCCCCCACTAGGTTTTTGATAGGATTTTCCTTTAGGCTTGTAACCTAGTCCTCTCCTTCCAATTTGACCATGAGAATCATTTTATATCTTATCAAGAACATCATTGCCTCTTAAGCTACTAACTTCTTGTTATAAATTAGCAATCTCATCCATTCTCTTTTTGATATCTAACTTTGCTTGATCTATATTAGATAATAAAGAATCTCTTTCTTTCACAATAGTATCATAATCTAGATGATTGCATAGGATTGGTTGTTTTTGAAGATCATTAATTTGGGCTTGCAAGTTTATCTTTTCTAGAGAGAGAAGATTGCAATTTGCCTCTATTGATTTCATCTTAATATCATGTTCTTTGATAGTTAAGTTTAATGTCTCCTTAAGATCTTCATTTTCAGCTGTGAGAGCAAGAAGATTAGCATGTAACTCATCATTTGCTTTATTAGATTTCTTTAATTTCTTCTTGCACTCAATATACTTATCATGTGTTTCTTGAAGGCTAGCAATTAAATCTTCTTTTGATAAATAAAAAAGGCTTACCTCTTCTTCTTCTTCTTCACTTATTGTAGCAATAAGGCATTATTTATGCTTATCTTCCTTCTTTAAGCTCCATGGACTGCTAGGTGTTGTATGCCATGTTCCTAAGCACCAACTACAACTTGTTGAAGATTGGTCCATGCTTTTCCTTTTCTTGCGGTTGTACACACCACCACCCTTCATTCTTCAAGACTCGATTAGAGCTCCTTGAAGCCTGCTCTAATACCAAATGAAAAACCACTAGAGGGGGGGTGAATAGGGTTTTATAATAATTTTAACAATAATTTATCTCAAGAAACCACAATTGAAATAATGAGAAGGAGGCAAGGTGTTTAGATTGGTTCCACCTTTAGCAAAAACTAAAGGAGTCAGTCCACTACCCAATTGTTTCCAATTGGGATTTTGAAAGTATTTAATTTTATTACCTCGCAAGGATGTTACATAAAATTACAACACTTTCACCACGCTTTGGACAGCCTTCACCTTGAAGTAGTCTCACCAACATTGAAGCAGCCTTCCTTGAAGTAACTTCAAGCTCCCCCTTGAAGTAGCCTTCCTCTTGAAGTAGCTTCACATTGAGACAACCCTCTTGAACTAGTCCAAAGTCATCCTTCTCCACCGAGAAGATCAAACCCTCTCCAATCCGCAACCTCCAAGCCTAGGAGTAGCAAGGAGAGTACAAGCAATAAGAAAGAACAAGAAGGGAAAATAGAAATTACAATTACCGCTTGTAGCACAAGGCTTGATTTCCTATATCAAGCATTTTAATATCCTAACCAATGTATATGGAAGTGTAAATGTTGTGTGTAGGAGATTCTAGCCTATAGGACACGAATTTTGAGAAATGGGAATGAGTAGCAAATGTTGGAGTTTCTCAATTGCTCACAAGAATGATTGCCAATTGCAAGTAATATGCTCAAGTGTTGCACAAGTGTATTTTGGGTGTCCTAAGGCATGTCCTATTTATAGGAATGGCTTATGAGTGCTTAAGGACTTTCTAGACACTTTCTAGGGGTTTCTTAGTGGTTAACTAGCCGTTAAGTATCCACTAATTGCTTTAGCAACAGCTAGTTAATTAATTCTGAAAGGTGCAGACAGAGACAGTCTCGGTCGAGAAATTGTCGACCGAGAGCCCAGTCGGTCGAGGTTTTTGTCGACCGACAGATAGTCTGGAGCAAGTGTGTATAACGTTCGATTCCAACTCCCAACTAACTTGTCTGCTGTGTCTAATGGCTACTTGGTTCATTCTCGGTCGAGGAGATTGTCGACCGAGAGTGTCTTGGTCGAGATGTTTGTCGACCGAGAATGACTCTGTTTCAATGTTTTAAACTATGTACTAAGTGTATGTATTAGTGTGCAATTGTGACACTATTGTTGGGAATGACCTATCTAAGTGTTGGATTGGCTAGGGAAGATCTAAATGCTTGATTTACATGATATCTAAGTGCTTGTGCATTATATACTTGTACAAGTTTTTACATTTGATTAAAATTATGAAATTAAGACATTTTTTAGCATATAGATCTTCCAAGGGTTTGTCATCCACCTAATTCCTACAACACTCAAGTAGCATGTTAGTTCCATAAGAATGAAATG
Organism: Alisma plantago-aquatica; assembly: GCA_963693085.1. Lineage (NCBI taxonomy): Eukaryota > Viridiplantae > Streptophyta > Magnoliopsida > Alismatales > Alismataceae > Alisma > Alisma plantago-aquatica. Next base: position 910,569,696 of record OY856411.1, on the reverse strand, counting down.
TTTGTCATCATCAAAACAAAGGGATTATAATAATGTCCAATTTAGCCAACATACGGCTGATTCCCTAGTTGGATGCAGACTTTCTATAGTCATTGGCATCTGGGTAGTCACCTTATCTGCAACGTCCATGGAAGCCTCCATAGCTATATTGCCTTTGACGTTTCTTTCTTTAGATAGTTGTCCTAGTTCAACAGTGCTCAGTGCTTCTATTGTTTCCTTCATCTTCCTGTCGTAAAGATAGTCATTCTGTTTATTATGGACTGGGGATTGTGGGAAGTCATTGTACATGTCCATCTCATACGTCAGGTCATCCAGGAACTTATTTAGATCTCTGATTTCTCTTGAAGTGAGATCTTCTGTGACTATGCTCTCTGCTCTGGTGACGACGACCTTTGTGGGTTATTCTAGTGTAACCTTATCTATAGTTGGGGTAGTTTGTTCTTTTTTTGGCGCCCCCTTCCCCTTATTTGATTCTACTTTATCCTCTTCAGGACTGATGTTCAAATTGAGCCCCTTGACAATGTAATAATTTTTTTTGTTTCATTGCCTTGGTGAGTGTCCGACTACGGTGGTGCTTACTTTACTTGTGGTTCAGCTGTCGAGGCAGTTTTTACATTGACACTCTCTTCTTTTGGCGTTGTACCTACACATGTCCCCCCACATTGTCGTCATCGTTATCATCGAGGTTTGAAGGGCTCGATGAAGCTTGCGATGTTGAGGGTCCTACCGCACACTTCTCTCCCTTTTGTGCCACTATTGATGAGGGACTTGATGTCGATCTTCGTATGCCCCTTTGTTACTTTGTACTTCATCAACACATATGCATCCATGAAGTTGTGGGCTATCTTCACGATCTGGCCTCCCATGCAGAAATCTTTGGTCTATTTGGATTGTCCCCTCTCATGGATATTGATAGCCTTTCAACTAGGATTTTTCCTATGTTTCCTGGCTTCTTGTTCAGCATATACCATATCATGAAAAGGTCTCCCTTCATCACTCCTCCTGTCTCTAACCTCATGAATATCATATTAGTAGTTATCGTTTGCATCACCCTAATGAAGCATGAAGTGATTAGGGTTGATTTGGAGTTCTTGAATTTATGTTTGTCTTCTCCTATCAGTTCTTTCCACATTTCGTAGTTGTTGTATCTGATTGTTTCATTTTCTCCAAGTGCAGCAGAACAGGCTTGTGCTTCTATTGTTGTTCGTATGAAGATAGTGTTGAGCATAGCCACTGTAATTGTGTGAGAATTTCCTCCTAGTCTCACCTCTAGTTTGTAGTCTCCGCCCCACTTTTTGCTCTACTCTTCATTTACTAGGACTTTCTCTAAAGAGGATAGAAATTATGTTGTTAGTCGCTTCAAGGATGGGGCTTCTGAGGTACATAGGGTAAGTAGGTTTGCATCCTCTAGATATTTGATAACTCTGTCGTAAATTCCCATCCGCTTGAAGTCATCAACATTGAGATACCTCATAGGCCTGAACACTTTGACTTGTAACAACTAATCAAAATGTAACTGGTACACAACGTCCCTTGGCACAAATGTTGGCCCATTCTGATTTATCATTGATCCCTCGGTCTCTTGTTCCTCTGTGCGCACCATTTTTTTCCCCTGCCCTTTTGTTTCCTTTACAACAGTCTTTTTATTGTGCTTGACCCCCTTAGGCTCAGCCTTCCTTTTTCCCAGACTCTTCAATTCAGTCTCTATAGGCTGGTACTCCGAAGTCTTTGTCTGAGATGTACTCTGTGATTCCTCTGACTCTTCGTGTGTCTTATGATCTAGAATATACTGATACTTCTCCATTGTTAGTTGTAGTTGTAATCTCCTTGCTGGTGGCAGGCTTGTATCACTTCCTAGAGCTGATGTTATCTTCTCCACGATTTGTTATATCTCTTTCAATGATGTTGCCTTCTTTAACAAAGAGTCACCAGTGGAAGTCGACATTTTGAAAAGTTTTAAATTAATCATTTCATTAGCATAGTTATATTAACCTTTTAACCCACCTTCATTAATTATTTTATTCTATTATCATGTGTATGTATAATTATGGTATATTTTGATTTCTCTCATAATGCCACGACCGCGGCCCTTAAACAGAAGGTGGGCCTCGACCGCGGTCCAAACCGCAACTGAGGCATTACTTGGTCAAAGAGTCCTTCTTGTGAAACCAAAACACACCGCAACCGAGGTCTGTTAACTCGGGGATGAGAGAGGACTGCGACAACGAAGTGTGAGTTCAGACATGAGAGGAGAAGCGACCACAGTCAAAAGAAGAAAACAAGAATGACCATTACCACAATCAAAAGAGAATCAGTAGGGGAACGACCACAACCGCAGTTATTGTGCAACTAACTTTGCATTTAATAAATGTCATGACCTGCTGTCATCAAGTGAAAAATTTGAATGTTGGGAAGGCACCACGACCCATGGTCCAAGATGCGGTAACACGATCGTGATGATAGAGGAATGGTCAAGTTCCATTGAAGATGATTATAGAACCAAAAGTCTAAAACCTCATTCGGTAAGTCTTTGGCCATGGATGAGGCGGCGGGGGGTTCTGTGTCTGAAAGGAGTCTTAAACCCTAGTTTATAATAAGTTGTGTTGTCAAAAAAATTGGTACAGCTGCAGCGGTTGCTGCGACAGTTCTCGAATTAGCAACGTCGCTAGATACACGAGAGAAACTGTGAGGCACGGAAGAATCGGAGATGGAAAATTGTGAGAAAGCAAAAAAGAATGGATTCCTCGATTGAGCGAACACTTTTGGGAATCACGGAGGAAACAAGGGATGTATGGGGGCAACGTCAGCTGAGATGCTACTCGTCGGGGTGGGCTTAATTCGACTACTTTGACATCTCCCAAGGACTGGCTCATCAAGGAGATTTGGGTGATAGGTTTGTCAGTTTGAGAATTCTTGATTTGGGTGAGAAGAACAGTGTTTCTAAGTGTTTTAGTATATATATGATCGGGATAGCAACCCGCGGCATGGGGAACGCTTTGACCCATGGTCATCCTTCCCTTTTGCATGCACCGGGACCGCAGGCTATCAAGACCATGGTAGCAAGTGTCGCGGGTCATGGTGTATGCCCTATTTGAGCAAGATTGACACCGCGATCGTGGTCTTGACCGCGACCGCGGTCCTCCAAACCAAATCAACATGAAAACAAAACAAAAACTTGTACTTTAGAACAATCCTTCATTTAGGGATAAAATATACAAAATACTTACACTCCCTTTAGAAGTGAAAATTAAAATACAGGGAAAACTAGAGGTACATAGCTCATAATACTAGGGTACAAAATAAAGGAAAACATGAATTGTGAAAAATAGAAAAACTTGGGTTGACTCCCAAGAAGCGCTAGTTTAAAGTCTTAAGCTTGACTTCCTGATCATTCAATTTTCAATTTTCTCAGCTGATGGTGATATTTCCATAGCCTTTTCATCCATTGGTGGGCTAGGTTCCCACAATCTAAGTTTTGACCTCCTCATGAATGCTCCATCTTTGTAGTACCTCTTTACTCTTTGTCTATTTACCTTAAAAGTTGATGTCTTCTCTCTTGATATCTCCATCATCCCTGACGGGTATATTTTTACCACAGAAAAGGGGCCTGACCATCTCGTTCTATGCTTTTCAGGGAATAACCTGATACTTGAATTAAACAAAAGGACCTTGTCTCCTTCATGTACATCTTTGTTCTTCAAATGGGCATCACACTAGACTTTTGTTCTCTATTTATAGATTCTTGCATTTTCACAGGCATGTAGCCTCAATTCATTGAGCTCTTGGAGCTGAAGGAACCTTTTCTGTCTAGCCTTATCAAGGACCCTATTCAAAACTTTATGGCCTATGGAGCCTTATGCTCTAGTTTGAGTGGTAGATGATAGGATTTACCATAAATCAGCTTGTAGCGTGTTGTCCCTATAGGTGTTTTGTAAGCAGTTCGGTAAGCCCAGAGCATGTCATCTAGCTTCATTGACCAATCTTTCCTTGTGCGGCTCACAATCTTTTCCAAGATTTTCTTAATTTATCTGTTTGATAATTCTACTTGTCCTGAGGTCTGCGGGTGATAAGGAGTCACGACCTTGTGTTTCATGCCATATTTTCTTAGCAAAGCTTCGAATTGTTTCTCAGCAAAATGCGACCCTCCGTCTCTTATGACCGTGTGTGGTACTCCAAAGCATGGGAATATAGTTTTCTCAAAAAGCTTTATCACGACCTTGGAATCCCAAGTTTGAGTAGAAACTACTTCAACCCACTTGGAAACGTAATAAAAAACAACAACAAGAATATATTGATTCCCTTTTGATGGGGGAAAAGATCCCACATATTCAATCCCCCAAACATCACAAATTTCAACTTCTACCCAATCTACCATGGGGATCTCGCTCCTCCTGCTTATATTTCCCGTTAGTTGATATTCTTTTCATGTTATGACAAAAGAAGCTACATCCTTGAAGAGTGTGGGATAACAAAATCTAGACTGTAGGACATTTGCTGCTATCCTATCCCCAACATGGTGCCCACCATAAGGTAAAGAATGGCACTCTTTCAGGATCAATAGAACCTCCTCTTCTAGTTTGCATCGATGATATAGATTGTAAGAGCATCTTTTGAAGTGCAATGGGTCATCCCAGTAGTAATTCTTCAAATCAGAAAATAGCTTCTTCTTCTAGTTGTAGGTGATCTCCAGTGGCAAGTGCCCACATGCTAGATAGTTATAGATATCTGCAAACCAGGGTAGTCTCTTCTTATCAGACTGAGCCATTAGTAGGGCTTCATTAGTGTAGTTTTCGTTCATTGGTAACTGATTCTTTTTGTCGAATACTATTCTAGACAAGTGGTCTGCAACCACATTCTCCTTCCCTTTCTTGTTGATGATTTCATGATCAAACTCTTGCAACAACAATTCCCATCTTAAAAGTCATGGTTTTGTATCTGTCTTTTGCATCAGATACTTAATTGCCCCATTATTTGTATATACCTTCACCTTTCATCCTATTAAGTATGGTTTGAATTTATCAAAGGCAAATATAATGACCAACATTTCTTTTTCTATATTTGTGTAGTTTACTTGAGCCTCATCAAGCGTCCGACTTGCATAACAAATTACATGATGTTTCTTGTCCTCTTTTTGTCCCAAGAAAACACCTATTACATATTCACTGGCATCACACATGATTTGAAAAGGCAACTCCTAGTCTGGTGCTTGAAGAATTGATGTCATTGTTAGTTCTCTTTTTAGTGTATTGAAGGCATCCAGACATTCATTGGTGAATTCAAACTCAACATCTTTGAGCAGAAGATTAGACAAAGGCTTTGAAATTTTTGAGAAATCCTTTATAAACCTCTTGTAGTATCCTAAATGACCAAGAAACTTCTCACTCCTATCGCAGACTTTGGCGGTGGAATCTTTGAGATGAATTCAATCTTACTCAAGTCCACTTCAATTCCCTTTTTTGAAATCTTGTGACCTAGGACGATTATGTCTTGTACCATGAAATGGCAACTCTCCCAATTAAGAACGGGATGTTTTTCCTCACATCTTTGCAGCACTAGAGATAAATTTTTTAGGCATGTGTCAATGTTTGTTCCATAAATTAAGAAGTCATCCATAAAGACTTCCATGATGTCTTCTAGAAATTTTGAGAACATCAATATCATACAATGTTGGAATGTTGCAGGTGCATTGCACAGTAGCATTCTTCTGAACGCATATGTGTCATAGATGCATGTGAATGTTGTTTTCTCTTGATGATCTGGGAGAATAGGGACTTGATAGAATCCTAAATTTTCATCTAGAAAACAAAAATAGTCATGATGGGCTAGCCTTTCTATGACTTGGTCGATGAATGGCAAGGGGAAGTGATCCTTTTGTGGTTGTATTTAGCTTGCAGTAATCAATGCACATGTGCCACCCTATCACTATCCTTGTGGCAACTTCATCTCCATCTTCCCCTTGTATGACAGTCATTCCACCCTTCTTGGGTACAACATGGGTAGGACTAACCCAGTTGCTATCTCTTATTTGGTAGATGATTCCAGCATCACATAGCTTTATGACTTCTTTCTTTACAACCTCCTTCAGCATTTGATTTAGCTTCCTTTGCCGTTGAGCTAGAGGCTTAGTTGTCTCTTCAAGGAAAATCTTGTGCATGCATAAAGTTGGGTTAAGACCTCAGATATCCTCCACATAATACCCTATGGCCTTTCTACGCAGTTTCAGCTCATCTAACAACTTTTCCATTTGGTCATCTGATAAGTTGGCATTGACAATGACTAGATTCCTTTCTTCTTTATCTAAGAATTCATAACTCAACCCTTCTAGAAGAGGTTTTAACTCTAACTTGGGCTTAAATGCTTCCTTCTCCTCAGGTGTCTACTCTAATGAAGCATACTTCATTGTCTCAACTATCTCTTCCTCGTCGTTGAACTCCTCCTCTGGTTGGCTCAAGTAATCTAAGATTTTCACAACTTCTTGGCTTTCCATGATAGGATCTTGGTTGTTTAGGCTCACATTAGTGGATCTACTATTGCTTTATCATCTTTCACCTCTTCACAATACTAATTATAGCTATCCATGAAGTAGGCCGATTTAGATAGAGACGGTCCCCTCATGGCATCTTGTAGCCTAATATCCAAATGATTGTTCCCTACTCGTAGTGTGATGATGTCTTCAGCAAAATATATCAAGGCTCTCCACGTAGCAAGGAAAGGCCTTCCGAATATCATAGGGAATTTAGAGTCTTTGACCGTGTCTATTACCACTATATCTTACGGTATGAAAAATCATCCAACTCGTATCAGAAAGTCTTCTACTATCCCCACTAGCCTCATGAAGGTATGATCAGCTAACTCGATCCTCATCCATGTCTTTACCATGTCTACTATCCCAAGCCTTTGGGCTAGAATTAGGGGCATTAGACTGATTCTTGCTCCCAAGTCAGCAAATCCCTTTCTCTCCATATTATCAGTAATATAGAAAGGTATGTTGAATACTCTGGTGTCTTTCTTCTTGAACAAAAGCATTGGACATCTTTTCTAATTGGATAGTTTAAACGTGATCATCTCTTCTTCTCTTTGTAATTAGGTCTTTGAAGGACTTTGCATAGGTTGGCATTTCTTCTATTGCATCAGGAAAGGGCACATCTAGGTGAAGCTTCTTTACGTCTTCCATGAACTTTTCATATATCTTATTCAAGTGTTCTTTTATTAACTTAAAGGGGAAAGAAATTATTGGGGTGTATGGATTTTTCTTCGAAAGAACATCTCCCAGAGGGTATGAGTCCTTTTCCGTTCCATACATCTTCTTCTCAGGTTGTCCTGCTTCCTTTCCATGGTTAGCTTGTTCTTTCCCTATTGATTCTCCTATTCCCTTCTCATTCTCAGACTTCTAATTAACACAACTTCTTTCTTCTTCAGCGTTGTTGGTATTAGCATTTTCCATCATTTTCCCAAATCGGAGAGTAGCCATTTTGGCAGTCTCAGTATTCGACGGGATCTTTCCTGAAGGATTTTTCATGAGCTCAGGCATCTGTGTAAGCTGTTGATCAATCTGTCTCTGATGAGTTTGCATATCCACCATTTGAGTTTGCATGTTAGTTAGCACTCCCAAATCCATGGGATCAATTTGATCCAGTTGATCATTCACGGATGCTTGCCTCTTTGCAAAGTCAAATAGTTGAGCAATCATGTTAGCTTGGTTATTTTCTTACACTTTGCTCGGCCCTGGGCCTTGCCCTTGTCCTTGCCTGCTCACATTTTTGTTCTTGCATTGATAGTTGTTTTTGTTTTCCTGCTAGCTGGTAGTCTTGGTGTATTTTATTGGCACCCATTTCTTCTCAAACCCTGGGGGAGGTTTAGATGAACTACCCAGATGATGTGCATTCTCCAAAACTTCTTTGTTGTTGTAACTAAACCCAGGGTGATCTATTCGCTTGAAGTTAATGTAACATCCCTGACCTGGGTTATAAGCTAACCCTAGGTGTTTTGTCTAATTATGTAATTAAATCCTTGTGATTAACTTTGGACATGTAGTTAAGTTTCTCAGAAACATATATTTCAGTTTTTGCTCCTTTTTATATAAAGTTGTAGCATTGTGTTGAAATACAGGGACCTATGTGCAATTTACCCATTTAGAAGGGTTAACTTGCAAATTGCACATATTAAAATGATTCTCTGATATTGAGACATCATGATAATGATTATGTTGAAGTTAGAGGGGTTTCCCAAGCTTGGGCACCAAGGTGCAGCTGTGGAAGCAATCCCGGTGCTTGAAACCCTAATTTGGGGTAAAATGCAATTTACCCAAATTAAGGGATTCTATGTGTAAAATATATCATCTAATGTATCTATTAAGACTCTTGACATCATTTAGAGAAGAAATGATGAGGGAGTCACCTCAATTGAATAATCAAGTTATGAAATATACTTTGTGATTGAATAATTAGGGTGTATGTACAATAGCTCTTTATATATGTACCTTAGTATTAGGTTAATCTTCCTTGCCCTTATTTTCTTGACCTTGAGAGAAGGTTTGTCCTTAGAATTAAGAGGAAGGGACGAGAAAGTAAAGATGGAGGGACTTGGTTGATATTATGAAAAACTTATAAGCTTAAGATGGAAACCCCACCCCAAGTATATATACACTTTACCTCTCAAGCAAAGGAACCTTTCCTTCATGCATTTCACTGTTTCCTCTTGCTTGACCGACTAAAGACTGTCTTGCAGCTCAAGAGGAACGACCAAGGGTGTAAGGTAGGTTTGAATTCCTTCTTTTGCCTAATTCCATGGTTAGAACTCGAATTCAAGGTCAATTTGGTGACTAGCTCACGAAACCCTATCTTTCTAGCCATCTTTTCTTGATTTTCCCTAGAGTTTTCACCTTGGCCAACCTGTGAGAGCTCAAGGATGCCATTAGATCTTGGAGCTCGAAAGCTTGGAGCTCAAGAAGCAAGCTTTAGGCGGGTTTTATAACTCTAAACCCATGCTTTGTTATATACATCTCATTTATGCATGTAAATGATAGTTCTTCTTTTTCCCTACTTTCCTTTGCTACTTTGCAAGAAAATCCATGGGAAATCCGTGCTGTTCTTAAGATAGGAGATGAAGGCGTTATTTCCAAGAAAAATCCACCGCTTTTCACTTTGTTAAACGGTCTCCCCAATTTGCTCTCTCAGTCTTAACACCGCGAGGTGAGCAAATGGTCTCTAGACCACGAGAGGGAAAACGGTCTTCAAGACCGTTTAACCCGGTTGACCGAGCATGGACCGTATAAGAAACCTCTTCATAATTATGTGGACTAATCACCCTAAAAAATTGAGAGGTTAACTCCAAAGGAATAGGGATATATGGCCATTTTAATCAACAACGTTAATTGAATTTATCCCTGATTTTGAAGCGGTCTGAAATAGCCTTTTTGGGCAAACGGTCTTAAGACCGTGTAAGGTCATTGACCAGGTATTGACCGTATGAGATTACTGTTTTAAATAATGTTAGTTAACAACCCACCAAAATTGATGGACTAATTCCAATTGAGCTAAGAGTTGAAGGGTGATTACTAGGGCAAACCCTAATTAAAATCAGTACTGAAATATCAATGATTAATTTAGGGTTTTTGGGGTTGATTGACCTAAACGGTCTCAAGGCCATTTGGGGATCAACCAAACGGTCTCAAGACCACGAGGGAAATCACCAAAGACCGTTTGAAGGTCTGGGGTCAAGAATAGTTGACCAATTGAAGGTACAATTATACCAAATTACATTGCAATTAAGTATTGATATAATCATCAACTCAATTGATCCAACCTGGATGAATTTTCACTAGAATCCAAAATTGGATGGGCAAACGGTCTTAAGACCGTTTGTAACTCATCCAAACGGACTCAAGACCGTGAGGAAAATCACCCAAGACCGTTTGAAGGTCTAGAGTTAAGCTAATTTGATCAATTGAGGACCCAATTACAATAAGTTATCAAATTGATTTAAATACTGATTTTGTGACTCAATCATGGTTCAACCCCTATCAAATCACATTAGATTTTGATGAAATCTTGGGCAAACAGTCTCAAGACCGTGTGGAGTTCATCCACACGACCTCAAGACCGTTTGGGCCAAGTTTGGGCCCAATTGGAGCTCAATTGAAGGGTTCATCCTTGTGTTGATGCACATTGTTGAGTGTTGATGGTTGAACATTGATAGACCTTATTTGAATCGACTTCAACCCTAATTGGTCAACAATTGAGGGTCAATTTAATGACCAAATGGTTAAACATAACCCTAATTGACTTAATCTATAAGTGGTCATCATGGCTTTGACCTTTAGAGGGCTTCAACATTGGTTGACATAATTGGTTGTAACTTTGAACCTTGTTGATGGCTAAATGGTTTGAGACCATGAGAGGGCTCGCGGTCTCAAGACCGTGAGAGGGCTCACGGTCTCAAGACCGTGAGAGGGCTCATGGTCTCAAGACCGTGAGAGGGCTCACGGTCTAAAGACAGAGAGACCTCAAACGGTCTCATGACCGAGAGCCATCAAACGGTCTCAAGACCGAGAGCCATCAAACGACCTCAACCCAACTTGCCCTATCGGTCTTGAAACCAACATGATTCAATGATGCCTAATCTAAGCTTTAATGATAACCTAGAACATCAAGGGATCAGTTGACTAATGATTTGACCCATGAAGGTGGTCAATGGGGTGAATTACCAAATTACCCTTGAAGGGTCAATTGAGTAAATACCTTGATCAGATCAAACCCTAATTACATGAGAATGATGTTGATTAGCCATGATGACTCCATCCAACTTGATCTAGTCTGATGTTATCAGCAACCACTAGTATGAAGAGAGAGATAGTACTTTAGAGAGAGAAAGTACCCTAGAGAGAGAAAGTACCCTAGAGAGAGAAAGTAACCCTAATTGGGTGGAAACTTAAGTAAAGCATCTTCAATGCACATGAATGTGCATAATTAGGGTATGATCTACTTGTCAGAGGTCATAGAAACCCTAATTATGATAAATTATGAACCTTTAACTAATCTGAGAGCATCAATGATGATGTTACTCATACATGATGATGATATGAGTTCAATTCACCTTAATGTGAATAGTAGACCCTAATCCAAGAGTGATGACATGTAATGTGAATAGTAAACCCTAATTCAAGGGTAATGGCATGCAAATGAGTATTAAACTCCAATTGATGAGAATCAGAGGATTTAACTCTTATGAAAAGAGTGGGAAATGTATTCCTTATTTTTGTATTACCTTTGTCAGTTAAATTAACCATGCAAGTTCTGATATGAAGGTGATCTTATCCAGGTATGGATGTTGATATTATATTCATTGAAGGCATGTTGATAGCCTTATGAATAAGAAAAGTAACTTGATGCCTTGTCAATGGCATCCTATGATGATAATGGGCTGTGAGATCCATGAATACCATCAAAGTCATGCTTTAGAGATGACTTGTGATGAGTATAATAAGAAATTATGATTGATATGAGTTAGGCTTGTTACATTTAGTATTCTTCTTTTATAGCTATTATGCTACTGTTATTGTTTGAAGAACAATGTATGTTGTTAAAGAATACTAAATGTACCTAACTAATCAAGTATAATGTAGAGCCCTGATCATAGATCCATCATTGTCAGAGATCAAGTGATGGTGAAACAGGTTTTCCTCAGGGAACTCCTGGAGCACATACTTTTGAGTATGTGGGGTACATGGATGTGTAGAACCTTACATCCTAGTGTAGGAATGTGATGTAGATGTGTAATCCGTCAATCCTTCACTATATTTCCATGCCGTATCAGTGGTAGGTAAACATGAAACCTCCTGATGATGAAGAAATCACAGATATCTGTATCAGTGGAGATAAACATGAAATCTCCTGATGACGAAGAGAGTACAGAACGCCACTGTGACTCTATAATAGAGAAGGACCAGTTTACCTTGGTGAGCTATAGTAGTAGAGACACGAGATGTCCTACAAGTGATCCTCTTACTGACTGAGGAAGGTGAAGGTCATGAGAATCCGGCTCTCTTAATGACCTATGTATGATACTGATGTGACTTCTCAGCGATCAGTTGGAGTATGAGTGGTATGCCTCATCTCCATAGGGCATAATGTTGTTTGTAAAACATAATCAACCATGTAGTATACCTGCTAGAGATAACTACGAGTTAGTTGATTGATGATACACTGTGATAGTGCTTATATTTCTTCATGTCTCATAAATGCTGAACTCTTGTTATATAGTTGCAATTGTTATTGAATACTTTGAAAGCTTTACTGCTTAAGATATTCTCTGATGTTATAATAAAGCTTCTGGCGGAGAGTTATAACTCTCGCTGGGACAATTATGTAAAATTGTCTCACCCTGTAGACTTCAACTTTTTAGGTGGACGTCGTAGGCGGAGGAACCGGTCTACAGGTGACCAATCTCAGCAGCAGCAGCACCAGGAGTAGCAGTAATCTCAGGTGGAGATTTAGTCCGCCATGTAGAGTAGTTAGAGTCAGTCCTATGTGTCCTCTGTACTCTCAGGTCTTGGAGTCTTTTGTGTGAGTTCTTGAGATTTTGTATCTTGATGTATATAATTACTCAAGAAGTAATTATCATGAGATGTAAACAGTTTATCTCTTGTTATGAAAGAAGTTTTTATGGATTCAAGCTCTTGTCCCAAAAAGTTTTAATTTCCCATGATTTTTGTCTTCCACTGTTTATCGAATCACTTCCGCTAAGTTTTAGTCGTGTTTATGTCATGGTTTGGAGATCGGAGCCCTCAATTAGTGGTATCAGAGCTCCAGGTCAGTTGAGTCTATAGAGGCATAGGACTTAGGATGTCGAGTCTATCTTTAGTACTCCTTCCTTATCTAATAGAATCTTCTGCTCCTCAGGAGAAGAAGATACATAAGAATGGCTGAGCCGCATGATGAGTACGTGGCGGAGAGTAGTGCTAGTGCACCTCAAGAGGGTGCAAGGGTTCCAGAAATAGAACAGCCTGCACCTGAGTCACCAAGAGAGCCACTCCAATTTGACCCAGCCGACATGGGTAACCCAGCTGTACAGACGATGTTCGGGCAGTTTATGACTGCCATGACACACATGACCGACAGGATGCCCATGCCTGCACCTAGGGCACCTGTCCATCCTGAAGCACAAGGTATCGGTAAGACGTTCGAACGACTTCGTCATGTCGGGGCTACCGAGTACTTCGGGACTGTCGACCTTGCCGATGCTGACCTTTGGTTGACAGAGTTGGAGAAGGCTTTCAGGATTCTTATCATCCCGGAAGCTGAGAAGGTTAGACATGCTGTCTATCTTCTCAAAGGTAGTGCTGGTCACTGGTGGAACATGGAAGAGCAGAAGAGACCTGGAGTAGAGTTCTCATGGGAAGAGTTTTGTCAGGAATTGATCAATAGATATTTTCCAAAGACCTTCCTAGATGAGAAGATCTCTCAGTTTGAGAGACTAAGACAGGGTATGATGAACATTAGCGAGTATGAAGCTAAGTTCATGGAGTTGCTGCGGTTCTGTCCGCACATGGCTACCACAGAGGAGGAAAGAATCAGAAGATTTGAGAAGGGTTTGAATGTTGATATGTCAACCCCCGTGTCTGCCTTAGAAAACCGAGAGATATTCTCTACCTTCGTTGAGTCAGTCCGAAGGATAGAAAGATCTGTGGTTGAGAAGAGAAAAACTCAGAAAAGATATCCACAGTTCCAGGGTTCTTCATCTAGGGATTCCAAGAAACCTAGATTCTCTGCACCTAACCCTCCACCACCCAGATCGAGTTTTCAAACTCAATGGACACCGAGCAGATGTAGAGGACGGAGTCAACCGCTTCAAGGAACTCACAGTTCTGCATCAGTGTCAGTTACTGGACCGCCCCGACCACAACAACAGGAGAGGAGTTGCTACAACTATGGTAAGGTGGGACACTTGATGAAGGATTGTCGTTCTAGGCCTGTCAGTGTGACACAGCCTCCAAGACAGAATCAACAGGGATCTCAGAGTAGACAACATCAAGGAGCAGCTCGAGGACGTGGACAAGTGTCTCAAGCTGGATCATCAGCACCACCTCAACACCAGGCGACTGTGAGGTTCTATGCTATGAACCCACCTGAAGCAGTGGTCAATCCACGGGTAGTGGCAGGTCAGATGAAACTTTTATATTCTGATATGTCTACATCCTGTGTTGTATTTGTTCTGATTGACCCGGGTGCTACGCACTCTTTCATCACTCATAGAGTGATTCGTAACTGCAATGTGACTGTTAGTCATAGGGCAGATAGTTTGTTGTTGGAGACTCCGTTGAGTGGGTCTGCCGTTTTGCAGGAGGTATGTTCTCCCTGCATCCTCTTCTTTTTTGACCATCGCATTCAAGTGGATCTTATACCACTTGATATGCAGGGATTTGATATAATCCTCGGGATGGATACCTTGGAAAGGTATAGAGTTGTCTTGGATTGTGAGTCCAAGTTGGCTGTGTTTTCTTATGAAAGCAACACATGGATCTTTCAAGGTGAGAGAAAGATTCTGCCCACCTGCGTTGTGTCAGCTATGGTTGTTGATAAGTTGATGAGGCAAGGATGTTGTGCATTCTTAGCCCATGTGGTAGATGTTACCAAGGAGAGTTCCAATCCTGCAGAAGTTCCTATAGTCAGGGAATTCGAGGATGTATTTCCTGAAGAACTTCCAGGCGTGCCACCGCCTCGGGAAATTGATTTTGAGATCAATTTAGTCCCAGATACGAAACCCATAGCCCAGACTCCGTATAGGATGGCGCCTGCCGAAATGGCAGAACTCAAGAAACAACTTCAAGAGTTACTTGAGAAGGGTTTTATCTGACCGAGCACTTCACCATGGGGTGCTCCGGTCTAGTTTGTTAAAAAGAAAGATGGGTCAATGTGGTTGTGCATTGATTATAGACAACTCAATAAAGTAACAATAAAGAACAAGTACCCTCTGCCAAGGATTGATGATCTCTTTGACCAGTTGCGTGGTGCAACAGTCTTTTCAAAGATAGACTTGAGGTCTGGATATCATCAACTTCGTATTAAGGATAGTGACATACCCAAGTCTGCCTTTAGGACAAGGTATGGTCACTATGAGTTCACGGTTATGTCGTTTGGACTAACCAATGCACCAACTGCATTTATGGAACTCATGAATAGAATTTTTCGACCTTTCCTTGATCAGTGTGTTGTCGTCTTCATAGACGACATTCTTATCTATAGTAAGGATGCTCAGCAGCATGAGCAGCATCTTCGCCAAGCTTTGAGCTTGTTAAGAGAACCAATCTGTGCGCTAAGTTTAGCAAGTGTGAGTTCTGGCTGCCGGAGGTATCTTTTCTTGGACATGTGATATCTGCCTCGGGAATTCGTGTTGTCCCTACAAAGGTAGAATCTGTTCTATAGTGGGAACAACTGAAGACACCGACGGAGATTCGAAGTTTCTTAGGGTTAGCTGGCTACTACCGAAGGTTCATTAAGAACTTCAGCTCTATAGCCTTACCTTTGACTAAGTTAACCCGGAAAGATGTTCCTTTTTCTTGGAGTGATAGGTGTCAACAGTCTTTCCAATTGTTGAAAGAGAGGTTGACAAGTGCACCTGTTCTTGTGCTACCTGAACAAGGAAAAGGATATGTAGTCTTCTGTGATGCTTCCAAGAATGGACTTGGATGTGTGTTGATGAAGGATAAACAAGTGATTTCTTTTGCTTCCCGACAGCTTAAGAAACACGAGGAGAATTATCCGACACACGATATGGAGTTAGCTGCCATGGTTCATGCCTTGAAGATCTGGAGACATTATCTCTACGGGGAAACTTTCCAGATTTTCACAAACCACAAGAACCTTAAGTATATCTTCTCTCAGCATGAGCTTAACATGAGGCAACGTCGATGGATGGAGTTAATCAAGGATTACGATTGTACAATTGATTACCATCCAGGGAAGGCCAATGTAGTTGCAGATGCTTTAAGTAGGAAATCAGCAACATCAACCATGGAAAGGGCACAACTAAACTCTTTAGTATGCTCTAGAAGAGATATGCTTATCTCCTTAAGGCAAGACAATGTACAATTGAAAGTGTCATTGTTAGCCGGTCTGTTAGCTGAGATGCATATTAAACCTACCCTAAGGGAGCAGATTAAAGAAGCACAGCTAGGTGATGCTGCAGTTCAACAGATTAAATCTGAGTACGGAAATGAAAAGCGAGATGGTTTCCATGACTCAGATGATCATGTAGCTTGTTATAATGGAAGGATAATAGTGCCGAATGTGGATAACTTGAGAAAGTTAGTCCTGGAAGAAGCCCATTCTTCCATGTATGCTATGCATCCAGGGAGCACCAAGATGTATCAGAATTTGAAAGATCTGTATTGGTGGCCTGGAATGAAGAAGGATGTTGCAGAATTTGTTCTGAGGTGTCCTGTGTGTCGGCAAGTTAAAGCTGAACACCAGAAGCCTGCAGGGACAATGCAACCTTTACCCATACCACAGTGGAAGTGGGACCATGTGACCATGGACTTTGTGGTTGGCCTACCCAGGACGAGCAAAGGACATGATTCCATTTGGGTAGTTGTTGACAGGTTGACTAAGACGACACATTTCTTACCTGTCAAAACAACCTATTTTGCTGAAAGGTTATCACAGTTGTATGTGCAAGAGATAGTCCGTTTACACGGAGTTCCTGTCACTATAGTTTCTGACAGAGGTCCCCAGTTTACCAGTCATTTTTGGGAATAGTTGCACAGAGCCTTAGGCACCAAGCTAAGGTTTAGTACGACCTTTCATCCGCAGACTGATGGACAGTCGGAAAGGACCATACAGACCTTAGAAGACCTGTTGAGAGCATGTTCTCTCCAGTTTACCGGAAGTTGGGATCTACACCTAAGCTTGATAGAGTTTGCCTATAATAATAGCTATCAGCATAGTATTGATATGGCACCTTATGAGGCCTTGTATGGTAGACGTTGTAGATCACCTTTGTGTTGGTTTGAGACTGGTGAACATCAGTTGTTAGATCCTGATCTTGTGCAGCAGACTACAGAGAAGATTAAAGTAATACAACAACAGATTAAGACTGCACAAAATAGGCAGAAATCTTATGCTGACAAGCGACGTAGACCCTTAGAGTTCCAGGTTGGAGATAGAGTGTATCTCAAGGTCTCGCCTTGGAAAGGGGTCCTTCGTTTTGGAAGGAAAGGGAAGTTAGCTCCTAGATTTATGGGACCTTATCCAATCATTGAACGAATTGGAAAGGTAGCATATAGACTAGAGCTGCCTCCAGAGTTACAGAGGTTACACCCTGTGTTTCACATTTCTATGCTGAAGAAATGTCACCCAGACACTGAGTCAGTTCTACAACCTATGGAGGTAGAATTGAATGATGATGTATCCTATGAGGAGGGACCAGTGTCAATCCTTGATAAAAGAATTAAGAAGCTAAAGAAGAACGACATAAGTCTTGTGAAAGTCCTCTGGAACCACCGTGGTGTTGAAGAAGCCACTTGGGAGTTAGAGGATGAGATGAGAAGGAAGTATCTTGCCCTTTTCTCTTAATATGTCTTATCGATTTCGAGGACGAAATCCGTGTAAGGGGTGGGTAATTTGTAACATCCCTGACCTGGGTTATAAGCTAACCCTAGGTGTTTTGTCTAATTATGTAATTAAATCCTTGTGATTAACTTTGGACATGTAATTAAGTTTCTCAGAAACATATGTTTCAGTTTTTGCTCCTTTTTATATAAAGTTGTAGCATTGTGTTGAAATACAGGGACCTATGTGCAATTTACCCATTTAGAAGGGTTAACTTGCAAATTGCATATATTAAAATGATTCTCTGATATTGAGACATCATGATAATGATTATGTTGAAGTTAGAGGGATTTCCCAAGCTTGGGCACCAAGGTGCAGCTGTGGAAGCAATCCCGGTGCTTGAAACCCTAATTTGGGGTAAAATGCAATTTACCGAAATTAAGGGATGCTATGTGTAAAATATATCATCTAATGTATCTTTTAAGACTCTTGACATCATTTAGAGAAGAAATGATGAGGGAGTCACCTCAATTGAATAATCAAGTTATGAAATATACTTTGTGATTGAATAATCAGGGTGTATGTACAATAGCTCTTTATATATGTACCTTAATATTAGGTTAATCTTCCTTGCCCTTATTTTCTTGACCTTGAGAGAAGGTTTGTCCTTAGAATTAAGAGGAAGGGACGAGCAAGTAAAGATGGAGGGACTTGGTTGATATTATGAAAAACTTATAAGCTTAAGATGGAAACCCCACCCCAAGTATATATACACTTTACCTCTCAAGCAAAGGAACCTTTCCTTCGTGCATTTCACTGTTTCCTCTTTCTTGACCGACTAAAGACTGTCTTGGAGCTCAAGAGGAACGACCAAGGGTGTAAGGTAGGTTTGAATTCCTTCTTTTGCCTAATTCCATGGTTAGAACTCAAATTCAAGGTCAATTTGGTGACTAGCTCACGAAACCCTATCTTTCTAGCCATCTTTTCTTGATTTTCCCTGGAGTTTTCACCTTGGCAAACCTGTGAGAGCTCAAGGACGCCATTAGAGCTTGGAGCTCAAGAAGCAAGCTTTAGGCGGGTTTTATAACTCTAAACCCATGCTTTGTTATATACATCTCATTTATGCATGTAAATGATAGTTCTTCTTTTTCCCTACTTTCCTTTGCTAATTTGCAAGAAAATCCATGGGAAATCCATGCTGTTCTTAAGCTAGGAGATGAAGTCATTATTTCCAAGAAAAATCCACCCCTTTTCACTTTTTTAAACGGTCTCCCCAATTTTCTCTCTCGGTCTTAAGACCGCGAGGTGAGCAAACGGTCTCTAGACCATGAGAGGGCAAACGGTCTTCAAGACCGTTTAACCCCATTGACCGAGCATGGACCGTATAAGAAACCTCTTCATAATTATGTGGACTAATCACCCTCAACAATTGAGAGGTTAACTCCAAAGGAATCGGGAGATATGGTCATTTTAATCAACAACTTTAATTGAATTTATCCCTGATTTTCAAGCGGTCTGAAATAGCCTTTTTGGGCAAACGGTCTTAAGACCGTGTAAGGTCGTTGACCAGGCATTGACCGTATGAGATTACTGTTCGAAATAATGTTAATTAACAACCCACCAAATTGGATGGACTAATTCCAATTGAGCTAAGAGTTGAAGGGTGATTACTAGGGCAAACCCTAATTAAAATCAGTACTGAAATATCAATGATTAATTTAGGGTTTTTGGGGTTGATTGACCTAAACGGTCTCAAGGCCGTTTGGGGATCAACCAAACGGTCTCAAGACCGTGAGGGCAATCACACAAGACCGTTTGAAGGTCTGGGGTCAAGAATAGTTGACCAATTGAAGGTACAATTATACCAAATTACATTGCAATTAAGTATTGATATAATCATCAACTCAATTGATCCAACCTTGATGAATTTTCACTAGAATCCAAAATTGGATGGGCAAACAGTCTTAAGACCATTTGGAACTCATCCAAACGGTCTCAAGACCACGAGGACAATCACCCAAGACCGTTTGAAGGTCTAGAGTTAAGCTAATTTGATCAATTGAGGACCCAATTACAATAAGTTATCAGATTGATTTAGATACTGATTTTGTGACTCAATCATGGTTCAACCCCTATCAAATCACATTAGATTTTGATGAAATATTGGGATAACGATCTCAAGACCGTGTGGAGTTCATCCACACGACCTCAAGACCGTTTGGGTCAAGTTTGGGCCCAATTGGAGCTCAATTGAAGGGTTCAACCTTGTGTTGATGCACATTGTTGAGTGTTGATGGTTGAACATTGATAGACCTTATTTGAATCGACTTCAACCCTAATTGGTCAACAATTGAGGGTCAATTGAATGACCAAATGGTTAAACATAAGCCTAATTGACTTAATCTATAAGTGGTCATCATGTCTTTGACCTTTAGAGGGCTTCAACATTGGTTGACATAATTGGTTGTAACTTTGAACCTTGTTGATGGCTAAACGGTTTGAGACCATGAGAGGGCTCGCGGTCTCAAGACCGTGAGAGGGCTCGTGGTCTCAAGACAATGAGAGGGCTTGCGGTCTCAAGACCGTGAGAGGGCTCGCGGTCTCAAGACCGAGAGAGGGCTCACGGTCTCAAGACCGAGAGACCTCAAACGGTCTCATGACCGAGAGCCATCAAACGGTCTCAAGACCGAGAGCCATCAAACGACCTCAACCCAACTTGCCCTATCGGTCTTGAAACCAACATGATTCAATGATGCCTAATCTAAGATTTAATGATAACCTAGAACATCAAGAGATCAGTTGACTAATGATTGGACCCATGAAGGTGGTCAATGGGGTGAATTACCAAATTACCCTTGAAGGGTCAATTGAGTACATACCTTGATCAGATCAAACCCTAATTACATGAGAATGATGTTGATTAGCCATGATGACTCTATCCAACTTGATCTAGTCTGATGTTATCAGCAACCACTAGTATGAAGAGAGAGATAGTACTTTAGAGAGAGAAAGTTCCCTAGAGAGAGAAAGTACCCTAGAGAGAGAAAGTAACCCTAATTGGGTGGAAACTTAAGTAAAGCATCTTCAATGCACATGAATGTGCATAATTAGGGTATGATCTACTTGTGAGAGGTCATAGAAACCCTAATTATGATAAATGATGAACCTTTAACTAATCTGAGAGCATCAATGATGATGTTACTCATACATGATGATGATATGAGTTCAATTCACCTTAATGTGAATAGTAGACCCTAATCCAAGGGTGATGACTTGTAATGTGAATAGTAAACCCTAATTCAAGGGTAATGGCATGCAAATGAGTATTAAACTCCAATTGATGAGAATCATAGGATTTAACTCTTATGACAAGAGTGGGAAATGTATTCCTTATTTTTGTATTACCTTTGTCAGTTAAATTAACCATGCAGGTTCTGATATGAAGGTGATCTTATCCAGGTATGGATGTTGATGTTATATTCATTGAAGGCATGTTGTTAGCCTTATGAATAAGAAAAGTAACTTGATGCCTTGTCAATGGCATCCTATGATGATAATGGGCTGTGAGAGCCATGAATACCATCGAAGTCATGCTTTAGAGATGACTTGTGATGAGTATAATAAGAAATTATGATTGATATGAGTTAGGCTTGTTACATTTAGTATTCTTCTTTTATAGCTATTATGCTACTGTTATTGTTTGAAGAACAATGTATGTTGTTAAAGAATACTAAATGTACCTAACTAATCAAGTATAATGTAGAGCCCTGATCATAGATCCATCATTGTCAGAGATCAAGTGATGGTGAAACAGGTTTTCCTCAGGGAACTCCTGGAGCACATACTTTTGAGTATGTGGGGTACATGGATGTGTAGAACCTTACATCCTAGTGTAGGAATGTGATGTAGATGTGTAATCCGTCAATCCTTCACTATATTTCCATGCCGTATCAGTGGTAGGTAAACATGAAACCTCCTGATGACAAAGAAATCATAGATATCCGTATCAGTGGAGATAAACATGAAATCTCCTGATGACGAAGAGAGTACAGAACGCCACTGTGACTCTAGAATAGCGAAGGACCAGTTTACCCTGGTGAGCTATAGTAGTAGAGACACGAGATGTCCTACAAGTGATCCTCTTACTAACTGAGGAAGGTGAAGGTCATGAGAATCCGGCTCTCTTAATGACCTATGTATGATACTGATGTGACTTCTCAGCGATCAGTTGGAGTATGAGTGGTATGCCTCATCTCCACAGGGCATAATGTTGTTTGTAAAACATAATCAACCATGTAGTATACTTGCTAGAGATAACTACGAGTTAGTTGATTGATGATACACTGTGATAGTGCTTATATTTCTTCATGTCTCATAAATGCTGAACTCTTGTTATATAGTTGCAACTGTTATTGAATACTTTGAAAGCTTTACTGCTTAAGATATTCTCTAATGTTATAATAAAGCTTCTGGCGGAGAGTTATAACTCTCGCTGGGACAATTATGTAAAATTGTCTCACCCCGTAGACTTCAACTTTTTAGGTGGACGTCGTAGGTGGAGGAACCGGTCTACAGGTGACCAATCTCAGTAGCAGCAACAACACCAGGAGAAGCAGTAATCTCAGGTGGAGATTTAGTCTGCCATGTAGAGTAGTTAGAGTCAGTCCTATGTGACCTCTGTACTCTTAGGTCTTGGAGTCTTTTGTGTGAGTTCTTGAGATTTTGTATCTTGATGTATATAATTACTCAAGAAGTAATTATCATGAGATGTAAACAGTTTATCTCTTGTTATGAAAGAAGTTTTTATGGATTCAAGCTCTTGTCCCGAAAAGTTTTAATTTCCCATGATTTTTGTCTTCTGCTGTTTATCGAATCGCTTCCGCTAAGTTTTAATCGTGTTTATGTCATGGTTTGGAGATCGGAGCCCTCAGTTAACATAGGAGATGTTCTCTCTCTCTTCTTCACTTTCTCTTTCATCACTTTCCTTGGGCTAGGTAAAGATACAGTTATCGGCCCCATGCCCCCTTCTCCACATGTGACACACTTCATGACTTTCTTAGTATGCTTCTTGCCCTTAGCTCCAATACCTTTGAGCTATTTGACATCAGTGGCTATTTTATGAATCTATGCTATTATGGTTTCTAAGGCCTTCATTTCAATAGATAGTCCTTCAGAGCCTACTTTCTTTGTCGATCCCCTATCACTCCTGTCATAGTCCATGCCTGCTTGCATTGCAGCCATGTTGTCTATTATCTTCATGGTTCGGCTTAGTTTCTTTCCAAGAAAGTCATTGTCAACAGCTGTGTTCAATGAAGTCCTCTTAGTTGGAGTCATCCCATTATAGAAGGTGTTAACAAGGAACCCCTTATGGTAATTATGGTGCGGAAAATCCCTCTGGTACTCCAGGAAGCATTCCCATGCTTCATGTAAGTTTTCTCCAAACTTTTGTGCAAAATAAGTGATCTTCTGCATGTTGCAGATAGTCCTCTCGGTAGGATGAAACTTAGTGACAAAAGCATCTGCCAGGGGTCTCCACCCATCTATGGACTAGTGGGGGAGATTGAGGTACCAGGACAGATCCTTATCTTCAAGTGAGAAGTTGAAGCCCTTACAATATATCACTTCTTGAGGGACTCCCCTCGTCTTGATGGTATCACTGATATTTTTAAAGGCATCGAGGTGATGGTATGGGTTTTCACTTCTCGAATTCCCGCGGAAGGGTATATTCTATATCATTGAGATGATAGCTGGTTTCAACTCCAAATTTGTTGCGTTGAAGTGCAGGATGACAATCGAGCATATAGATTTGTTGGCTCTAGTTGCTGCCAGTTCTCTAAGAGTCTTCTCCTCTTCATCATCCTCACTGTCACTATCGGGACCATTACGCTCATGTTCATTGTCACGGTGATTGCAATGGTGCCTTCTACGACGTCGGTAGCATCATTCTTCCTCACGTTGATCTTCTTTGTGATGATCTTCCTTCCAACATTCTTCTTCATGATGACGGCCGTCTGAGTAACGGCCATCTCTATCTTCGTCTGTCCCTGGTGGTGGTGGGGGTTATGTTAAATCCTCACATTCTACTCATCCCCAGTGAGAGTACCATCCATGCGAGGTGGCATGGTGACTCAAGGTTAAGGAGCAAAGTTGAATGAGTATGCTTCCCTCTAGGTTCCTTGAATAGACCGCACAGTCAAGTTAGTAAACTGGATGTGCTAAATGAACTATTTTACGCAAACACAGGGTAGCAGAGTTAAGGTTTCCGTACAGTCAAGCTTATCACTAAGCTTGAGGCACGGGAGTATAGTGAGTGGACTCAAGTTCTTAACAGTGTCATTTTGCCTTATCCCTAACAATGGCACCAAAAAGTTGACCGGCCTAAATTGTACGTCCAAAAAGGAGTGGAGCCATAGTAGTCAGACTCTTAAGATAGTAACTTGACACTTAAGCCCCCACAACTATTATACGGGGTCTGATGTAGTAATCAGGGTCAAACCACAGGGACAAGGTTAGTAGGTGTTAAGCATGTAGGGTCTCATACTCATATACTCCGAATAACAGATGGTTTAAGAAGGGTGTTTCCAAAGGAACAATATTGCTCAAACCAAAGTAGAAATAAACCAAAGTAGAAATAAACCAAAGATAATAAGAACAAAGCATAACAAAGTAAGATTGAAACAAAGATATCGGAGGGAAACTTGGATTGGGTTTCACCTACTAAGACCTCTCACCAACATGCACACATCACCTCTCCCTCTCATATACTCCTATCAGGACTACACGCAATCATTTAGGCATCCATTCCTCTATCTCTCGAGATAAGGATAGATCTAAGTCTGAGGGTAGCCTCTCTCTCTCCAGATGACTATCCAAAAACTACAAGGAAGAACATATGACCATAAGATTTAGCATTCCAACATTTTCATGCATTCATACTACTCCATCACACAAGATATTAGTGATACTACTCTTTCAAGGTACCAACGATCAAACATCACAAGATGGTAGCTAAGCATACAAGTGAATCATTAAAATCAGTGCATGGAGATACTCTTGATAAGAGTATATATATATATATATATATATATATATATATATATATATATATATATATATATATATATATTAAAAAAGGAGAGACAATATACATGTTGGGAGAGCCTGAGTGTCTATCCCAACCCAAGTTAAGTGTTTAGCCACACATGTTTATGGAAAACATAACAGAGTCACAAAGTGATAGATACATCAAGTTTCACAAAGAGAGGAGGGAAGTATAGTGAGATGGAAGTGGTAGATCTAGATAGATAGAGAAGAACGTGATACAACATAGTACTTCTTTATATCTAGATCCAGGAGTTTGATGGCATGGACGTTCTCCTTCTTTTGAAGAAGATGGAGCCTTCAGTCTTCTCTCTCCTCAGCTTCTGCCTTTGGAGATCTAAGACTGATTGGATGGATGGGAATGAGTCTGGAAAATGGCAGCACTTTGTGGTCCTCCCAGATCTGATGATTTGACAAGATGGGTGGGTGGCCTAGTTATAGGCATACTCCACTGACTTAACTCTTGGACCTCGGTCGAGGTCTTGCTTTGGATGAAGCTTGATCACGGACAAGACTTTATTGCCATCCTCTCCTCAGTTGAGGTTGGTTAAGTCACCCCCTCAGTCATGGTCTAGGTGTTGCATCCTTTGGTCAGACTGCGGTCTAAATAGCGGTCACGAGATTCATGTCATGAGTGTGTAGTCCATGGGTGTGAGGAGTACAAGGCACTACGGGTGTGAGGGGTCACGGGTGCGGGGCATTGAGGTGATCTTGGAGACCTGGACTGTGGTGGGATGGTCCCTGATGGTCGAATGGGTTGTGGTCGAGGTGTCGATCGTGACCTTGGCTTGATGTTATCCTACAACCACGGAAAAAGTGTGTAAGTGAGATACTTGGCATAAAGTGCTAAAATAAGTGGAAAAAAATCTATAAAAGGTATGCTAGGGGATGTGTAAAATATATGCGAGAAGTGTATAAAATGAGGTGTTATCATTACCTGAGGTGGAAGTTCCAAAAATCCTCTATGAATTCCATTCTTCCTCCTACGGCGGACACTTGGGCACCAAATAGAGTAAATATTATTTGATCTGGAGTCTACTAGCCTACTCTATTTCAAGATTGGCATGCTTATGCTAAGACTTGTGCCAAATGTCAACATATAGGAATATATCCAAGAGTAAAGATATGCCTCTCTCAAACTAGATTGAGGTAGAGATCTTCAATTTTTCAGGCATAGAATATTTGGGCCCTTCCCCTCATCATGTAGCAACTGTACATTCTGGTTGTTGTAGATTATGTATCCAAATGGGTGGAATTTTTAGCATATCCACTTGTGATTCAAAAGCCATGATAAGCCTATTCAAGAAAAGTATCATTCCTATTTATGGAGTGACACGCACCATCATTATTGATGGGGGGTCCCATTTTAGATAAAATAGTTTGAATCTCTACTTAGAAAGTATGGAGTGAATCAAAATGTCTCTACATTGTACCACCCTCAAACATCCAAAGAGGTAAAAATGTCCAATGAGAAGATAAATAAATCTTAGAGAAGACCATGGAAACGACAAGAAAAGACTAGTCAATGAAGTTGGATGATGCTTTATGAGCATATCTCACCTCATACAAGACTCCTATAGGGAACACTCCCTATACACTCATATATAGGAAATTGTTCCATATCCTAGTGGAGCTTGGACAAAAGGCATTATGAACTATCAATTTTCTTAATAGCAACCCCGAAATGATAGGCCATAAGAAATTCTTAAAACATTAGGAACTTGAGGATCTGGGCTACACATTTGTGAGAATTCTCACATGTATAAAAAGGGAACAAATGTGTGCGATGATGCCCATCTAAAGAGAAGAGATGTCAGTGAAGGAGATAAAGTTCTCTTGTTTAATTCCATAATAAGGTTGTTCCTAGAAACGCTAAGATCAAGACGTTATGATCCATTCATAGTGATAGATGTATACCCATCACAAATGATTAGTTGTTCAGTGAAAAATCTAGTACTTTCCAAGTGAATGGACATAAAGCACAAAGATATTATGAATATGGGCCTTTTCCAAGAGAACTGAGATACAAATTGAAGAACCACCACCACCAACCCAAGGATAAAAAATAGCACATATATAGTCCATCTAAATACTATAAGTTCACTCTTATTGGGGGAAACCTAAGCATTTCCAAATCTTTTTACAATTTTTAGTTGTATTTTTTATAATTTTTTCTTTATTTCTAACCTGGTTATGTTTTAGTTTCTAGTTTACCTTATTTTACACCTTGTTTATTTTTTTGAACCATTTTTGTTTTGATAATTTTTAGTGTACAAAAATAATATTAATTATGGATTTTGTGTTACTTTAATGAAAAGATAGTCAAGTGCGCTGAGGTAAACCTTCAAGACCTCCATCAACCTCTTACAAGACAATATTCACAGAGTGGACAAGTTTAGAAACCCCTTCAGGTTGGAGTTCGATCGAGGTCTCATACACAGACTCACCAATAGAGGATGCCAACAGCCAACAAGTTCAGTAGACCCTTCCATCAATAAAGGATTATTAAACATGTTGTAGTACTAGCTAGAAGCACCATCAGGCTGATTCTGTCGACTTACCCTGATGAACTAAGGAAACTCATAGGGCCCAAAAAATTGGTTATTCGATGAGACCCTGACCCATCATCAGTAGGATACTAGAGACAAAAAAAATACCAATAATCCAAAGAGCCTCAATATTTCTTGTCTAGTGAGGGCTAAGGGTTTAACACCATAGACCCACCTACTTGACGACACATTTGCAGCTAGCACGCTTAAGTGGCAGGGGTACCAAATAGACACCTTACAAACCCCAATGCACCAGTGTCCCATAATTCCAGCAATTCGAGTGACAAAAATCCTCGCCTCTGCACTCAATCCACCACCAAAAAAGATGACCATGATGAGATCCTTATCTAAGTACAACATAGATGCCACCATTATAATATCATTCTCCACCATCTACCATGAAGTACGGTCATTGTACTCATCATCTTCGTCAATGAGTCTACAGTCTTCACATTGTCATTGTCAATGACTCACTTTAACTGAAGCAAGCAAAAGAATCAAAGAAGAGATATGTTTGACTTCCCCCTAAGCATCCTTGTATGTTCCAGAGAGACAAAAGGTATAAAACTACAAATACAACCAGTCATCGACCAGAAGATACACAATAATAGGAGACGAGCGGTGCCTTCGTGACTGTCTAAGACCATGAGAGTAAGTTCATGACTCTCTCTAATCATGCCTCTGATTGTTGTGTTCAACATTTCTCACTTTAAATTTTGACATTCACTTGTCATCTCTCCTTTACTTTTGTTAGCACCCAAAAGAATTTTCATCAATGATCCTTCCATTGAACCAAAGGCTTTCCACCTTCTAATGCTCTAGTTAACCGCTTTCTATTTAGTAATCCTCCCATTGCACCAACTAACTCTTCATCCACTGACCTAAGCTAACTGTCGGACCATCATTTATTGTAGTTGGTTCATCCTACCTATAAATGGGATTTCCACCCCATTTTAATATGCTCTACAAAAAAATTTTCAGAGCACTTTGTTTCCCTCTACCCTCTAGATCGTCGACCCTACCTGATGATACTTTCGTTGACCTTGTAGGGATTTAGGCGATGATACCACTAACTATTTTTGATCTCTGAAGCTTCATTCAGATCCATTGATCATCAACCCATAGGTTGAGTGCAATCGATTATTTTCTACTCATCTGTCTGCCTATCACAATTAGTTCACAAGATGTCTACTTCAAACTCTGACTCCTAGGATATAAAGATAGGAATTAAACAATTACTACTAAAGGTCAACAAATACTTAGATGTGAATAAGGGAATATCCTCCATAGAGCGCATACAAATGCAGTTCAAACAAGATGGTTGGATGACTCTTTTGGAACCTATACCTTTTGAATAAGAGGAATAAAGGGAATCAACCCCTTCCCCTATGAATATGTTTCATTAGATGAAGAGGGGAAGAAGAAGAATAGGAAGGAATCTGAGGCACCCACTCAAAGTGTAGGAAAAAAGAGAATGAGGATAGGGGAGAAAGATGAATTAGAGGCTAAAGGCAAGGAAGCTAAGTTGCCACAATCAACACCAGAGGACAGAATCAAACTAGAAGCCCCTTATAAGCCTGCAAAAGCATTGGAGCCCACATATTCTTCCATTGAACCTACCACCAATGATCCTATGCAGAGCACACAATGGAGTTCATGACATCTCTGAAGAAGTTTTTGGTAGAGGAAAAAAGAGAAAGAATGGGATGGATGCACATTCAAACCATTCCTCTGTATGTTCAGTAAAGATGTCATCTTAATGGGGTGGATATTGAACAAGATCTTTTACAAGATGGATGAATAGGTGGTCACCTCTATCAAGGAAGACTACGACAAGGTAGTGAGGAATCTCAAGAACAACAAGGTACGAGATACTTTGATATGAGAGTCAAAACAAAACCCTGGAGTTCCCAAACATTCCCAGGTACACTCCATGATCATGTTGGTAATATGTGAGATAGTAGCTAGTTTCATGTGTAATCTTTTCAAGTTATGATATGGGAAATATGACCAGAGTAGACTTGTTCATAATCTAGAGCATAATAGAGAAGCAACTCATGAATATTGGTTGGTTGTTAATTAAGAATTCAGTTACCACTATGTGCCTAATAGTACATAGCAATTACGTATGGGATAACTAGTCATGGTCATTAGATTCCACCTCAAGTACCTTGACTCCTAAATAAGTTCACGGAGAGTGAAGAAGATAGGTTCGTCGATCTGGAATACCTACTCCCCACATCCATGATTGCTAAGAAGGAATATACGTATTACTATATGTTCGCTAAGATAAACAATTTACTAATTCTCTCTGAGATGAGAAATTAAGATTTTGGTAAGCTCTCCTTCTCCTCTGAATATCCTAAAGATGATATCCAATGTGAGAGCTGAACCAAATGAGACATGTGCAATGACCAGGGGATAGAAAGAGATGGAAAAAGAGAAAGTTATAGAGCTTGAAACAAAAAAGAAAGATAAAATTTAAAGGTTTACAAGTTTGTCTCCAAGGGGTTATTGATTGAATTGAGTGTTGTCACAGATCATACCGCAACTCCTATAGATGCAAAGAAATATGTAGTAGTAGTTGACAATGAAAATATAAATAATGCCATCAGTACATCATACAAAACCATTGTGTAGAAAAAAAAGCACCAGAAAACAAAGACAAGGTACTAGAGGAAGTCAATGGATCCAAGTTAGTTGGTATGGAGGTAATATTCATACAAAATCAACAGGATAGCATGGATAAAGGTAAGGTAGCAAGCCCAAAGAGAAGTCACACTGAGTGAGGTGGAGGCTATTCCAATGACAAAATGGCCTGAACAAGCTAGTCTGAATCCACCACAAGCTAAATGGCAAAAGATGTAGCAGCAATGAAATTGACATTTCTAAAGAGACAAGAGTGCATACCTATAATAAAGTGGTTTTTTTATCTCTTTTATACTAATTATTTTATAATATCCTAACTATAAAACTATAATTTAATAAAGGATACATTGACCAATCAAGTTATGATTTTTTAGCTCAAACTTTCCCAACATCTAAGGATCACTAATGTGGATCTATGTTTTAAATTTCATGTCAATCTAATATTTCTAGCTCCCTCTACAATTTTTCAAAGTTTTCCAAAGATTTTCGTTTAATTGAATCACATCCATATGTAACCCTATGGTTTTTTTATCAATGCATTGGTATTTTACCCTATCACGTGGGGCATAGGTCAGCAATCCATGGATTGCCCTCTCTGAGCCCTCTTGCGATCGTCCGATGGAGTGTCCACAGATCCAGCTTGGATCGGATGGCCGAGAGGTCGTCCCTAACCTCCACACAACTCACAAGAATGTGGCTACAGCCATGAGTTCAAACCCCCGACCACTACCTCCCACTATGACCCACCTCGCGAGAAACTGACTAAGGCAATGCCTCCCCCCTTGCCACCACAAACTCGACAAGCCCTCACAAGTCCCTTCTTGACAACCCAAACCACCTCCACGACCACCACCAGTGACCACCCTCTCCAAGCTTGCCCAACTCGAATTGGGCATCTACAAACCACTCACCCTCGCACCAATTTAAACACTCCAAAAGCATCACTGAGACTCCTTTGCTACGTCTGATCCTCCAATTTGTCTGAATAGAACCCTAATGGCTCCACCCTCAACGCCTCTTGCTCTAATCACCTCCTCCATGGCATAGCTAATGACTAGGATGCAACCACTCCTCAAGCTGCGAGGAACTCCCAAAAACCCCTATAGCACCTCAAGAGACCCTGACACCACTTGTAGCTCACTCACCCCATCTCCTCTACCGCGAGAAGCTACCTCCTTGTTTTCCCTTGGTGGAATGATGCTCTAAAGGGATCCAAGTCTTGCAAGGTCATTGCCCTGACCCAAGAAGGCTCCATGAAGGTGAATCCAGTCTCATATGCACATGAGGAGCCCCATGTTACCGTCTCAAGCTCACCGGAGTTGTTGTAGAGCAAGGAAGCTCAATGAAGGAGAAGAAGAGAGTGGGCCCACCTTCCACATGCACCAGTAATAATTTGCCACCTCACTAGCCCTTCTTTCTTTTTTTGGTGGCCACACAACTTGGCTCTAACTGTTGGATCTAAGAATCCAATGACCCATCTTCACTCCCTTTTCCTTATTAATCTATGATTTCCAATAATTTCCACTAAATACCCTAATCATGGAAAATTCACTATAAATAGTATGAGTGTCAGAAAAATATGAACCACTACTCCTTTTTTTATTAGAAAAATATGAGGATCATGATTACGATATCAGTTAACCCTAAATAAGACTCGTATAAATACTCAGACTCAAATATATTTCTACCTTGTTTAATTATTTAGAAAATACTCAAGCCTGACTAAATCGCCAAACTCATGTGATTACCTTATTTTTGTGTCTAGATAATTATGGGACGTCCATTTACAATTTATGTGACTCAATTATAAGAAAAGTCAAAATTATTACTCTTTTTCCCTATTTGTCTTGCCAAAAATGATTATAATTATCCATCATGATCTAAAGAGCACCAATTTGATCAAGAAGTACTACTCTGACATGACATTATAAATTATGGACTCAAATTCGTACTTAATGACTCATACCCCACACTCATGACTCTAACTAAGGAAAGGGCCTTTTATACTCTTTTAGAACTAAATGGTGATTTTTTCCAATATATCTAATTAGTACCAAATCACTTATAATTTTAGGAATACAAAGGTACTTGTGAGGCACATCTCTGGACTCACCATTTCTAAGTAGAAGGTATTCCATTACCCTCACTTGGCTTACAATAGTACATGGTTGTAAGATATGTGTAGTAAATACTTAGTATATGATAATAGATGAAATGGATGCCTTTGATGATATGTTGATTTATTTTTCCACATTTATGATTATGAACACAAGAAATATAAGATATTTGATCTACTATTTGATAAGCACTAAATGTCTTTGGTAGAATAGTGCATTGATGAAAGTACTAAATCTCTTTAGTAGAATTGTACATGTAAGCACTAAATCTCTTTGGTAGAATAGTGCACTGGTGAAAGTACAAAATCTCTTTGGTAGAATAGTACATATGAGAACTAAATCTCATTGCTAGAATAGTGCATGAGGATGATCAACTATACACATAATGGAAAAATATGCCTAAAACTTGTGATCTCTTTTGTTGATAACTTTTTCCCTTTTCTTTTAAGCTTTTTATCATATTACTAATGTTTTTGCCAAGTTTCTAGTTTTATACTTTTGACAAGATTCTAGTGTTACTTTTTTGCCAAGTTTTAGATGAGAGGTATAATTAAAGACATGTAGGCATACTCAGTACAATATATTTATATATTTTGCTGACGTGTACCAATTTCAAATGCTTTTTGGGTACCTTTTGCTTATGATGATGATGATGAAACTCTATATGATGGCTCAACAAAATCAGATCTTTCATGGTGATGCTAAACTAAAATGAGACTCTTAGTTTAAGTTCTTTTTCTTCTACAAGTAGTTATAAAGAGGCATGATCACCCCTTTACTAAATTATGGTAAAAAAATACATTGGAAAGCAGCTGAATAAAAATTTTCTAACTAAATCAATTTTCATTAAGGATTGTGCAAAAATACATCAACAGTCTCCCTTTTAGGGTTACATCAACATACATAAAGTAGGATCTAGATAGAGGGAATTCTAACCACCACAGTCTTATCTCCAAGAAACAACTACATCAACTAAGTCCATGCTAAAGATAAGATCTTCAAGTCTTATCCATCAACTTGCTCATCACCTGGGTGGTTGGGAAGGCACCCAGAAAAAAGGAAATGAAAAACAAGTATGTGTCACAAAACTATTCTACGTTAACAAGATAAGCAAACCATGTAAAAATAGGCTAAGATTCATCATAAGATGAAGATAACAAGCGAATGAGGCCATATATAAAAGAAGCTTTCAATAGATGCTTGCCATAAAAAAAGTATAATAAAAGAATTGCATGCATGATTAATATTGACTACCTTAACTAAGTAGGGTTGAGGCACCTACCGGACCTTCAACCAAAGGGTGAGGGGAGAGTAACACATTCCCAATCACCTACACATATTTCATGTGTGTGGGAGAGTAACACGTTCCCCAGGGGAGAAATAACACATTCCCCAACTATGGGTGGTTGTACATACAAGTACCACTACTATAGTTAGTTAGTCTAATAGCACCAACATGCTAGAATCAATGCCAAGTAATAGAATCATTTAAATGGAGCATAGAAGTGGGGTACCAAGACCCACAAACAATATTCCAAAACCAATTATGAGGCAGGTATAGCAAAAGAATCATGAACACGCATGCTGCTTGCATTAAGTTGGATATCACTAAGGCTTTTGATTCTGTTCGCTGGTCTTATTTATGGGATTGTCTTCTTGGTCTTGGCTTCAATGATAGGTTCATCTCTATTCTTAAGCAATGTGTGGAAACTACGTCATTTTCTCTCTTGTTGAATGGTTCCTCGTTGGGGTTTTTCAAAAGCTCTAATGGTCTTCGTCAAGGTGACCCTTTGTCACCTTTACTCTTTGCTCTGGCTATGGAAGGATTCAGTAGATGCATTGAGGTTGCTTATGACAACAAGCTTATTCACAGCTATCCCATCAACAGGACCAAAGCTCTCAGCCACCTTCTGTTTGCAGATGATGTTCTGATTTTTTCTGAAGGTCGTATGCGCAGCCTTGTCAATCTCAAGAAAATTCTGCACGAGTTTGGTGCTACATCTGGTATGAAATGTAATCCAAATAAAACCCACATTTTTCTATCTTCTTCATGTCGCAACAAATATGCCTTGATCAATTGTCTGGGTATGCAGCAAGGCATATGGCCATCTAAGTATCTGGGATTCCCTATGGCAGGTGGTAATCTTAGAAGGCGTCACTATCATGAATGTTTGGACAAATTGAGAGATATGATACAAAGATGGCCGGGTTCTAAAATCTCTATGGCTGGTCGCATAGTCCTTATCAAACATTGTGCTATGGGTTTGATTAGCTATTGGCTTCGTATGGGGGATATTCCTCCTGCTGTGTTACGTAGGATGGAATTACTTCTCTCGGATTTCCTTTGGGACAGCTCCACGCATCCTTCTTGTTGGGCTCGCTTGGCCTACCCTCTTTCTGAAAGTGGCCTTGGCTTCAAAGGACTTGATGAGCTTGCTGATTTCTACACTTTGCAATGCATCAAAAGATTCACTCAAACGCAAAGCATATGGAGCACATGGATGTCTAGCAGATATGGCAATTATTTGACTGTACCTTCTAGTTGCGGCTCTACTTGTCATAAGCGCATGGTGGCCCTTTGGCCGTCTTTCTCCTTGTGGGCGGGCAATGATCTCTGGAACAATTGCAGACAACGGCGACCTTCTGATAAAATCTTTGATAATCTTTGGTCTTCCAGGCACTATCCTAGGTGGAGCCTTACTTGCTTTAGAGTTCTTAACAACGTTCTTCCTACATGGGAAAAAATCTGCTCTTGGTTAGGTGCCCCCGTCCCTGCATGTTTATTGTGTGGTTTACACAGTGATTCGACATCTCATTTGTTTGATGGCTGCAAATACTGGAGATATATCTGGGGTCGAGCAAAACTTAAACTTAACATTAGAACTTCTTATTCTCTTCATGAATGTCTTACTGAGCTCGGCAGGAGATCCAAGCATGCTAGAATCATTGAGCTTTGGGCTATCACCGGTGCAGCTCACCTTATTTGGACTGAACGCAACAATAGACTACATAATGGAGGCTCCTCGGACTTCATTATCATCTTCAATCATCTTGCTTTGGAAATCAAGAGAATGTACTTTTCTTTTAGACCAACGATTGATGTACCTCCTATAATTGCTAGGAATTGGGATTTGCTGTAACCATTTCCTAGGAGCTTGTAGCCACATGTTAGGGTGTGGCTTGTAATTTTGTCCCCCTTGGGGGTTTTGGAATATACTTACCCAATTTTCCAAAAAAAAAAAAGAATCATGAACACAAGATATATGGTTCAAATAAACCTCATTGTGGAAAAAGTAGGACAAGGCACAAATATTTCCCAACTTAAGGTGTGAATGCACATAAATTTAAGATTGATTCCAATTATCAACTTGCACCACTTAATCGATTTAATGTTCCACTTTTCCTAATATCGACACCATGTTCATGTATTCAAACTATATTCATTCATTAAACGCTTAAAACCCTAAAGTTACTAACTTTTTATGCAAACCTTCGAATAAGACTCTAAAAACATCACCATTATCTTAGTTAGGGTTTTATGATCAAAATAACATATAATATGATGTATTTTATAGATATGGACTTTTTGAGTTATTTTTGGTGATTTTTAGTTAATTAAATCACCCTCAAAAACACCTTGTCGAAAACTCAAAACCGTGCTTCGAAAGTATTTTTATTAGAAAGATCATCTCTTTCTTATTCCAAAACATATTTTACTTTTATTTTTGGATGCACGGTTTAAAAGATATGAATTTTCCAAAATAGACCAATGATAACTTGCCACACATGGGTCAAAGTTGAAAAGAAAATAAAGAAAAAGACCACACTACCCTCCACACAGAACAGAGAAATAAGAGAGAATAGGCGGAGGGACAAAATAGTCATTTGACCCAAAGCCATCTCCTTGTTCGAGCTATGCCATTGTCGGCGAGCAGCTTGCTCCGGGATTGGGCGAAAATGCAATACTTAACCAAAATAGACTTTTAGATATGCAAAAGAAAGCTAAGAACGAACCAAACCTAATGGTGTCTTCAATTTGCTTGGAGATGAAGCAAGGACAGAGAGATAGGCATCGTAACCCCTTCTACTTCAGCCACTCTCTAGAGGGTCAAACGGCGATGAAGCTCAAAATTAATGGGTGCATTGTGTTGCAAAGACGATGGGGGTTCTAGGGTTATAGGTATTTATAGGCAAGGGAGCATGGAATAGGGTTTTGGTACCCGAGGTGAGAGAAGAGTTGCAGCAACCTTGTGGTTTTCCTAAACCTTCACCAAAATAGGAAAAATATGGGATAATACGAAGCAGAATCTCGCGAGGAATTCATAGCACCAAAAATAGTTCGATTTGGTTGAGTGTAGATCAAGTTATTGCCAAACAAAAATCCTCCACCTATTTCCTAATCCAAACCAAGGTAGGAGATGACCAACCACCGTCGGATCCAAGATCTACGGTCATCAATTTGCACAAAAACATCCTTATCCAATTATGATTTCGAATATAGTAACATATGCATTATTTAATGAATTTCTCTCTCTTCTTTTGAGGGCTCAAACGATTTTCAAAATTAACCAAAAATGACACTCTGGCTGATTTTGATGTGTAGAATGCAAATATGGAATTAATTTTTCCTTTTAGGGACTTTTAATAGGCTAAATAATTCAAATCATATTTTCTCTTTCTTCCTTCATTTATGACTCTATGATTATCCAAAAATAATGTAACTTCACCCATAAGTCATATTAAGTATGCTAGATGTGTTTGCCATTATTTCCATTTGTTGAAGTTGTTTGTTATTTTAAATAATGAGTTGAAAGTTGTACACATGTTCTCTCTCCTAAATTCACCTTCTCATCAAATATTTTCCAAATTGAGTCAAAATTCATCCAAATATTTATTTTACCATGTAGAACATGAATTTGGCATCATTTTATTTTTTGCAGACTTTTATTATTTTATTAAATTCATTTAATTTTATCACTTATTTATCCTTTTAATTTATTAGAGGCATCTAGAAACTTTCTAAAAATATAAAACTTTTCCTATAAGCAATACTAAATGTGAGGAACAAGATTTTGACATTAATTAACTTTTTAAATATATATTTAATTTTTTTGTCTTTAAAGCATTTTCTCTCTCCTAAATAATATAAAATATTTAACATTGACCAAATTAAATACAAATTCTCTAATAGACTCATTTTGATATGTAGATTACGAATTTGGATCTAGTTTTCCAATTTTAGGATGTTAGATATTTTATTTCACCTTATTGGCTTATCTCCTATTTTCTTTTAATAAAGATATTAATATAAGAATTTATCTTCCAAATTAGGTGATACTTGACCCTTAAGTTTCTTTTTCGGTCAAGAAAATGAGATAGTGACCCAAATATCTTCATGGATTTCTATGTAGGATTTTTGAAACAATATATTCCTCATTATTTTCGTTTATCCGAAATATCCCATATTATCCCCAATTATTGCATTTATCATCTCCTTTATGTATATTTCAAGATTTCTTTTCTTTTTCATATTCTAAAAAGCACTAGAAAGTTCTAGGATGAAAAATTTTATTATATTTATTACTTAGTGGACATTTTACATATTAGACCCATTACTAAGCTTCCACTGAGGTATTTGTGCATAAACCCAAACATTGGCATTAAAGATGAACAAATGTTCATTAAACCATCATATTCTCCACAAATTACATAGAAAGGCCAAAGAAGATAGAAATTAAAGGAAAAGATGGGAAAGAGGGTCAAAAGACAAATTGTCCAAGATTCGGTATGTTACAGTAGTTCTCTCATGTGTTAAGTTTTCTTCTGTAGAACTCCTATTCTTTCGGGGCCCTATGTAATTAACACTTTGTTTATTTAAGGAAGCTTTGTTATTTGGTGCATGTCTATACTTGTGTGTTTGATCCACTTAGGGATGGGAAGCTTTAACCATTTTATATATCTTTTTCCCTTTTGGGCTTTAGGTGTAGATTTGGGTTAGGTTGTTAACCTATGACAGATGGTATCAGAGTTGGCACATAGTTCAATATATGTGTATCTAATACAGAGTAACCTTATTTAGACCTGAGGTAACCCATATTTAACTTTATTTGTTGAGGTGTCTAGAAGGATATTTGTGAAAGTTTCTGGCATAAAATCCTCAATCTTTTTTCACGGTGGTTAGGGTTCATCACTGCAAGTAATCTTCCTAGCTAACGCAACTATTGTTAAAGCGGGCACTTGTACCTTAGAGAAATCTATCTTCTCATCTTTTCTCAATTAAGGACTACCCGTATCACCTATAGTGAATGATACACACTAGGCTTCTCATCTACTTTCTCTCCCTCAACTAAGATCAATGAATTACTCTCCCTATTATGTGGGTAGACTAGGAGAATTGGGAACAACTAAAAGACATGAAGAATTGGAAAATATATCTTTATGATTGATAAAACTTTGTTGTTTGCAATATGGTATACCTTAATTAATCAACCAAATCATTCCATGATTTACAAACTTGCAGATGCATCCAAAAACTAGGATCTAAAAGAAATAGAACTAATGATGACTCTAGTAATGAAACTAACACAAACCCTAATAAGTCCATGGCTACAAGTGAATGGGAGGAACAAAAGAAGGTGATGTTGGAATGCATACATGACCTATCCCTATAGGAGACCAATAATACTACCTCATCCTCTAGGAACAATATTAAATCTACCATTCTTGACTTCCTCAAACTCAAACCCATAGCCTTTCATGGATAAGACATAGGTGAAGTTCTAGATAAAGTCGGTGCATGGATCCTATCTGTTGAAAATGCCTTTAGAGTCCTTAAACGTGTTGAGGAAGATAAGGTCACTTTTTCAACATACCAACTTAGGGGGTCCGTCAGGTTGTGGTGGGAAAATTATTACCATACACGAGAACTTCCAAATGCCCCTATAAGTTGGGAGTAGTTTAAGGTGATTTTCACTACTTGGTTCCTGCTTGTATCTACTAGAAAGGAGAAGAGGAAGCAGTTCAATAACCTCACCCAAGGAACCTTATTCGATGTTGACTATGTTAGGGCGTTTAGACTCCTAGAGCATCATGCTCATCACCTTGATGAAGATGAAAAGATTGAACACTTCATATTAACCAAGAAATAAAAGTTTACCTTTGCACCTCCACCCACACTACCTTTTAAGCCACCCTCATTAGTGCCCTTACCTAAGAAAGAACCTTAGTGAAGAATAAAGCACCAAGTTTGGGATAGTTAAGCTTGATTGAAGCATCCATCACCGAGGGCAAGTAGAAAGACAAGGATAGGAAGAAACCTCATATTCATGACATGGGAAGAGGAGGAGGAAATAACCATATAGGTCCATCATACTGAGGAGGACCAAACAGAGTAGGTCCAGGCAGAGGTCGGCCATGCTGTGGGCCACCACCTAATACTACCAGATGTAGGAATTGTGGAAGTATACACCGTGGAAGATGCAAGTATGACATACATGTTTGTTTCAATTGCAAAAAGGAGGGGCACATGAGGGGAAACTTCCCTAACCCACCACATTGGATGAATATGAATCCTAATGCCCCACCAGCTCAGCCTGGAGCTCTACCTATTCAACCAACTGCCCCTATAGCTCAGACTCGCCAGAACGCTATCAGGGTTGCATTTTTGCAATTGGTGCAAAGGAAGCTAAGGCTAATGATAACCACCTGATTGAAGGTAGTAATGTTAATAATTTCTTTATATATGAAACCTCTCTAAACCATTATTTCATATAAAAATCCTAACGTAGGTATGATATGTCTCCAAGATCATCCTACTGTGGCCCTATTCAATTCAGGATCAACCCATACCTTCATCTCCATAAATCATTCTTCCATGATCAAGTTAGCGATAAAAGATCTAGGTTATATCTTGGATGTAACAACTCCTAGTTGAAAAATCTATACCTCTCTTTAGAAAACCAAAATCTTGGCTTTTTCTTATGGTGGTCATCAATTTCATTCTAATTTCATTCTCCTTGATGTGGAATATTTTGACCTAATTTTGGGGATGGATTAGCTTTTTGCCAACTATGCCATGTTTGATTGTCGAGCTAAGAAAGTAATCATTTTTGCACCCAATTATAAACCTTTGATAATACTCGACAGAAAGGAAAGAACTAAAATATGATTATCTCTTCTCTTAAACTGGAAACCTTGATAGCCAAAGGATGTAGAGCCTATCTTGATGTTGTGTCAGTGTCTGATTCTAAGGTGAGACCTTTAGAGAGCTTGGATGTGGTGAGAGATTACTCGTATATATTTCCTAAGGAGCTTTCAAGGCTACCTCATGTATGTGAGATTGAGTTCTCAATTGAGTTAGCATCGGGCACTGCACCAGTCTCAAAGACACCTTATAGGAAAGCAACTGTCGATCTTGCAAATCACAAGAAACAATTATAAGAACTGCTTGATAGAGGCTTCATCCATCCTAATACATCTCCCCGGGGTGCTCCTTTCCTTTTTGTTTAAAAAGAAATATGGGTCAATACAAATGTGTATTGTTTATCACATGATCAATCGAGACACCATAAAAATAAAT
>OY856411.1:910461656-910524156 GCA_963693085.1 Alisma plantago-aquatica | reverse complement strand
TAGCAATTAAGCTTGTTCTTACTATTTGAAAACTACTTCTGGCCGTTTGGCTATCATTTTACTCTGAAAAGATAATAATTTCAGCCGTGAGGCTGGTTTTTGCAGTTTTAAAACTGCTTTCTCTTGTCGTTAGGCTAGTACTATCAATAGTTTTTTGACTACTGATTGAATAAGATATTTAGAGGGATATTTCGATAGGGTGTTTACCTATAGCTTTATCCATCCATATTGAATCTGATCCTTTTTGCTACATTTCTCTTCTGAAGCAGTTCAAATCTGCAATAATACCTATAATATCTTGTTTTTTTTTTCTATATTGTCAATAATTTTATCTTGTTTTTGAATTATTTCTATCAATTCTACATAATTGTCTTGTAGTAGATTACAATTACGTTGTAATTGATCTTCTCATTCTGCAAGTTTCTTTTTAACTTGCTCTGTTATATTCTCTTGATGGGAAATCTACAAGAAAGTTAGTCTCGCCTTTAATAACTTCTATATCAAAAACATATTTTGCAAAAAAGCATTTGCCATCTTCTTAGTCTTTTATATTCTGGAGTAGATGATAAATTGTTCTTAATGAAAGCTTTTACTTGAGTATTATCTAGTCATGCTAGAAATTGTTTAGGTAATAAAAAGTAGGAGATTTTTTGATTCCCTTTTTTAGTGCTAACAATTCTTTTTCATTCGAGTGATATCTTTTTTCTATTTCTATGGATGTTCCATAGGTATGTCTACATATTTTTTCTTTTTGCTCATCTTTTTTCTTTAGGACTGCTCCCCAAAATTCTTAACAGGCATCTGTTTCTATTATTAAATCATCTCCTTCTAAAGGGAGATCTAGTCTTGGTAGATTTTTACACTTTTCTTTTATGAATCTAACATGATTTATAAGTTCTTCTGTCATAAGGAAGATTGTGTTTTTCTATAGTAATTTTTGTAGAGGGTTTCATAATTTTGCTAAGTTTTCTATAAATTGTTCTGCATAATTTAGACAATCTAAAAATCTTTAAAGTTGTTTTTTTATCTTCAAGCTTGTCTAGAAACATAATATTTTTTTCTACAATATGTTCTTGCAATTCTATTCCACTTGAGTCTAATTTTAGTCCTAAAAATTCTATTTTAGATTTATAAATTTCTATTTTCTTTTTAGAGAGTACTATTCCTGCCATTTGACAAAGAAGAGAAAATATTCATAGGTGCTTATAATGTTCTTTTTTATTTTTTCTAGCTATGAGAATATCATCTACATATACTAGGAAAAAATAATTGTAGGGCTCAAATACCTTATCCATTCTCCTTTGGTATGTTTTTAATCCAAAAGGCATAACTTTCCATTCATAATGTCCTTGTGGGGTACTAAATGTTGTCAATGGTATACTTTTTTCATCTAGTCTTATTTGATAAAATCTTGAATTGCAGTCAAACTTAGAATAAATGTTTTTCCCTCTTGCATATTAATTAATGTTTCTTTGTGTGGAAGGAAGTATTCATTGAATTTATTATATTGATTTAGTTATTTATAATTGACTATCATTCTTACCTTTCCTCTTTTAATTTCCGCACAGTTTCTGACAATAAATGTTGGACTAGAATGAGGGTTGTTAGATTTTTGTATTAATTGTGATTTTTTTCTAATTCTTGTAATTGAACTCTAAATTCTTGTATGTCAATAGGATTGTATCTCATAGGTTTTACTTTAATTATTTTGGTGGTGTCTATTAATTCTATTGTAGCCCATTCGTGGCTAATATCCTAGAGGGCTAATGGGTTGTCACTGTATTTCTTTTCAAATAATGCTTCGATGTTTTGCATATTTAGTTGTGCAATGATGTTTCCTTTCATTGGTTGTCATTTGTTTGTATTATAATCACCATGTTTGCTGCGGAAAATAATTTTTTCTCTTTTATAAGCTTTGTGGATTCGTTGAACTGTAATCCAGTGATCACAAGGTGTTAATAATTGAATATATTGTTGGTGTTGTATATATAGTTAAAATTTTTGTGTAAATTTATTTCCTAGTAATATGTCTTGTTGTGTATATTTAGGAGTATAGAATGGTGGACATGTTATTAAGTAATTTACTAGGATGATTTTAGGTTTTCTAACTCCATGAGTTAAGGCATGTATTTTTCCTGTAAAATCCATTCCATATAATATAGGTAATGTTGTAATATAGCTTTGTGGAAAGCATTTTCTTTGAGCAATGCAAGTTCCTACTCCAGTATCTAAAAATGCATGAAGTATTTTGTCTTATATTCTTCATAGATAATTCTTGTAACAATGTAAACGCTATATATACTAGTCATTTTCTTTTTTCCAAAAATACTCTTGATTATTTTGTGTAAAATATAGTCCTTCACTTTGTAAGGATAATGGATCCATTTGTTGTAATGCACTCATTCCTAATATAATTTCTATATCATCATTACGACTATCTAATTGTACATAAAGTGTTATATCGGTCCTTATATTTTTAATTTCAAATGGAACAATATATTGTCATGTAATTTCATATTCCTATCCATCGAAATTCGTATATACATAGGGTGATACTATTAGTATTTTTTCTATATAAGGTATCATTCCTTATTGGATAAATGAAGCTCTTGCGCCTGAATCTATTAATATTGTAGTCATACTCCATTCTTATCCATTAAAATGTTTTCCATATAGTTTATAATTTCTAGCATTTCTATTATCTTCTAGGATTCTTAAACTTGATGTTCTTTGTAAATTTATTAATATTGGTTGTAATCTACCATTATATATGTATGTGCTTGCTCTAGCTTCTTCTATTCTATCTGCATTTGTCAGTTGTAATTGATTTTCCTCAAAATTTAATTTTCTTGGATTTATATTATCTGTTATTAAGGGTTTTTCATAGACATCTATATTTATATTTTCTGGTATCTCTATTTCAGAGATTATGTCTAGTTTTGTAATTTTTCCTATTTCTTTAAATATGTTAGGAAGTATTATAATGTCTGTCTTAAAATTTTTCAGAGTGATGTGTGTTACTAAGAGCATAGCTTATTATATAGGTTATTGAATAAGGAATATATCATTTTCCCATAAAT
Organism: Alisma plantago-aquatica; assembly: GCA_963693085.1. NCBI lineage: Eukaryota > Viridiplantae > Streptophyta > Magnoliopsida > Alismatales > Alismataceae > Alisma > Alisma plantago-aquatica. The sequence continues at coordinate 910,521,076 of OY856411.1, read as the reverse complement.
TCTATTCTTTGAAAATCTTGTATCAAGATTAACGTTGTGTCGATATTATTATTTTTAATGTTTACACTTATCTTTGGATAAATATTAAAGATTAATTTTTTATGATTGATATTTCCTTGTAATATTCCTAGTGTAGCATCTGTCCTATCATTAATTCTATTATCCATTCATACAATATTTATAGGTGAATTTATTCCTTCTCGAAAGGTTTCTTTTATCATCATTTGGATAGCTCCTATATGAATCCATCCTATTTTAGATCTATATTTTATTTTTTCCATTTTCTCATCAAGGTTTCTTTTCGAAGTAAAAGTATATTTATTCTATTTCTAGTGTATTCTATATACATAGGCATTTCTCAGTTATTATTCCATAATCAAAGATATATTTTCTTTGAGTGATTTTTTCAAAGAGGGATGTTCTAAATCCATCTGAGTTTTCTAAACTTAATTTAGTGTTTCTAATTCGATTAAATAATCTTTTATCTATTAATACTTCTTGTAAGATGTTTCCTGCTTCTTCTTGGTATTCTTAAATTATTTCTTCTTCTTTGGTTTGATTCTGTGTCTGATAAATAATAGATTGATCTATCTGATTGTTCATCATCTATTATTTAAACAAATTCTAGAATATTTTCTATTTTAGAAAGTTCTTCTTCTATTATTTCCTCAAATTGTTTTTGGTTAATTTTTCTAGATCCTCTATTTGGACATTTATTTGCATAGTGTCCTTTTTCCTTGCATATAAAGCATTTACATTCTTTTGGGTCCTTAGCATTTTTACTATAGTTTCTCTTTCTTCTATAATATTTTTTTTTTGGTTTTGGTTTAAAACCAAATCTTTTTCTCTTTTTAAATTTATATTTATTTCTTCTATTATATCTCATTGGCTCACATCCTATAGTTATTGTATGAGTCAATTGTGAACAACGAAGTCCTTCTTTTACTATTTTATTAGTTTTTTTACTTAGTGTGGCTTCGGCACACCATTCTTCTAATTTCATTCTTAGAAATTCTATTCTTCCTCCTAATGTATCTACTCGTTATCCCATATATTGGGGGTATAATTGCATGACTTTAAATCCATAAGGGTCAGGTACCTTTGTATAAAATAAATTTAGTAGACTTTTATTCGTTATATTTTTTTTGTCAGTTCTATCATATATATTATAAAAATATTCCTAAAATTTACTTATATTGTCATCTATGCGGCACATGTCACAAACCTTTAGATTATATAATAGAAAGGTAAATCTTCGTTTTCCTTTTTCTTTTTCTATATCTCTCTTTGTATTCCATGTTTCTCCTAAAAATTCTCTGTGTAACTCATTTTCATAATTATTTACTACTTCGACTAAGATGGTTGTTGTTCCTTTTATTGCTTCTTTTTCATTGTCAGTTAATCCTTTCCATCAATCTTCTACAATTCCTTGAAAGGTTAAATGACAAAATCTTATTGTTGTGTCAATATCATAACTTTCTGATGTTATCGAAAAATATGTGGCTTTCTCCCATCTTGTTATTGCCTCATCTATATTTCTAACACAATTTAGGTTTAAATAAACTCCATTTGCACTAATATATTCTTGATTCATATATTCTACTGGGATTTCTAGAGCAATATCTTTTAGTCTTTTGTCTAATGCCCAATTTATTCCTTCGTATCTATTTCGGTCTGTGGGTTTTCTTTGAAAACTAGGATCTGACCAGTATCTAGCTCTTTTCTGTTCTGGTGTTTCATTTCTACTACCTTGTCCGCTAGGTACAGTTGTAGGAATAGGCATCATTACTTGACTTCCAAAAGCTCTCCTTCTATAGGTTTTAAATTTATATTTCTGACTTTTTCCATTAATTTAACAATTTCTTGGCTTAAGTTATCTAGTTCTTCTGCAGTAGCTTCTAAATATTTGTTTTCTAATTGCTCAAGTTTAAAGTCATCCATTTCTTCTATTTGAAGGGGGCATGATCTTAGCTCATAATGTAATTTTCTTAGAAATCTATTATCTATTACTAAGGGTTTTTCAGAGACATCTATATTTATCTTTTCTGGTATCTCTATTTGAGATATTATGTCTGGTTTTGTAGTTTTTTGTATATCTTTAAATATGTTAGGAAGTATTATAATGTCTTTGTCTTCAAATTTTTAGAGTGATGTGTGTTACGAAGGGAATAGCTTATTATATAGGTTATTGAATAAGGAATAGATCCTTTTTTCATAAATTTTGTTCTTTGAAAATCTTGTATCAAGATTAACGTTTTGTTGATATTATAATCTTTAATTTTTACACTTATCTTTGGATTAATTATTTATGACTGAGATTTCCTTATAATATTCCTAGTGTAGCTTCTCTCCTATCATTTATTATATTATCCATTAATACAATATTTATAGGTGAAATTATTCCTTCTCGAAAGGTTGCTTTTATCATCATTTGGATAGATCCTATATGAAACCATCCTATTTTAGATCTATCTTTTATTTTTTCCATATTTCTCATTAAGACTTCTTTTTGAAGTAAAGATATATTTATTCTATTTCAAGTGTATTCTATGTGCATAGGCATTTCTCTGTTAGTTATTCTGTAATAGAAGATATGTTTTCTTTAAGTAATTTTTTCAAAGAGGGATGTTCTAAATCCATCTGAGTTTTCTAATCTTAATTTAGTGTTTCTAATTCGATTAAATAATCTTTTATCTATTAATACTTCTTGTAAGAAGTTTCCTGCTTCTTCTTGGTATTCTTCGATTATTTCTTCTTCTTCATTCTGATTATGCGTCTGAAAAATAATAGATTGATCCATGTGATTGTTCATCATATGTTATTTGAACAAATTATTGAATGTTTTTATTTTAGAAAGTTCTTATTCTATTATTTCCTCAAATTGTTTTTGGTTCTCTATTTGGACATTTATTTGCATAGTATCCTTTTTCTCGGCATATAAAGCATTTACATTCTTTTGGGTCCTTAGCATTTTTACTATAGTTTCTCTTTCTTCTATAATATTTTTATTTTGGTTTTGGTTTAAAATCAAATATTTTTCTCTTTTTAAATTTATATTTATTTCTTCTATTATATCTCATTGGCTCACATCCTATGGTTATTGGATGAGTCAATTGTGAACAACAAAGCCCTTATTTTACAACTTTATTTGTTTTTCTGCTTATGGTGGCTTCGGCACACCATTCTTCTAATTTCATTCTAACAAATTCTATTCTTCCTCCTAATGTATATGCTTGTTGTCCTATATATTGGGGGTATAATTGCATGGCTTTAAATCTCCAAGGGTCAGGTACCTTTGTATAAAATAAATTTATTAGACTTTTATTTGTTACATTTTTTGTCAGTTCTATCATATATTTTATAGAAATATTCCTGAAATTTACATATATGGTCATCTATGCGGCACATGTCACAAAACTTTAGATTATATAATAGAAAGTTAAATCTTTATTTTCCTTTTCCGTTTTCTATATCTCTATTTTTATTCCATGTTTCTCCTAAAAATTATCTGTGTAATTCATTTTCATAATTATTTACTAATTGGGCTAAGGTAGTTGTTGTTCCCTTTATTGATTCTTTTTCATTGTGAGTTAATCTTTTCCACCAATCTGCTACGATTCCTTGGAAGGTTAAATAACAAAATCTTATTACTGTGTCAATATCATAACTTTGTGATGTTATCGATAAATATGTGGCATTCACCCATCTTGTTATTGCCTCATCTATATTTCTAACACAATTTAAGTTTAAATAAATTCCATTTGCACTAATATATTCTTGATTCATATATTCTATTGGGGTTTCTAGAGAAATATCTTTTGGCCTTCTATTTGATGCCCAATTTAGTCCTTCGTATCTATATCGGTTTGTGGGTTTTCTTCAAAAACTAGGATCTGACCAGTATCTAGCTCCTTCCTGTTCTGGCATTTTATTTCTACTACCTTGTTCGCTAGGGATAGTTGTAGGAATAGACATCGTTACTTGACTTCCAAAAGCCTCTCCTTGTATAGGTTTTAAATTTATAGTTCTGACTTTTTCTGTTAATTTAACAATTTCTTGGCTTAAGTTATCTAGTTCTTCTTAATCAGCTTTTATATATTTGTTTTCTAATTGCTCAATTTTAAAGTTTTCTGTTTCTTCTATCTGAAGGGGGCATAAGCTTAACTCATAATGTAACTTTCTTGGAATTCTATCATCTGTTACTAAGGGTTTTTCAAAGACATCTATATTTATATTTTCCGATATCTCTATTTCAAAGATTATGTCTGGTTTTGTAATTTTTCCTATATCTTTAATATGTTAAGAAGTATTATCATGTATTTGTCTTCAAATTTTTCAAAGTGATGTGTGTTACTAAGAGCATAGCTTATTATATAGGTTATTGAATAAGGAATATATCCTTTTTTCATAAATTTTGTTCTTTGAAAATCTTATATCAAGCTTAATGTTCTGTTGATGATATTATCTTTAATGTTTATACTTATCTTTGGAATAATTTTTGATGACTAAGATTTCCTTATAATATTCCCAGTGTAGCATCTCTCCTATCATTAATTCTATTGTCCATTAATATAATATTTATAGGTGAATTTATTCCTTCTCGAAAGGTTGCTTTTATCATCATTTGGATAGCTCCTATATGAATCCAGCCTATCTTAGATCTATCTTTTATTTTTTTTTCCATTTTTCTCATCAAGTCTTCTTTTCAAAGTAAAGGTATATTTATTCTATTTCTAATGTATTCTATATGCATAGGCATTTTGCTATTAGTTATTCCGTAATAGAAGATATGTTTTCTTTGAGTAATTTTTTCAAAGAGGGATGTTCTAAATCCATTTGAGTTTTCTCATCTTAATTTAGTGTTTCTAATTCGAATAAATAGTCTTTTATCTATTAATACTTCTTGCAAGAAGTTTCCTACTTCTTCTTAATATTCTGCGATTATTTCTTCTTCTTTAGTCTAATTTTGTGTCTAAGAAATAATAGATTGATCCATCTGATTGTTCGTCATCTGTTATTTGAATAAATTCATGAATGTTTTCTATTTCAGAAAGTTAATTCTTCTATTATTTCCTCGAAATGTTTTTGGTAAATTTTTTCTAGATCCTCTATTTGGACATTTGTTTGCATAGTGTCCTTTTTCCTGGGATATAAAGCATTTACACTCTTTTGGGTCCTTAGCATTTTTACTATAGTTTCTCTTTCTTCTATAATATTTTTGTTTTGGTTTTAGTTTCAAACCAAATCTTTTTCTCTTTTTAAATTTATATTTATTTCTTCTATTATATCTCATTGGCTCACATCCTATGGTTATTGGTTGAGTCAATTGTGAACAACAAAGTCCTTGTTTTACTACTTTATTTGTTTTTCTTCTTAGTGTTTCTTCAGCACACCATTCTTCTAATTTCATTCTTAGAAATTCTATTCTTCTTCCTAATGTATCAGCTCGTTCTCCTATATATTGGGGATATAATTGCATGGCTTTAAATCCCCAAGGGTCAGGTACCTTTGTATAAAATAAATTTAGTAGTCTTTTATTTGTTACATTTTCTTTGTCAGTTCTATCATATATTTTATAGAAATATTCCAAAAATTTACATATATAGTCATCTATGCGACACATCTCACAAAACTTTAGATTATATAATAGAAAGGTAAATATTTTTTTTCTTTTTCTTTTTCTATATCTCTATGTGTATACCATGTTTCTCCTAAATATTCTCTACGTAATTCATTTTTGTAATTATTTACTACTTGGGCTAAGGTGGTTGATGTTCCTTTTATTGCTTCGTTATCATTGTCAGTTAATCCTTTCCACCAATCTACTATGATTCCTTAAAAGGTTAAATGACAAAATCTTATTGTTGTTTCAATATCATAACTTTGTGATGTTATCGATAAATATGTGGCTTTTTCCCATCTTGTTATTGCCTCATCTATATTTCTAACACAATTTAGGTTTAAATAAATTTCATTTGTACTAATATATTCTTGATTCATATATTCTACTGGGGTTTCTAAAGCAATATCTTTTGGTCTTCTGTCTGATGCCCAATTTATTCCTTCATATCTATTTTGGTTTGTGGGTTTTCTTCAAAAACTAGGATTTGACCAGTATCTAGCTCCTTGTTGTTCTGGTGTTTCACCTTGTCCTCTAGGGACAGTTGTAGGAATAGGCATCGTTACTTGACTTCCAAAAGACTCTCCTTCTATAGGTTTTAAATTTATAGTTATGACTTTTTCTGTTAATTTAACAATTTCTTGGCTTAATTTATCTAGTTCTTTTACATCCGCTTCTAAATATTTGTTTTCTAATTGCTCAATTTTAAAATCCTCCATTTCTTCTATCTGAAGGGTGCATAAGCTTAAGACATTCATTTCTTCTATCTACAGGGGGCATAAGCTTATCTTGTTTCCACTTGTTTGGAATAGATTTATTTTTTATATACATTCGGTATTTTGTTTTTCATATAGATATTTCATTGTTTTCTGTAATTCTACTATCATTTCTTGAATATTTTGAATGTTTTTTGAATTATTTTCATCAACATGTACTTATAATTTTGTGTACATATCATTCTATGTTTACTTCAAATTCTAAGTCTAAAGCTTCATATATGTTATTATCTAAGTATTTTAACTTATCTTGTTCATATATAACTTCATCCTCTTGTAATACGTATTTATTTAGATTGTTACTTGGCTCTGATACCACTTTACGTTAATAGAAGTTTTTGATTCTATTATCATACTTTGAAAACATACTCGAACTACCCTTATGAGTGTTGTATGCTTTCTCGGCTTTATCATTCTGTCTATGTTTATTACTTGTTGTACCCTGACTTTTTAGTAACTTCATGCTTGATATGTCTTTTGACGCATAAGAAACCAATTTTTAGTAGATAGATGGTAATACTCTGAGTACCATAGAGAGAAAAATGAAGAATGTGTACATGTGTTGCCCACCTTGGTTCCGTTAATCTTCAGTGCCAGTCGATCTTCTCTTAGCGAATTCTAAGAGAAGCAATCCTTGGACCTGGATGTTCTAGATCTCAAACTCCTTATCATTATCTTATAGCCTGAATGTCTCCACGTCCTTGTGCATTCCTTTACTTATTCGAACTTTTCTGGACAATAGCCTCCGGGATAATCTAAGGGAGAGATGACTCTCGATAGGTGAAGATTTATTGGAATGGGGGTGTAACACGTTACACACGGATTTTCCTCTGCTATAGTAGTGCAAGGATTATTATCATTTGCTAAAGTTGGTTTCTTACGCTAAGAGAACTAGTGTACAAGACACATTTTTTGGAATTGGAAAGAAATAGAGATGATGCTCTCTGTTTATTGAACTAGAACACTTAGAACATTTACATACTCTTTCAGGGCTCTCTCCGACTTCTCCATATATATATATATATATATATATATATATATATATATATATATATATATATATATATATATATATATATACATATATATATACATATATATATATACATATGTATATATCACACGAGCCAAAAACATGTATAGATATCATCTTTATAAAACACACCCAAAAACCATCCCAAAGACCTGAGTGTACAGGGACAACTCTAGGACTCTACACCAAAAGACTACAAACAACACTCCCAATCTTAGAAGCTACTGGCCTTCTTGATGTTGCTATGCCTCAGTTGTATGATCTCTACCTCCTTGTGCATATCCACCTAAAAGATGTGGAGAAATTTGTAGGGTGAGATCCAAATCTTAGTGGGAGATATAACCCTTCAACAACACTATTATTGACAAAGGTAAGATAAATAAAGACAAAAGTAAACTACATCTAAGATAAGTTAATTCAGCTAATGGTATTAGCAGGGTATTTATTGTCATATAATATTTCAGAAGGAATATGAAGAAAATTTATATTTACTACCAACTATACTTTATAAAAGAAAAGCATGGCCTCATTCAATATTTTCATATTTATCCTAAGAAATTATACTACACGGCTGATTACGTATTTTATTATACCCCAAGGATTTTATTTGTACCACCCAAATCCAACTAACCACTACTAAGTAGAAATTAGTGCCATACAAGGTCAATAGAAGAGCCAGAATCCACAACCTCACCGAATCTCGTGGTCAGTATATGAGTACACAGTAGAGACATATCAGTTAGCTACAATCAGTGACATATAGTCAAACCATGAAAGTCCTAGCCCACCTTGGTATAGGTCATGATGCTAGTGAAAGTGAGCTATGGCCTGTAGCCACACTCCTTCCAGGGTATGGGCCGCAACCAATCGTGTGAAACCTCATAGGCATCTTGTAACTGAGGGACAACACATAGACGCACTCCTTCTAGGGCTTGTCCCACATCCAATCTTGTGAATGCATATACTCAACAATATATGACTCCAAGCTTTCACTAGGGAAAGCATGTTTCACCATCCAACAAGTGTTGACACTGAGATGGATCTATGGCACAAGGAAAAAATACATGATTAAGTTCCACTTGATTAGTTAAGTCAATTAAGTGTCTTTTAGCATCAATCAAGTTACAATGCATAAAGTCATAATAAACTCTACAATGATAAGTGCATGATATAATTCCAAAAGATATAAATGTATAAGGTGTGAACTTATCACACTATCACCATATGATGTATGTATCAATGCCATTCACCACATTACCAATGCCAAAGTCACATATGATGGGATATCAATCCCTCAACTCATCATTGGGAAATGACATATCATAGTAGGTAATAAGCCAATGCCAAGTCATAGGACCCACTCACATCATTCATGTATCACAAGTGTCTCAACGCGCCTCATGAAGGGGCATTCAACATGTTTCATATCACAGTCACCATGGCATACACTAACTATGATTATCAAGATCATAACACCTGCATGGTTATAAGTTCATAAACAAGATAGATAATATCACACACCATAACCATTCCATGAAAAGAGAAACAAGCATGATTATTGCACATTATTAAGGTTAGGATTACTTCTTAGCCGATTAGGGTTTACAAAACTAGGTTCAACCAACAACCCTAGATTCACTATCTCATATCATCTTGGGGTATATTAGAGTGTAGGAACATCATAAGATTTGATTTGATATTAATCCAAACAATATATATATGTGGTTGATACATTAATCATACAAGAGTAACATTGAGTATCCAAGCATACTGCTCAACAACTATCATTCTCATGTGTCACGACCACCACCAAACCACCAGGTCATGACCACACCACCTAAACCATGCCGCCACCGCGTCAACTAGGGTGTCTTCACCTCAAGACATGGCTATCTTGACCACATGGTTGTCTCGACCTCCAACCTAGCAACCTGTCACAACCCAAGACCACCTGGTCACAACCTCTCTCAAGGTCATGTCATGATCAAGACAAGGGAAGAAACCCAACCTAAATAGGGGCTAACTAGATCACCAACATCAAGTGTCACGACGTAAAAAATACTAGGTTCAACCCATCAACAAGAGGAGCATCTCGACCAAGATTAACTATGGTCGTAACCAACAAGGAGATGGGTGTCTCAATCATCTAAGGAATGATATGTCGATCTTAAAATAGGAACAAAACTAAGGGGAAAACCATGATCATCAAGGAGAAAAAACCCATGAAAATGAGCATCAAAAACCCTAGGTCATGGATCATGAATCCACCAAGAAAGGATCTCATCCAAGGAAGAGAAAACCATGATCAAGGTATCAAAAATAGAACCTAACCTCCCTTCATCATCTAGGTACACAAACACCATGCATGAGAGCAATACCAAGGTCAAAAGATAGGGAAGAATCTCTATAACATATCAACCACAAGAATGGGTGCATGTAGGTTAGGGGTTTTAGATTTCTACCAAACCAAGCAAGATATCTCCACAAAACAAGTTCTAGAGATTTTAATTATCTACTTGCATGATAAGGGAGCATTTTAGAGAGACAAGATAGTAGAAAACATGAATAAAAGAATGCAAAAATAGAGTAGGTTAAGTGTTATATAACCCACCTTTAGAAAATCACCACAAGGATTCCAAGCTCCAAGATCAAGAGATCCAAGCACACAATCCAAGGGTTGATGAAGCTCCACCAAAAGCTCCACTCTCAACCACAAGATCACCTCAAGAAGGAGAAGACAGCAAGGTCAAATATCATTCAAGAAAAGGGAACCAAAAAGCTCTAGTCTGAGCCAAAAGAGTAAGGGAGAAAGAGAGAAGAAACCCTCTTGACACTTGGGTCTACCTTGTCAAAACATGGTCTATGACCCTTGTGATGAGGAGTTTCTCTCACACAATGACCAACATGGAGGAACCATGGTATAGGGCTGAGAGAAGAGAGGAATGTGGAGGTAGGATATTAAAAGAAATGCCATCAAGGAAGATAAACACTTACCAAGGGTTGAATATGGGATATGGTCACCACAAGCACCACATGCATGAAGAGTTCGGTCACCAAGATCCAAGGTCAGATATCCTTGCTCCCCCAAGATCCAAGAACAATCAAGAGAGAAGGAAGAAGATGGAGGTCTGAAAGGGTTACAAACATGGAGAGATAAGGAGTTATATAGGTGGAAGATGATAGAGAAGGTAAGGGATGATGTGTCAACACTCCAAGGTACAAAAGGGACACTTGTCCACTCAAAAGACCAACATGCAACCACTCTAGCCTAATATGCAAGACATGGTGATACACTCTATGTTGGGTCTCAACCACCTTGGTCACCCACATGGTCACTGTCGCAACCCTCCCATGGTTCACCATCAGTGGTCGTGACACACACCACCATCACCACTTGGACGAGACAAGGGACTGCCTCAAACCCTAAGTTGAGACATCCTATAAGAGGGAAACCATATCGACCAAATATCACCTTGGTCATGACCCCACAATCTAGATGGAGTGTATCAACCATGACATCCACCAAACCAACCCTAGGATGTGACCTAGGTCGAGACAATACACTATATAAACATAGGTCGAGACACTCAACCCTCATAGAAACCCTAATCACCACCAATGGTGATACTCCTCAACCAAGGATCAAACAAGGCACCCACTTCTTTCTCTCTCCTATAGATGATGTAAAGAAAGAGAAGGCGCACTCTATAGGTTACAAATTTCACATCAACCCCCTACTTTGGGTAAATTGTAATTTGCACCAAAACTAGCACATAAAACACAAACAACATGTGAACAAGCTAAAACTTGAAACTTAAGCTATCCATAAGCTCTGATTACATCTCAAAATATTGGAGCAAGGTTTTAATCACATGATTAATCCAAATAAAATAGGGTTACTCCAAAACTCAGATTAAGGGTCTTACATGCCAAGTATTCTATTCCCACATACTTAGTGATTCCAAAAAGCTTTAACCTCTCAAAGGCCTTCCATGGACCCTAAAATTCATCATTTGAGATAGGTAGATTTTGTTGAGGTACATGCACCCTATCTTCCATATGTGTGAACGTCACCATAAGTTGTCTAAAAATTGATTGGAAGGTTGGATTAGCTATGTCGAAGGGTCAAATGAAGGTGGGACATGATATTTTTCACCCGACTCCTAACGCCACCTCCAGGTGCCACATAATTGCTCTCAACATGTTCTTCACATTCTCTAGACATATCTGCATAACAATAAATCATGGTTATATATGTTGTAAATATAAGAATAAACGAAACAACCTAGACCCTATATCCTTATAGACTTAGCAAACCTAAGACTCTGATACCACCAAATGTGGCAATTTGTCATGTAAAATGAGATCAATCAAAACCAAAACACCAATCAAACATTAATTAAGCATGCTACCAAATAGTTACAGAATTAAAACTGAATAAATTTCAACATTTCATAAGAAATATTTACACAAGGTCCAACCTCATATATATACACCAGATGTTTTTACACAAGTTCAGTCGCCTTTTCCGCCACATGTATACAAAAGGGTGTTGTTTTGGTAATTACAACATTTACATTTTTCAAAAGGTATACGATCAAAATCTTGAGTTAACATACCATATACTCAAATTCCCCCTGCCCAAACCTAAGAGTACATGAATGACTCTAGGACTCTACAAAACATAACCCACCTTTTATATTTGTCGATCTTCAAACTGTGCCTACTTTCTATCAAGGTTTTGACTGCGTCTATGATCACCCAAAAAGAGTGTGGAATCCCATGAGGTAAAACCCATGTCCTAGTGAGAGATATAACTCCAAAAATATTTATTACTTACTAAGGTTGTGTACTTTAAGTAGTTAAATCAAATAGTATTATAGAGTTAGAAGACTACACAACTTATATAAAGGATCAAGTATATCTAGGGTTAAAAATATAGTTTATTTATCTTACCATTATAAATCACCTATATATCTCAAAGAAACATGGCAAGGATCATCATCCAATATGTCTCAAAACAATCCTAATAGTTATACTACACAAGTTAATTACATATTTTATTAAGTCATGGGTAGTTTGAGGCGTACCACTCAAACTACTAGTTGATCACTATGAAGTCCAAATTATCCCCTTATAAAATCTAGGATGACCAAAATCCTAATATTTCTTCTCCTTGATCAGTACGAGTAACAACCATTGGCACATTGAACCAACTATTAAAATATCCTAGTCTGTCTTGGGTACGCAGGCCATGTTACTAGAAACCAGGATATAAACCCTCAAGTCTGAGTTACCACTGTATTCCCTCTCAATCACATCAACATTTGAGACATGCCCTCAACTTCTCTCTACAACCTTGGGATCCAGATGACAAGAATATACCTTCCCTACACCCCTATAATACTCAATAATAGATGACTCTAAGCTCCTTCAATTTACTCATTTAGCTATCTAGCAAGTTCTGATATTGAGATATCTCTACAGTCTTAGAGTACTACATGTGTGGGGTCACACTTGATTACTAAAGTCAATTCATTATATTCTGAATGCATCAATCAAGTAACATATAAACACCAAAAAGGTTCTTATGAAATTAATGGGGGTTTGCAGTATCAGAATATGCAAAACATCTAAAATAGTTTCATGTTTATCTATTAAAGCATAAGTATCTAGCCTTGGTCGTTTAGAAAATCAGGCCATAAACTAGGGTTCCATCCAACCATTATCATCATAGCACCATAACCATAATTTAAAGCATCATAAACACCATATGGTACCCATCATATAGCAAGGATAATACATGAGTTAGATTCTTGTTCATTATGCATCAAAATATCACATATATGACATAAAATAGTGGTTATTACACATGTAACTCGAATGTCAAACTATGCACATCAAGAAAAGACTCACTTCACAATAGGAAACATTCCAAAAAGTCTAAGTGTAACTTAGTAATTTGTATCTACTGGGGAAATATGGCTACAGAGCATGCAACGGAAAAAAAAGTTATCTACCATATTCCCCATAACTTGCAGATCACATCAATGACTATAAGATGGAAAGGATGATTTTGAGTATATACATGTTTAGAAATGTGTGTTACTCCCTAGGGTTTGTGCTGCTTCTCTGGCGACTGTAGAGGTGACTGGATTCAACCTCGCCAAAGAGGGGAGTCCCTCCCCTATCCATGATTGTCATGACCACAACGGAGACACATGTTGTCTCCCAACCTAGGCCCATCGCCAAGAAGGCCTGGAATCAGATTCTCAGTGATGCTGGTACCTTTGAAGAGCATCGCTATGACCCGCCAGAGAAGATTGATGGGAAATGGTTTGTTACCATCGATGATCCAACATACGAGGCCATGGAGAAGTGTTGGGAGCATACTGCTATTCTATATGTTATGGGGGAACGCCCTTACTATTACCATATTCTAGCTTGGATCTGCCGGGTTTGAAAACCTAAGGGCGGGTTTGATCTCTACTCCAAGCCTGACAAGTTCTTCCTGCTCAGGTTCAACTCGGCCGACAATAAGAAGAATGTCATCAATAGTGGACCGTGATGGTTCAATAATATACTCGTTGTTGTTAAGGACTACAAGATGGGCGATGACCTTCACAAAGATTTCTTCAGTTCCATTCCTCTATGGATTAGTATTCCTAGCATGGGCAGGAATTGGTCGCCTAGGGCGGTCGGGATTGTGGCCAGTGGAGTGGGTAAACTCTTGAGAATAGATTACAAATTGATCGGCCTGGAGTACCTCGGTGAGGCACGGGCATTGGTGGAGGTGGAAGCCGATGAAGAACCCCCTGAGGAGATCTGGGTTAATATGCCACGATGAGAGCCTGTTGCTGTCAAGATTCATTACGAATATATTCCCAAGAGATGCACAGAGTGTAGGGTCTTTGGGCATGACGACTGTGACTGCTCGGTCAATCCTAAGGTCGTCAATGATGTACCTGCTCCTAAGTCTTCCCAGGTGTGGCAGGTCGTGGGTCGGAAGGGCAAATCGGTAGCGGTAGAATATGCGGTGACGGGTGATGAGGTTCAAGTTGAGGCTGCTTGTACAAGCAACAGCTTTGTGATGCTTTCTCATTTCGACAGTGATGCTTCCTCATCGAGCGGCAGTGCTAACTCTACGGGTGGTGATGGAACTTATGTATCTGACCAGAGCGGCGATAGTGGGGTTGTTGTTGGTGGTGGTGTGGTGTCTGTTGCTGGCGATTCAAGTGGGGACGGTGCTACTTACCCTTCTGGCATGACGTCTGGTGATGGTGGAGTGCCTCTCATGGGTGTTATAGGTGCCGTTGGTGCTGTTGGAGATTCTAGTGGGCCGTCTAGAGCTACTGGTGGTGATGGTGCTACCGGTGGTGATGGCTCTTCTGGCAGGACATCTGGTGATGGCAGTGGCGCTATTCCTCAGGTGGTTGTTATTGGCACGGGTAGTGGTGTTGTAGGTGTCACTGGTGCTGTTGGAGATATTGGTGGGCCGTCCAAAGCTACTGGTGGTGATAGTTCTACTGGTGGCAATGGCTCTTCTAGAAGGACATTTGGTGATGGTGCATCAAGTGCTAAGTGCAGACCTAATGGCGGAGGATGGAAGAAAGAGTTGCTAATTCGAATCCATATAAATCTTCATTTGGTGCTGCTATCTCCTCATCTAGGAATCTAAAGTCGTCCAAGGGTGATGGGTCTCGTAAGACCCGATCTACTTCTAGAGGTCTTTAATGACCTTTCTCATGACCAATGTTCGTGGCTCGAGGAAGCCATGTAGAAAGAAGGAAGTAAGGAGAACCATCCTTGAAAACAAAGCTAGAATGGACATTCTTGTTGAATCTAAAATCAAGACCATTTGATTCACACTTCTTACCGCATGTTCCCTAAAGGATGGTTATGGGTCTCTAATCATCTGCATGATCCTAATGGTCATATTTACATAGGTTAGAACCCAAGCTGCTGGGATACAATAATGACTGAGATGGATGATCAACAGGTCACTATGAAATGCATTAATAAAGGTGACCTCACTATCTATATTACAGCTATCTATGCTAGGAACTCGGTGACTGATCGTTCTATTCTGTGGAATACCTTGGAGAGAATTGCAGCTTACATTGATGAAGCTTGGCTTATCACTGGTGATTTTAATAACATCAGGAAGCAAGAGGAGACGGTGGGGGGTCGTGAGGTTCCCTCAACCATCCTTAGCTCGTTTAATGTTGGTCTTACTGAACTACCTATCATTGGTAAGGAGGTTTACACCTGGCATAATAAACAAGGAGTTGCTTGCAAACTTGATAGATCCTTTTTCAATGATACCTGGTTGTCCAAGTTCCCTAGTTCTAAAACAAAGTTCATCACTTGCAACTATTCTGATCATTGTGCTTTAAACATCAACATGAAACCTATTTCTTTCAAGAAGAAACCTTTTAGGTTTCTCAATTTCTAGATGGATTGGGAAGGTTGTCGGGACATCATTAAAGAAACTTGGGCTACTGAAGTGAAAGGCAATCCTCTTTTCTAATTTTTTCATAAACTCAAACTTGTTAAGGACAAGTTGAAGACACGGTCCAAACATTATGTTAATCTCAAGAATCTTATTACTAGAGAAAGAATGGAGCTTAATGGCATTTCAACTGTGATTCGTGGATGCCCCCTTGACCCCGATCTCATTCATGCGGAAAAACAAACTCTTGAGAGGTTGGGCGTGCTTCTCAAGGTAGAGGAGGTCTATTACTGGCAAGGCAGTAGGATGGTGTGGCTTTCCAATGGAGATAGGAATACTAAAGTTTATCATACCATTGTTAAGAGAAGAGATGCTATTAACTCTATCACTGAGCTTTTTTATTCACATGGTAATCTTTTGTAGGATAATGACGCCATTGCAGATGATACTGTACAATTTTTTGAGCAGCTATACAATCAACCTCAGGTTGTTTCAAGTTCTTGTATTCCTGACTAGACCCCTCTAGTTTCTGGGATTGATAATGATATGCTATGTTCTTCTCCGAGTTTGAATGAGGTTCGAGAATCTGTATGGAGCATTGGGCCTCACAAAAGCCTGGGACCTGATGGCTTCAATGGTTATTTCTATAAGGAGAACTGGAACATAATCTGTGAGAATCTCCTTAAGGCCATCAAATGGATTTTTGAAGGCGGTAACATGGTGAGACAAGTTAATCATATTTTCCTTGCTCTTATTCCCAAGAAGGACATTGTCTCATCTCCAGAGGATTTTAGGCCTATTTCTTGTTGCTCGATGCTCTATAAAATCATTTCCAAAGTCATTTCAAGGAGACTAGCCATTCTAGTGCCAAACATTATCTCCCCTTATCAAGGTGTTTTTGTTAAAGGTAGAAGTATTGAGGATTCCTCTCTCCTTGCAGCTGAGTTTACTCTTAAATTCAACCAAAAGACTAGCCCTCCTACTACTTGCATCAAGTTGGATATCACTAAGGCCTTTGATTCAGTCTGTTGGTCCTACCTTTGGGATTGTCTAGCTGGTCTTGGATTCAATGTGAAAATTATCTCCATTCTTAAGCAATGTGTGGAAACTCCATCCTTTTCTCTTTTACTGAATGGCTCTTCGGTTGGTTTCTTTAAAAGTTTCAATGGACTAAGGAATGGTGATCCTTTATCACCCTTGTTATTCGTTCTGGCTATGGAAGGATTTAGCAGATGTCTTGAGGCGGCCTATGATAGCAAAATAATTAGAAGCTATCCTATCAACAGGACCAAGGCTCTTAGCCATCTTATTTTTGCGGATGATGTTCTTATTTTCTCTGAGGGGCGCTTGCGTAGTCTTACCAATCTCAGGAAGATTCTACATGAGTTTGGCTCTATTTCTGGTATGAAATGCAATCCTAATAAAACCCACATATACCTCTCTTCTTCTTGTTGCAACAAGGATGCCTTGATCAGTTGCATGGGTATTCAGCAAGGTACATGGCCCACAAAGTATCTTGGCTTTCCAATGGTTGGCAGAAATCTTAGGAGGCGTCATTTTCATAAATGCTTGGATAAGCTAAGAGACATGATTCAGAGATGGCAGGGTTCTAAAATCTCTATGGTTGGTCGTCTTGTTCTCATTAAACATTGTGCAATAGGTTTGATTAGCTACTGGATGAGAATGGGTGAAATTCCTCCAACTGTGTTACGTAGGATGGAGTTGCTACTCTCTGATTTCTTATGGGGCAGTTTTGTACATCCCTCTTGCTGGGCTCGATTGGCCTACCCTTTATCTAAAGGTGGTCTTCACCTTAAGAGACTTGACGAGCTTGTTGATTATCATACTTTACGTCGTATTAAGAGGTTCACTCAAGCTCAAAGCATATGGAGCTCATGGTTGTCTTGTAGGTATGGTGATTCCTTGGATATCTATGCCAGGAGTGGCTCTACTTGCCATAGGCGTATGGTAGCTCTATGGCCTTCCTTCTCTATGTGGGCGGATAGGGATCTTTGGGAGAATGTTAGGCAAAAGCGGCCAACTGATAAAGTTTATGGAAATCTTTGGTCCTCCAAGTATTATCCTAGGTGGAGCCTCACTTGCTTTAGATCTCTTATCAATGTCCTTCCTACACTAGAAAAGATTAGCTCATGGTCAGGTGCTCCTGTTCCTGCTTGCTTATTGTGTGGCCAACACAGTGGCTCGGTTGTTCATCTATTCGATGGCTGCAAATTTTGGAGATATATTTCGGTTCAAGCTCATCTTAAACTCAACATGGTCCTCTTATTCTATTTATGAATGCCTAGCTAACCTTGGTAAGAGGTCAAAACATGCCAAAACCATTGAACTCTGGGTTGTTACTGGTGTTGTCCACCTTGTTTGGGCTGAACGCATTAAACGGCTGCATAATGGTGGCGCTTCTAACTTCGTTATCATCTTCAACCAGCTTGCCCTTAAAATCAAGAGAATGTACTTTACTTTTAAATCATGTCTTGATGTACCTCCTATTATTGCTAGGAATCAGGATCTGTTGTAACCAATTCCTAGGAGCTTGTAGTCACATGTCAGGGTGTAACTTGTATTTTGTCCCCTTCTCGGGGTTTTTGGAATATACTTACCCAATTTTCCAAAAAAAAGAGTATATACATGTTCCTAGATCAAGTCCAGTGACAATCCTCATCATTGTAGTTGTGCAACTCTGACTCCAAGTCGCACTAGGACTCATTTGACAGCTCCTCCACAGACAACAAACTCAAACATCATCTTCTATAATAGCTCCTCTTGTTAGGAACTACTGGTTGACGATGCCCTCCTAGTGGTAGACAATGGCCTCCCGCCTCTAGGGAAGTCCACACAAACTGCCTAGAACTCATGTCATCCTGCTATAATGGATAGGAAGGAGTCGTCCCTTCTGTTGGAGTACTAGTCACCAATTTGTTCTCCCACAGCCATGATCTAAGTTGTTCTCTCCCTTTCTATCCCTCGCTATTTGGGAAGAACTTGCTTGGGGCTCTCGTGGTTACCACAACCAAAGAGGAAAACAATTGTTACAACAACTGATTCTCAATTGTTTGCATTGTACTCTGGGAAGCCCCAATACTCCTCTATTTATAAGAGGGGTTAGGGTTTGGGTTCCTAGTATGTGTGGGAGTGGAAAGAACTGGAATATCTTAAATTTTTGCTACATGTGACCACTAAAATGGCCACCCAGTACACCATACGGTCGTTTGGCATGCGAGTCATTCATTTCATAGTTTCCTAATCGCATAGGAAATTGGAAATTTGTTTCCCATTAATTCCAAGCATTAATTCCTTACACAAAAAGTAATGTAAAATTGAAATGAATATGGAAAAGTATCTAGAACCTTCATTCGACCGAACTGACCAATCTCACCCATATGAGATAGCTATCTCGGTCACCTAGATAGTCGTCTAGTGACCTGAGCTGAGCCGGTCAGGTCAGTGGGTTTGCACCTTAGTTAATTTCAACTCGAATCCGTATGACACTTCCAAACGCCCATATCAACCATTGAGACGACCGTTTGGCACTCCAAATGGCCGTCTCACTTAGTGAGATGGGTGTTTAGCAGTTCAATCATCCTGATTTGTTGTGTGAATCTGTTACCTAAACATTTTAGCAATTAATTCAATTGTCATTTGAGATTAAACTCCTCTTCTAGGTTGATACCTTTGTGTGTGACCCTATAGGTCCCATATTACATTGGTAGTGAATGTCCATAACAACTTATTACATCACAAGTAATGAGTGGATCCTAGTCACACATCAATGCTACCCAAGTAAATGGAAAGTTGGAGAACAACTTCAACCTACAATCTATGTGTAACACCCTGCCCTAATGACCAAGCCTCTAGTAGAGTTTCAGGAATGATGACTGTCCCCACAGACCACCACTAGCCTTAACTGCGCGCTTTGTCCTCACTCACGCACATGCCAGGATCAACTTCCTGGCAGGTCACCCATCCGAGTACTACTCCAAGCTGAGCACGCTTAACAATGGAGTTCTTAGTGATGGGCTCTCAGAAAAGGAGGTGCACCTTGGTGATATGGGTAGTCCAATTATTCCTTTTAAGAGTGTTTTATCCGAGGCTTCAAATCTTGGGATGTTACATTCTCCCCCACTTAGACTCTTGACATCCTCGTCAAGGCTCAACTATAAGGTCTCATAGTCTCTTCCCCATTTCAGTGTAGACCCACAATGGCCCATGGACACCCAGCTCCCGATCACGGAATACCAGCGCAAGGGTGGCTACGTCACCCATGGACAGCCCTTTCCTACATGCCTGGACCGCACGGCTCAAGACTGGCATGCCATGCCCATGTGGGCCCCACCTACTGGAGGGAAATTGGCTCTAATACCATTTTTAACACCCTGCCCTAATGACCAACCCTCTAGTAGAGTTTCAGGAATGACGAGTGCCCCCACATACCACTACTAGCCTTAACTGTGCGCTTTGTCCTCACTCACGCGCATGCCGGGATCAACTTACCGGCAGGTCACCCATCCCAGTACTACTCCAAGCTGAGCACGCTTAACAATGGAGTTCTTAGTGATGGGCTCCCAAAAAAGGAGGTGCACCTTGGTGATATGGGTAGTCCAATTATTCCTTTTAAGAGTGTTTTATCTGAGGCCTCAAACCTGGGATGTTACAATCTCCCCCACTTAGACTCTTGATGTCCTCGTCAAGGCTGAACAATATGACCTCATAATCTGACCCCATTTCAGTGTAGACCCACAATGGCCCATGGACACCCAGCTCCCGTCCACGGCTACCAGTGCAAGGGTGTCTCCATCTCGTCTCTACGGATAGCCCTTTCCAACTTGCCTGGACCGCACGGCTCAAGACTGGCATGTCACATGCCCCTGTGGGCCCCACCTACTGGAGGGGTTATGGCTCTGATACCATTTGTAACGCCCAGGCCCACTTCCCTAGGCTCTAGTAGAGTTTCAGGAATGACGACTGGCCCCACAAACCACCACTAGCTTTAACTGCGCACTTTGTCCACACTAATGCACAAGCCAGGATCAACTTCCCGACTGGTCACCCATCCTAGTACTACTCCAAGCCGAGCATGCTTAACTATGGAGTTCTTTAGTGATGGGCTCCCAGAAAAGGAGGTGCACCTTGGTGATATGGGTAGTCCAATCATTCCTTTTAAGATCATGTTATCCTAGGCCTCAAACCTGGGATGTTACACTATGTTTGGTGTTGCAGTGTTTGTATAGTTCCTTTGTTAGTGATGTCTAGATTGAACTTGAGGCATGGATCAGTCATCCTCTTCATCATTTAATCTTGTTTCTTGAACCAGAGTAGACTGTTTGAGATATATGTAAGCTCAATATCACATCTTGACTCACATGTTCATGTCCATGCAATTCTCAATCTCACTAATCAAGAGGCATGGAACATCAAACTCATATGGGAGGGACAAATTCCATTTCTATCACTCACAGTCTATCCCCATGTGTCAAAGTCACCCCATCATCACCTTTATAACAACTCATGTTTTAGGACTGCATTTGATGATGTTTTTCTGGTAGGTTGAAGGTCATCCTCCCTAGTATCATATCGGCCGAGCAAAATGCTTTTATCAAAGGCAGGAACATAGCAGATTGCATGTTTCTTGCTATTGAATTCTTGGTGGACTTCAATAAACAAATATTGACCTCAAAAACATGTGTCAAGATTGACATCATGAAGGCATATGATTCTATGTTTTGGAATTCTCTTTGGAGAATCATGGAGGCAACGAGCTTTGCTGAAACCTAGATTGGGTGGATGAGAGAATGTACTGAAACGACCTCTTTTTCTATATTGGTAAATGGAACACCTACATGGATATTTCGTGCTTCTAATGGTTTAAGATAGGGTGACCCCTTATCACCACTCCTCTTCACCATCATGATGGAGGGGCTTACTAATGCTATTAAGATTGCAGAACAACAGGGCAAGATCAAAAGCTTCAAAATTAAAGGTTGCAAAGCTATCACACACCTCATTTTTGTTGATGATGTGTTGTTGTTCTCAGTGGGACATGTCAATAGATTGAAACAATGCAAGAAAGTATTGACCATCTTTGGCTGTGCTACTAGTCTTTACATCAATGCGATTAAATCCCAAATTTTCAACTCCAAATCCTGTGATTCTAGAAGAGGCAGATTGAAAATGGCCATGGGAGTAAAAAGAGCTCAATGGCCCACTAGATACATGGGCTTACCCATCGTGGGTGGCAGAGGCTCTGTGAAAGATTTAGTATGCTAGTTGACAAGATTAAAGACAAGGTGGACAAATGGTTAGGTATTAATATATCGATGGTTGGGCGTATGGTACTCATCATAACGGTCATTCAAAGTATGTTCAGATATTGGGGTGATCTCTGTGATGTACCTTGTGCCCATCTGAACATAATCAAAGCTATGTATGTTGCATTCCTATGGGGTGGGCGTGGACATGGAGTGGCCTGGGAAAAGCTTACTAAACCGTATAAGAAAGGTGGTCTTTAGATTACTCATGGTCATAAAATCTTGGAGAAATGCACTATGAAGAGTATTGAGAAATGTTGTAACCTAGCGGATAATGTCTGGGTACAGTGGATGAGGAACAGATATGGACCCATCATCACACTGGAGGGTTGCTTCAATCCATCCAAGATCTGGAGAAGTATGTGCAAGCTATATGAGGAAAAATATGGAGTTCCTTCTATTGATCCTTTGGGTAATATAGGGGTCATACCTACATTACCCAGCATCAACAATAGTGACGAACCTGATGTGTCATGGTTCCATGTTGTTTGGGGAAAATTTCATTTCCCTAAGAGGAGTACTCTCTTGTATAGAGCCATGCTTGATAGGCTGTCCACAAAAGATAGAATGGATGGATGGGGTATTCGAATTGATACAATTTTCTCTTTTTGTAACTCAGTTACTGAAACAAATGAACACTTGTTTTTTGGTTGCATGTATTCCAAGAACATTTGGCAGATTTCTTGCATACGAAACGAGTGGGGATATTAGGTGCCTGATAACCTTTCTAGAGTCATCAACTGGATATCGAGTAGGTTCGACAAAAAAGGGAATGATGCTAGCATTCGTGGGTTGTTCCTGGCTTGTGTCTATTATCACTTATGGAGGGAAAGGAATAGAAGAATCCATAATAGTATTTTGGTGGATGAAAAAGGCTTGTTAAAAATGATTAGATCTGACATGTGCTGGGTTTTTGCTACTAAGCCCGACCTAACTACTAACCTCAGCTCAAATACTAAGTTGTTTTGGGGATTTTGTAGATAACACCCCTGGATAGCTTTAGTGGCCTGGTGCCTTTTGTAATGGGTGGCCTAGTGCCTTTTGTACTTGTATAGCTTCCTATACCTCTTTTTGGTAATACTATTTACCGATTTCCAAAAAAAAGTGTACCTAATGCATGTGATGAGTGTAGTGATTTTAGGTCAAAGAACCACAACCACCACCATCACTGTGAGAGATGACTATGACTTCCATGATGATGTATTCCATATGTCAATCTCACGGTGGATCTGTTTGATACATTGTTATCTAATATGTATCTGTGTGCTTGGTTTGATATAGCCATATCATGACTAATGAGATTACATCATCAACAAACTCAGACATTGATCTTATGTGTCATTGTTGTCTATCAACCTTCCACAATGACAATCGATTAGGGACATAATCAGAATATGTATATGTACTCTTAACATCTATATGATCTCATTTCCCCAAGTCTTGTACTTGAAGACGTACTTAATTGAGTAATATTATTATCTAGACATTATAATGTTAACTCTTAACATCTATATAATCATTATCCCCACTAGCCTCATGAAGGTATGATCAGCTAACTCGATCCTCATCCATGTCTTTACCATGTCTACTATCCCAAGCCTTTGGGATAGAATCAGGGGCATTAGACTAATTCTTGCTCCCAAGTCAGCAAATCCCTTTCTCTCCATATTATCAGTAATATAGAAAGGTATGTTGAATACTCTGGTGTCTTTCTTCTTGAATAAAAGCACTGAACATCTTTGCTAATTGGATAGTTTAAACGTGATCACCTCTTCTTCTCTTTGTAATTAGGACTTTGAAGAACTTTGCATAGGTTGGCATTTCTTCTATTGCATCAGGAAAGGGTACATCTAGGTGAAGCTTCTTTACGTCTTCCATGAACTTTTCATATCTCTTATTCAAGTGTTCTTTTATTAACTTAAAGGGGAAAGAAATTATTGGGGTGTATGGATTATTCTTCGAAAGAACATCTCCCAGAGGGTATGAGTCCTTTTCCTTTCCATCCTTCTTCTTCTCGGGTTGTCCTGCTTCCTTTCCATGGTTATCTTGTTCTTTGCCTATTGATTCTCCTATTCCCTTCTCATTCTCAGACTTCTAATTAACACAACTTCATTCTTCTTCAGCATTGTTGGTATTAGCATTTTCCATCATTTTCCCAGATCAGAGAGTAGCCATTTTGGTAGTCTCAGCATTCGACGGGATCTTTCCTGAAGGATTTTTCATGAGCTCAGCCATCTGTGTAAGCTTCTAATCTATCTGTCTCTGATGAGTTTTCATATCCACCATTTGAGTTTGCATGTTACTTAGCACTCCCAAATCCATGGGATCACTTTGATCCAGTTGATCATTCACTGATGCTTGCCACTTTGCAAAGTCAAATAGTTGAGAAATCATGTTAGCTTGGTTATTTTCTTACACTTTGCTCGCCCCTGGGCCTTGCCCTTGTCCTTGCCTACTCACATTTTTGTTCTAGCCTTGATAGTTGTTTTTGTTTTTCTGCTAGCTGGTAGTCTTGGTGTATTTTATTGGCACCCCTTTCTTCTCAAACCTTTGGGGAGGTTTAGATGAACTACCCAGATGATGTGCATTCTCCACAACTTCTTTCTTGTGGTAACTAAACCCAGGGTGATCTTGTCACTTGAAGTTAACATAGGAGATGTTCGCTCTCTCTTCTTCACTTTCTCTTTCGTCACTTTCCTTGGGCTAGGTAAAGATATAGTTATCGACCCCATGCCCCCTTCTCCACATGTGACACACTTCATGACTTTCTTAGTATGCTTCTTGCCCTTAGCTCCAGTACCTTTGAGCTATTTGACATCAGTGGCTATTTTATGAATCTATGCTATTATGGTTTCTAAGGCCTTCATTTCAATAGATAGTCCTTTAGAGCCTACTTTCTTTATCGATCCCCTATCACTCCTGTCATAGTCCATGCCTGCTTGCATTGCAGCCATGTTGTCTATTATCTTCATGGTTTGGCTTAGTTTCTTTCCAAGAAAGTCATTGTCAACAGCTGCATTCAATGAAGTCCTCTCAGTTGGAGTCATCCCATTATAGAAGGTGTTCACAAGTAACCCCTTATGGTAATTATGGTGTGGAAAATCCCTCTGGTACTCTAGGAAGCATTCCCATGCTTCATGTAAGTTTTCTCCCAACTTTTGTGAAAAAGAAGTGATCTTCTGCATGTTGCGGATAGTCCTCTCGGTAGGATAAAACTTAGTGACAAAAGCATCTGCCAGGGGTCTCCACCCATCTATGGACTGGTGGGGGAGATTGAGGTACCAGGACAGATCCTTATCTTCAAGTGAGAAGTTGAAGCCCGTACAATATATCACTTCTTGAGGGACTCCCCTCGTCTTGATGGTATCACTGATATTTTTAAAGGCATTGAGGTGATGGTATGGGTTTTCACTTCTCGAATTCCCGTGGAAGGGTATATTCTATATCATCAAGATGATAGATGGTTTCAACTCAAAAGTTTTTGCGTTGAAGTGCAGGATGACAATCGAGCATATAGATTTGTTGGCTCTAGTTGCTGCCAGTTCTCTAAGAGTCTTCTCCTCTTCATCATCCTCACTGTCATTATCGGGACCATTACGCTCTTGTTCATTGTCTCGGTGATTGAAATGGTGCCTTCTACGACGTCGGTAGCATCATTCTTCCTCACGTTGATATTCTTTGTGATGATCTTCCTTCCGACATTCTTCTTCATGATGGCGGCCGTCTGAGTAACGGCCATCTCTGTCTTCGTCCGTCCCTGGTGGTGGTGGGGTTATGTTAAATCCTCATATTCTACTCATCCCTAGTGAGAGTACCATCCACGCGAGGCGGCATGGTGACTCAAGGTTAAGGAGCAAAGTTGATCGAGTCTGCTTCCCTCTGGGTTCCCTGAATAGACCGCACAGTCAAGTTAGTAAACTAGATGTGCTAAATGAATTATTCTACACAAACACAGGGTAGCAGAGTTAATGTTTCTGTACAGTCAAGCTTATCACTAAGCTTGAGGCATGGGAGTATAGTGAGTGGACTCAAGTTCTTAACAGTGTCATTTTGCCTTATCCCTGACAAAGGCACCAAAAAGTTGACCGGCCTAAATTGTGCATCCAAAAAGGAGTGGAGCCATAGTAGTCAGACTCTTAAGATAGTAACATGACACTTAAGCCCCCACAACTATTATACGAGGTTTGATGTAGTAATCGGGGTCAAACCACAGGGACAAGGTTAGTAGGTGTTAAGCATGTAGGGTCTCATACTCATATACTCTAAATAACAGATGGTTTAAGAAGGGTTTTTCCAAAGGAACGATATTGCTCAAACCAAAGTAGAAATAAACCAAAGATAATAAAAACAAAGCATAACAAAATAAGATTGAAACAAAGATATCAAAGGGAAACTTGGATTGGGCTTCACCTACTAAGACCTCTCACCAACATGCACACATCACCTCTCCCTCTCATATACTCCTATCAGGACTACAAGCAATCATTTAGGCATCCATTCCTCTATCTCTCGAGATAAGGATAGATCTAAGTCCGAGGGTAGCCTCTCTCTCTCTGTAGATGACTATCCAAAAACTACAAGGAAGAACATATGACCATAAGCTTTAGCATTCCAACATTTTCATGCATTCATACTACTCCATCACACAAGATATTAGTGATACTACTCTTTCAAGGTACCAACGATCAAACATCACAAGATGGTAGATAAGCATACAAGTAAATCATTAAAATCAGTGCATGGAGATACTCTTGATAAGAGTGTATATATATATATATTAAAAAGGAGAGACAATATACATGTTGGGAGAGCATGAGTGGCTATCCCAACCCAAGTTAAGTGTTTAGCCACACATGTTTATGGATAGCATAACGGAGTCACAAAGTGATAGATACATCAAGTTTCACAAAGAGAGGAGGGAAGTACAGTGAGATGGAAGTGGTAGATCTAGATAGATAGAGAAGAACGTGATACAACACAATACTTCTTCAGATCTAGATCCAGGAGGTTGATGGCATGAACGTTCTCCTTCTTTTGAAGAAGAAGGAGCCTTCAGTCTTCTCTCTCCGCACCTTCTGCCTTTGGAGATCTAAGACTGATTGGATGGATGGGAATGAGTCTGGAAAATGGCAGCACTTTGTGGTCCTCCCATATCTGATGATTTGACAAGATGGGTAGGTGGCCTATTTATAGGCATACTCCATTGACTTAACTCTTGGACCCCGGTCGAGGCCTGGCTTTGGATGAAGCTTGATCACGACCAAGACTTTATTGCCATCCTCTCCTCAATTGAGGTTGGTTAAGTCACCCCCTCAGTCGTGGTCTAGGTGTTACATCCTTTGGTCAGACTGCGGTCTAAATAACGGTCATGAGCTTCATGTCATGAGTGTGTAGTCCATGGGTGTGAGGAGTACAAGGCACTACGGGTGTGAGGGGTCACAGGTGCGGGGCATTGAGGTGATCTTCGAGACCTGGACTGTGGTGGGATGGTCTCTGATGGTCGAATGGGTTGTGGCCGAGGTGTCGATCGTGACCTTGGCTTGATGTGATCCTACAACCATGGAAAAAGTGTGTAAGTGAGATACTTGGCATAAAGTGCTAAAATAAGTGGAAAAAAATCTATAAAAGGTATGCTAGGGGATGTGTAAAATATATGCGAGAAGTGTATAAAATGAGGTGTTATCAATACCTGAGGTGGAAGTACCAAAAATCCTCTATGAATTCCAGTCTTCCTCCTACGGCGGACACTTGGGCACCAAATAGAGTAAATATTATTCGATCTGAAGTCTACTAGCCTACTATGTTTCTAGATTGGCATGCTTATGCTAAGCCTTCTGCCAAATGTCAACATATAGGAATATATCCAAGAGTAATGATATGCCTCTCTCAAACTAGATTGAGGTAGAGATCTTCAATTTTTCAGGCATAGAATATTTGGGCCCTTCCCCTCATCATGCAGCAACTGTACATTCTGGTTGTTGTAGATTATGTATCCAAATGGGTGGAATTTGTAGCATACCCACTTGTGATTCTAAAGACATGATAAGCCTATTCAATAAAAGTATCATTCCTAGTTATGGAGTGACACGCACCATCATTATTGATGGGGGATCCCATTTTAGAGAAAATAGTTTGAATCTCTACTTAGAAAGTATGGAGTGAATCAAAAGGTCTCTACATTGTACCACCCTCAAACATCCAAAGAGGTCAAAATGTTCAATGAGAAGATAAATAAATCTTAGATAAGACCATGGACAAGACAAGAAAAGACTAGTCAATGAAGTTGGATGATGCTTTATGAGCATATCTCACTGCATACAAGACTCCTATAGGGAACACTCCCTATACACTCATATATAGGAAATTGTTCCATATCCTAGTGGAGCTTGGACAAAAGGCATTATGAACTATCAATTTCCTTAATAGCGACCCTGAAATGATAGGCCATAAGAAATTCTTAAAAGTTTAGGAACTTGAGGATCTGGGCTACACATTTGTGAGAATTCTCACATGTATAAAAAGGGATCAAATGTGTGGGATGATGCCCACCTAAAGAGAAGATATGTCAATGAAGGAGATAAAGTTCCCTTGTTTAATTCCATAATAAGGTTGTTCCTGGAAAAGCTAAGATCAAGACGTTATGATCCATTCATAGTGATAGATGTATACCCATCACAAATGATTAGTTGTTCAGTGAAAAATCTAGTACTTTCCAAGTGAATGGACATAGAGCACAAAGATATTATGAATATGGGCCTTTACCAAGAGAACTGAGATACAAATTGAAGAACCACCACCACCAACCCAAGGATAAAAAATATCACATATATAGTCCATCTAAATACTATAAGTTCACTCTTATTGGGGGCAACCTAAGCATTTCCAAATCTTTTTACAATTTTTAGTTGTACTTTTTATAATTTTTTCTTTATTTCTAACCTAGTTATGTTTTAGTTTCTAGTTTACCTTATTTTACACCTTGTTTATTTTTTTGAACCATTTTTGTTTTGATAATTTTTAGTGTACAAAAATAATATTAATTATGGATTTTGTGTTACTTTAATGAAAGGATGGTCAAGTGTGTTGAGGTAAACCTTCAAGACCTCCATCAACCTCTTACAAGACAATATTCACAGAGTGGACAAGTTTAGAAACCCCTTCAGGTTGGAGTTCGATCGAGGTCTCATACACAAACTCTCTAATAGAGGATGCCAACAGCCAACAAGTTCAGTAGACCCTTCCATCAATAAAGGATTATTAAACATGTTGTAGTACTATCTAGAAGCATCATCAGGCTGATTCTGTCGACTTACCCCGATGAACAAAGGAAACTCATAGGGCCCAAAAAATTGTTTATTTGATGAGACCCTGACCCATCATCAGTAGGATACAAGAGACAAAAAAATTTACCAATAATCCAAAGAGCCTCAATATTTCTTGTCCAGTGAGGGCTAAGGGTTTAACACCATAGACCCACCTACTTGACGACACATTTGCAGCTAGCACGCTTAAGTGGCAGGGGTACCAAATAGACACCTTACAAACCCCAATGCACCAGTGTCCCATAATTCCAGCAATTCGAGTGACAAAAATCCTAGCCTCTGCACTCAATCCACCACCACAAAAAATGACCATGATGAGATCCTTCTCTAAGTACAACGTAGATGACACCATTAGAATATCATTCTCCACCATCTACCATCAAGGACGGTCATTGTAGTCATCATCTTCGTCAATGAGTCTACAGTCTTCACACTATCATTGTCAATGACTCACTTTAACTGAAGCAAGCAAAAGAATCAAAGAAGAGAGATGCTTGTATGTTCTAAAGAGACAAAAGGTATAAAACTACAAATACAACCAGTCATCGACCAGAAGATACAAAATACTAGGAGACGAGCGGTGCCTTCTTGTCTGTCTAAGACCATGAGAGTAAGGTCATGACTCTCTCTAATCATGCCTCTGATTGTTGTGTTCAACATTTCTCACTTTAAATTTTGACATTCACTTGTCATCTCTCCTTTACTTTTGTTAGCACCCAAAAGAATTTTCATCAATGATCCTTCCATTGAACCAAAGGCTTTCCACCTTCTAATGCTCTGGTTAACCCCTTTCTATTTAGTAATCCTCCCATTGCACCAAATAACTCTTCATCCACTGACCTAAGATAACTGTCGGACCATCATTTATTGTAGTTGGTTCATCCTACCTATAACTGGGATTTCCACCCCATTTTAATATGCTCTATAAAAAAACATTCGGAGCACTTTGTTTCCCTCTACCCTCTAGACCGTCGACCCTACCTGATGATACTTTCATTGACCTTGTAGGGATTTAGCCGATGATACCACTAACTATTTTTGATCTCTGAAGCTTCATTCAGATCCATTGATCATCAACCCATAGGTTGAGTGCAATCGATTATTTTCTACTCATCTGTCTGCCTATCACAATTAGTTCACAAGATGTCTACTTCAAACTCTGACTCCTAGGATCTAAAGATAGGAATTAAACAATTACTACTAAAGGTCAACAAATACTTAGATGTGAATAAGGGAATATCCTCCATAGAGCGCATACAAATGCAGTTCAAACAAGATGGTTGGATGACTCTTTTGGAACCTATACCTTTTGAATAAGAGGAATAAAGGGAATCAACCCCTTCCCCTATGAATATGTTTCATTAGATGAAGAGGGGAAGAAGAAGAATAGGAAGGAATCTGAAGCACCCACTCAAAGTGTAGGAAAAAAGAGAATGAGGATAGGGGAGAAAGATGAATTAGAGGCTAAAGGCAAGGAAGCTAAGTTGCCACAATCAACACCAGAGGATAGAATCAAACTAGAAGCCCCTTCTAAGCCTGCAAAAGCATTGGAGCCCACATCTTCTTCAATTGAACCTACCACCAATGATCCTATGCAGAGCTCACAATGGAGTTCATGACATCTCTGAAGAAGTTTTTGGTAGAGGAAAAAAGAGAAAGAATGGGATGGATGCACATTCAAACCATTCCTTTGTATGTTCAGTAAAGATGTCATCTTAATGGGGTGGATATTGAACAAGATCTTTTACAAGATGGATGAATAGGTGGTCACCTCTATCAAGGAAGACTACGACAAGGTAGTGAGGAAGCTCAAGAACAACAAGGTACGAGATACTTTGATATGAGAGTCAAAACAAAACCTTGGAGTTCCCAAACATTCCCAGGTACACTCCATGATCATGTTGGTAATATGTGAGATAGTAGCTAGTTTTGTGTGTAATCGTTTCAAGTTATGATATGGGAAATATGACCAGAGTAGACTTGTTCATAATCTAGAGCATAATAGAGAAGACACTCATGAATATTGGTAGGTTGTTAATTAAGAATTCGGTTACCGCTATGTGCCTAATAGTACATAGCAATTAGGTATGGGATAACTAGTCATGGTCATTATATTCCACCTCAAGTACCTTGACTCCTAAATAAGTTCACAGAGAGTGAAGAAGATAGGTTCGTCGATCTGGAATACCTACTCCCCACATCCATGATTGCTTAGAAGGGATATAAGTGTTACTATATGTTTGCTAAGATAAACAATTTACTAATTCTCTCTGAGATGAGAAATTAAGAATTTGGTAAGCTCTCCTTCTCCTCTGAATATCCTAAAGATGATATCCAATGTGAGAGCTGAACCGAATGAGACATGCACGATGACCAGGGGATAGAAAGAGATGGAAAAAGAAAAAGTTATAGAGCTTGAAACAAAAAAGAAAGATAAAATTTAAAGGTTTACAATTTTGTCTCCAAGGGGTTATTAATTGAATTAAGTGTTGTCACAGATCATACCGCAACTCCTATAGATGCAAAGAAATATGTAGTAGTAGTTGACAATCAAAATATAAATAATTCCATCAATACATCATACAAAACCATTGTGTAGAAGAAAAGCACCAGAAAATAAGGACAAGGTACTAGAGGAAGACAATGGATCCAAGTTAGTTGGTATGGAGGTAATATTCATACAAAATCAATAGGAGAGCATGGATAAAGGTAAGGTAGCAAGCCCAAAGAAAAGTCACACTGAGTGACGTGGAGGCTATTCCAATGATAAAATGGCCTGAACAAGCTAGCCTGAATCCACCGCAACGTAAATGATAAAAGACATAGCAGCAATGAAATTGACATTTCTAAAGAGACAAGAGTGCATACCTATAATAAAGTGGGTTTTTTTATCTCTTTTATACTAATTATTTTATAATATCCTAACTATAAAACTATAATTTAATAAAGGATACATTGACCAATCAAGTTATGATTTTTGAGCTCAAACTTTCCCAACATCTAAGGATCACTAATGTGGATCTATGTTTCAAATTTCATGTCAATCTAATATTTCTAGTTCCCTCTACAATTTTTCAAAGTTTTTCCAAAGATTTTCTTTTATTTGAATCACATACATATGTAACCCTATGGGTTTTTATCAATGCATTGGTATTTTACCCTATCACATGGGGCATAGGTCAGCAATCCATGGATCGCCCTCTCTGAGCACATTTGCGATCGTCTGATGGAGTGTCCACAGATCCAGCTTGGATCGGATGGCCGAGAGGTCGTCCCTAACCTCTATACAACTCACAAGAATGTGGCTACAGCCATGAGTTCAATCCCCTAACCACTACCTCCCACTATGACCCACCTCGCAAGAAACTGACTAAGGCAATGCCTCCCCCCTTGCCACCACAAACTCGACAAGCCCTCACAAGTCCCTTCTTGACAACCCAAACCACCTCCACGACCACCACCAATGACCACCCTCTCCAAGCTTGCCCAACTCGAATTGGGCATCTACAAACCACTCACCCTCGCACCAATTTAAACACTCCAAAAGCATCACAGAGACTCCTTTGCTACGTCTGATCCTCCAATTTGTCTGAACAGAACCCGGATGGCTCCACCCTCAATGCCTCTTGCTCTAATCACCTCCTCCATGGCATAGCTAATGACCAGGCTGCACCCACCTTCACCTCTTCAATTCAACCACTCATCAAGCTGCGAGGAACTCCCAAACACCCCTATATCACCTCAAGAGACCCTGACACCACTTGTAGCTCACTCGCCCCGTCTCCTCTACCGCGAGCAGCTACCTCCTTGTTTTCCCTTGGTGGAACGACGCTCTAAAGGGAGCCAAGTCTTGCAAGGTCATCGCCTTGACCCAAGAAGGCTCCATGAAGGTGAATCCAGTCCCATATGCACGTGAGGAGCCCCATGTTGCTGTCTCAAGCTCACCAGAGTTGTTGTAGAGCAAGGAAGCTCAATGAAGGAGAAGAAGAGAGTGGGCCCCACCTTCCACATGGACCAGTAATAATTTGCCACCTCACTAGCCTTTCTTTCTTTTTTTGGTGGCCACACAACTTGGCTCTAACCGTTGGATCTGAGAATCCAATGACCCAGCTTCACTCCCTTTTCCTTATTAATCTGTGATTTCCAATAATTTCCACTAAATACCCTAATCATGGAAAATTCTCTATAAATAGTATGAGTGTCAGAAAAATATGAACCACTACTCCTTTTTTATTAGAAAAATATGAGGATCATGATTACGGTATCAGTTAACCCTAAATAAGACTCCTATAAATACTAAGACTCAAATATATTTCTACCTTGTTTAATTATTTAGAAAATACTCAAGCCTGACTAAATCGCCAAACTCATGTGATTACCTTATTTTTGTGTCTAGATAATTATGGGACGTCCATTTACAATTTATGTGACTCAATTATAAGAAAAGTCAAAATTATTACTCTTTTTCCCTATTTGTCTTGCCAAAAATGATTATAATTATCCATCATGATCTAAAGAGCACCAATTTGATCA
Organism: Alisma plantago-aquatica; assembly: GCA_963693085.1. Classification (NCBI taxonomy): domain Eukaryota; kingdom Viridiplantae; phylum Streptophyta; class Magnoliopsida; order Alismatales; family Alismataceae; genus Alisma; species Alisma plantago-aquatica. The sequence goes on along the minus strand of OY856411.1, from coordinate 910,487,017 downwards.
AGAAGTCCTACTCTGACATGACATTATAAATTATGGACTCAAATTCGTACTTAATGACTCATACCCCACACTCATGACTCTAACTAAGGAAAGGGCCTTTTATACTCTTTTAGAACTAAATGGTGATTTTTTCCAATATATCTAATTAGTACCAAATCACTTATAATTTCAGGAATACAAAGGTACCTGTGAGGCACATCTCTGGACTCCCCATTTCTAAGTAGAAGGTATTCCATTACCCTCACTTGGCTTACAATAGTACATGGTTGTAAGATATGTGTAGTAAATACTTAGTATATGATAATAGATGAAATGGATGCCTTTGATGATATTTTGATTGATTTTTCCACATTTATGATTATGAACACAAGAAATATAAGATATTTGATCTACTATTTGATAAGCACTAAATCTCTTTGGTAGAATAGTGCATTGATGAAAGTATTAAATCTCTTTAGTAGAATTGTACATGTAAGCACTAAATCTCTTTGGTAGAATAGTGCACTGGTGAAAGTACAAAATCTCTTTGGTAGAATAGTACATATGAGAACTAAATCTCATTGCTAGAATAGTGCATGAGGATGATCAACTATACACATAATGGAAAAATATGCCTAAAACTTGTGATCTCTTTTGTTGATAACTTTTTCCCTTTTCTTTTAATCTTTATATCATATTACTTATGTTTTTGCCAAGTTTCTAGTTTTATACTTTTGACAAGATTCTAGTGTTACTTTTTTGCCAAGTTTTAGATGAGAGGTATAATTAAAGACATGTAGGCATACTCAGTACAATATATTTATGTATTTTGCTGACGTGTACCAATATCAAATGCTTTTTGGGTACCTTTTGCTTATGATGATGATGATGCAACTCTATATGATGGCTCAACAAAATCAGATCTTTCATGGTGATGCTAAAGTAAAATGAGACTCTTAGTTTAAGTCATTTTTATTCTACAAGTAGTTATAAAGAGACGTGATCACCCCTTTACTAAATTATGGTAAAAAAAATACATTGGAAAGCAACTGAATAAAAATTTTCTGACTAAATCAATTTTCATTAAAGATTGTGCAAAAATACATCAACAGACTCCCTTTTCAGGTTACATCAACATACATAAAGTAGGATCTAGATAGAGGGAAGTCTAACCACCACAGTCTTATCTCCAAGAAACAACTACATCAAGTCCATGCTAAAGCTAAGATCTTCAGGTCTTATCCATCAACTTGCTCATCACTTGGGTGGTTGGAAAGGCACCCAAAAAAAGGGAAATGAAAAACAAGTATGTGTCACAAAACTATTCTATGATAACAATATAAGAAAACCATGTAAAAATAGGCTAAGATTCATCATAAGATGAAGATAAGAAGAGAATGAGGCCATATATAAAAGAAGCTTTCAATAGATGCTTGCCATAAACAAAGTATAATAAAAGAATTGCATGCATGATTAATATTGACTACCTTAACTAAGAAGGGTTGAGTCACCTACCAGACCTTCAACCAAAGGGTGAGGGGAGAGTAACACATTCCCAGTCACCTACACATATTTCATGTGTGGGGGAGAGTAACACGTTCCCCAGGGGAGAAATAACACATTCCCCAACTATGGGTGGTTGTACATACAAGTACCACTACTATAATTAGTTAGTCTAATAGCACCAACATGCTAGAATCAATGGCAAGTAATATAATCATTTAAATATAGCATAGAAGTGGGGTACCAAGACCCACGAACAATATTCCAAAACCAATTATGAGGCAGGTATAGCAAAAGAATCATGAACATAGGATATATGGTTCAAATAAACCTCATTGTGTAAAAAGTAGGACAACACACAAATATTTCCCAACTTAAGGTGTGAATGCACATAAATTTAAGATTGATTCCAATTATCAACTTGCACCACTTAATCGATTTAATGTTCCACTTTTCCTAATATCAACACCATGTTCATGTATTCAAACTATATTCATTCATTAAACGCTTAAAACCCTAAAGTTACTAACTTTTTACGCAAACCTTTGAATAAGACTCTAAAACATCACCATTATCTTAGTTAGGGTTTTATGATCAAAATAACATATAATATGATGTATTTTAAAGATATGGACTTTTCGAGTTATTTTTGGTGATTTTTAGTTAATTAAATCACCCTCAAAAACACCTTGTCGAAAACTCAAAACCATGCTTTGAAAGTATTTTTATTAGAAAGATCATCTCTTTCTTATTCCAAAACATATTTTACTTTTATTTTTGGATGCACGGTTTAAAAGATATGAATTTCTCAAAATAGACTAATGATAACTTACCACACATGGGTCAAAGTTGAAAAGAAAATAAAGCAAAAGACCACACTACCTCCACACATAATAGAGAAACAAGAGAGAATAGGCGGAGGGACAAAATAGTCATTTGACCCAAAGCCATCTCCTTGTTTGAGCTGTGCCATTGTCGGCGAGCAGCTTGCTCCGGGATTGGGTGAAAATGCAAGACTTTAACCAAAATAGACTTTTAGATATGCAAAAGAAAGCTAAGAACGAACCAAACCTAATGGTGTCTTCAATTTGCTTGGAGATGAAGCAAGGACAGAGAGATAGGCAGCGTAAGCCCTTCTACTTTAGCCACTCTCTAGAGGGTCAAACGACGATGAAGCTCAAAATTAATGGGTGCATTGTGTTGCAAAGATGATGGGGGTGCTAGGGTTATAGGTATTTATAGGAAAGGGAGCATGGAATAGGGTTTTGGTACCCGAGGTGAGAGAAGAGTTGCGGCAACCTTGTGGTTTTCTTAAACCTTCACCAAAATAGGAAAAATATGGGATAATACGAAGAAGAATCTCGCGAGGAATTCATAGCACCAAAAATAGTTTGATTTGGTTGAGTGTAGATCAAGTTATTGCCAAACAAAAATCCTCAAATATCCCCCTATTTCCTAATCCAAACCAAGGTAGGAGATGACCAACCACCATCGGATCCAAGATCTACGGTCATCGATTTGCACAAAAACATCCTTATCCAATTATGATTTCGAATATAGTAACATATGCATTATTTAATGAATTTCTCTCTTTTCTTTTGAGGGCTCAAATAGTTTTCAAAATTAACCAAAATTGACACACTGGCTGATTTTGATGTGTAGAATGCAAATATGGAATTAATTTTTCCTTTTAGGGACTTTTAATAGGCTAAATAATTCAAATCATATTTTCTCTTTCTTCCTTCATTTATGACTCTATGATTATCCAAAAATAATGTAACTTCACCCATAAGTCATATTAAGTATGCTAGATGTGTTTGCCATTATTTCCATTTGTTGAAGTTGTTTGTTATTTTAAATAATGAGTTGAAAGTTGTATACATGTTCTCTCTCCTAAATTCACTTTCTCATCAAATATTTTCCAAATTGAGTCAAAATTCATACAAATATTTATTTTACCATGTAGAACATGAATTTGGCATCATTTTATTTTTTGCAGACTTTTATTATTTTATTAAATTCATTTAAATTTATCACTTATTTATCCTTTTAATTTATTAGAGGCATCTAGAGACTTTATAAAAATATAAAACTTTTCCTATAAGCAATACTAAATGTGAGGAACAAGATTTTGACATTAATTAATTTTTTTCAATATATATTTGATTTTTTTGTCTTTAAAGCATTTTCTCTCTCCTAAATAAGATAAAATATTTAACATTGACCAAATTAAATACAAATTCACTAATAGACTCATTTTGATATGTAGATTACAAATTTGGATCTAGTTTTCCAATTTTAGGATGTTAGATATTTTATTTCACCTTATTGGCTTATCTCCTATTTTCTTTTAATAAAGACTTTAATATAAGAATTTATCTTCCAAATGAGGTGATACTTTACCCTTAAGTTTCTTTTCGGTCAAGAAAATGAGATAGTGACCCAAATATCTTCGTGGATTTCTATGTAGGATTTTTGAAACAATATATTCCTCATTATTTTCTTTTATCCAAAATATCCCATATTATCCCCAATTATTGCATTTATCATCTCCTTTATGTATATTTCAAGATTTCTTTTCTTTTTCATATTCTAAAAAGCACTAGAAAGTTCTAGGATGAAAAATTTTATTATATTTATTACTTAGTGGACATTTTACATATTAGACCCAGTACTAAGCTTCCACTGAGGTATTTGTGCATAAACCCAAACATTGGCATAAAAGATGAACAAATGTTCATTAAACCATCATATTCTCCAAAAATTTCATAGAAAGGCCAAAGAAGATAGAAATTAAAGGAAAAGATGGGAAAGAGGGTCAAAAGACAAATTGTCCAAGATTCGGTATGTTACATTAGTTCTTTCATGTGTTAAGTTTTCTTCTGTAGAACTCCTATTCTTTTGGGCCCCTATGTAATTAACACTTAGTTTATTTAAGGAAGCTTTGTTATTTGGTGCATGTCTATTCTTGTGTGTCTGATCCACTTAGGGATGGGAAGCTTTAACCCTTTTATATATCTTTTTCCCTTTTGGGCTTTAGGTGTAGATTTGGGTTAGGTTGTTAACCTATGACAGATGCTATCAGAGTTGGCACATAGGTCAATATATGTGTATGAAATACAGAGTAACCTTATTTAGACCTGAGGTAACCCATAATTAACTTTATTTGCTAAGGTGTCTAGAAGGATATTTGTGAAAGGTTCTGGCATAAAATCCTCAATCTTTTTTCACGGTGGTTAGGGTTCGTCACTGCAAGTAATCTTCCTAGCTAACACAACTATTGTTAAAGAGGGCACTTGTACCTTAGAGAAATCTATCTTCTCATCTTTTCTAAATTAAGGACTACCCCTGCCACCTATAGTGAATGATACACACTAGGCTTCTCATCTAATTTCTCTCCCTCAACTAAGATCAATGAAGTACTCTCTCTATTATGTGGGTAGATTAGGAGAATTGGGAACAACTAAAAGACATGAAGAATTGGAAAATATATCTTTATGATTGATAAAACTTTGTTGTTTGTAATATGATCTACCTTAATTAATCAAACAAATCATTCCATGATTTACAAACTTGCAGATGCCTCCAAAAACTAGGATCTAAGAGAAAGAGAACTAATGATGACTCTGGTCATGAATCTAACTCAAACCCTAATAAGTCCATTGCTACAAGTGAATGGGAGGAACAAAAGAAGGTGATGTTGGAATGCATACTTGACCTATCCCTATAGGAGACCAATAATACTACCTCATCCTCTAGGAACAATATTAAATCTACCATTATTGACTTCCTCAAACTCAAACCCAAAGCCTTTCATGGATAAGACATAGGTGAAGTTCTAGATAAAGTTGGTGCATGGATCCTATCTGTTGAAAATGCCTTTAGAGTCCTTAAACGTGTTGAGGAAGATAAGGTCACTTTTTTAACATACCAACTTAGGGGGTCTGTCAGGTTGTGGTGGGAAAATTATTACCATACACGAGAACTTCCAAATGCCCCTATAAGTTGGGAGTAGTTTAAGGTGATTTTCACTACTCAGTTCCGCTTGTATCTACTAGAAAGGAGAAGAGGAAGCAGTTCAATAACCTCACCCAAGGAACCTTATTCGATGTTGACTATGTTAGGGCCTTTAGACTCCTAGAGCATCATGCTCATCACCTTGATGAAGACGAAAAGATTGAACACTTCATATTAACCAAGAAATAAAAGTTTACCTTTGCACCTCCACCCACACTACCTTTTAAGCCACCCTCATTAGTGCCCTTACCTAAGAAAGAACCTTAGTGAAGAATAAAGCACCAAGTTTGGGATAGTTAAGCTTGATTGAAGCATCCATCACCAAGGGCAAGTAGAAAGAGAAGGATAGGAAGAAACCTCATATTCATGACATGGGAAGAGGAGGAGGAAATAACCATAGAGGTCAATCATACTGAGGAGGACCAAACGGAGTAGGTCCAGGACGAGGTGGGCCACGATGTGGGCCACCACCTAATACTACCAGATGCAGGAATTATGGATGTATACACCGTGGAAGATGCAAGTATGATAGACATGTTTGTTTCAATTGCAAAAAGGAGGGGCACATGAGGGGCAACTTCCCTAACCCACCACATTGGATGAATATGAATCCTAATGCCCCACCAGCTCAGCCTGGAGCTCTACCTATTCAACCAACTACCCCTATAGCTCAGACTCACCAGAACACTATCAGGGTTGCATTTTTGCAATTGATGCAAAGGAAGCTAAGGCTAATGATAACCACCTGATTGAAGGTAATAATGTTAATAATTTCTTTATATATGAAACCTCTCTAAACCATGATTTCATATAAAAATCCTAATGTAGGTATGATATGTCTCCAAGATCATCCTATTGTAGCCCTATTCGATTCAGGATCAACCCATACCTTCATCTCCATAAATCATTCTTCCATGATCAAGTTAGCGATAAAAGATCTAGGTTATATCTTGGATGTAACAACTCCTAGTGGAAAAATCTATACCTCTCTTTAGAAAACCAAAATCTTGGCCTTTTCTTGTGGTGGTCATCAATTTCATTCTAATTTCATTCTCCTTGATGTGGAATAATTTGACCTAATTTTGGGGATGGATTAGCTTTTTGCCAACTATGCAATGTTTGATTGTCAAGCTAAGAAAGTAATCATTTTTGCACCCAATTATAAACCTTTTATAATACCCGAGAGAAAGGAAAGAAACTAAAATATGATTATCTCTTCTCTTAAACTGGAAACCTTGATAGACAAAGGATGTAGAGCCTAACTTGATGTTGTGTCAGTATCTGATTCTAAGGTGAGACCTTTAGAGAGCTTGGATGTGGTGAGAGATTACTCGTATATATTTCCTAAGGAGCTTTCAAGGCTACCTCATGTATGTGAGATTGAGTTCTCAATTGAGTTAGCATCGGGCACTACACCAGTCTCAAATACACCTTATAGGAAAGCACCTGTCGATCTTGCAAAGCACAAGAAACAATTATAAGAACTGCTTGATAGAGGCTTCATCCATCCTAATACATCTCCCCGGGGTGCTCCTTTCCTTTTTGTTTAAAAAGAAATATGGGTCAATACAAATGTGTATTGTTTATCACATGATCAATCAAGACACCATAAAAATAAATAACCCCTCACAAGAATTGATGACCTATTTGACCAACTTCGTATAGCCATTGTGTTCTCTAAGATTTACCTTAGATCAGGCTATCATCAATTACGAGTGAAGGATTGTGATATTCCAAAACAAACTTTCAGAACTAGATATAGACATTATGAATTCATGGTGATGCCTTTTGGGTTGACCGATTCTCCTCGAGTATTTATGAATCTGATGAATACTATCTTCCAACCTTTTCTTGACATCTTTGTAGTGGTGTTCATTGATGACATTCTTATGTATTTAAACTTTGTTGATCAACATCGGGAGCATCTCCAAAAAGTACTTGATGTTTTGAGAGCCCAAAAATTGTATGCTAAAATATCCACATGTGAGTTCTAGATTGACCAAGTCTTATTTCTTGGCCATGTCATTTTGGGTGGAAAAATTTATATTGACTCTGCCAAAGTCTTAGTTGTCCTTTATTGGAAAAATCCTACCATTGCCTCTAAAATTTGTAGCTTCCTTGGTCTAGTAGGTTATACCATTGTTTCATCCTTAATTTTAGCAAAATAGCCCTACCCATGACCAAACTTACCAGAAATGATGCCAAATTCATTTGGACTCCTGAATGTGAATCTAGCTTCCAAAAATTGAATCTCGTTTGACTTTTTCTCCTATCTTGACCTTACCTTCTGGTAATGATGGCTTTGTAATATTATCTTATTCTTCTGAAATAGGTTTGGGTTGTGTCCTAACGAAAGATGGTAAAGTTCTTTCCTACGCCTCTTGACAATTAAAACCTAATGACGTCAATTACCCAACTCAAGATTTAGAAATAGCTGCCATTATGCTCTCAAAATTTGGAGACATTATCTATATGGTGCTACATTTGATATATTCATGGATCACAAAAGTCTCAAATATCTCTTGACTCAGAAGGATCTCAATCTTAGACAAAGAATATGGTTGGAATATCTTAAAGACTATGATTTCCCTATTGCTTATCACCCAGGCAAGGCCTATGTTGTAGTTGATGGTCTTAGCCATAAGAAATCAATTTATGCATCTATCCTTACTTCTGAACCAATGAATTTGGAACCTTCGGCTTTTGGGTCACCTCAAGCAGAAGATGGCAATATGATTCTAGAAGATATCAATATTAATCCTGACCATCTTTCCAAAATTCTTACATCTCAAAAGAACAGATCTAGCTTGGAGGAGACGATAGCTCTTTTGGCTAAACCCCAGACACATCTATGTATTGGTATGGACGTTGGACTAAGGTACAAGCATCGGATATGAGTACCTGAGGAGTCAAAGATTAAGAAGTAGGCACATGGGTCTAAGTATTTTATACATCCTGGATCTACTAAGACGTACAAGGATCTGTAGAGACATTTTTGGTGGAGAGGTATGAAGAATGATATAGAGGAGTTCATTTCTAAGTATCTCACTTGTTAGCAGATTAAGGCCGACCAGCAATGGCCAGGTGGTTTATTACAACCTTTACCAATTCCTGAATGCAAATGGGAAAACATCCCCATGGATTTTGTGGTGGGATTACCCAGGACTAGGAAGGGACATGATGCAGTATGGGTCATAGTAGATCTTCAGACCAAGTCTGCACATTTCGTACCTATGCAGACTATGGATAAGGTTCCTAAGCTTACCAAGTTGTATATTAGGGAGATCATACAACTGCATGGAGTTCCAATATCTATTATTTTAGATCGAGATCCAAAGTTCACATCCCATACATGGAAGTAAGTACATAATGAGTTGTGTACACAATTGAATTTTAGCACAACATATCATTCCCAAACTGATGGTTAGTCAGAACGTACTATCCAAATCTTAGAGGATCTTCTTAGAGCATGTGTTCTAGATTGGGGAGGATCTTGGGATTACTACCTTCCATTATCAGAGCTCGCATACAATAATAGCTATCAATCCAATATTGATATGGCACCCTATGAATCTCTCTATGGTAGGCCATGTAGATCCCCTCTCCATTGGGATGAAGTCAGATAAAGGAAGATGCTAAAGTCTGAGGAGTTACAACTCTATGTTGATAAGGTGTCTTTGATCAAGCAAAGGTTGAAGCGGGCCGAGGATCTTTAGAAATCATATTGAGATGCACACAAGTCAGATAGGTAGTTCAAGGTAGGTGATTATGCTTTCTTGAAGATTAGACCCATCCGTGTTATATCCAACAACACAAGGAAACTTATTTCGAGATATGTGGGCCTCTTTGAGGTTTTGGAGCACATTGGTGAATGTGCTTATCTACTAGCTCTTCCTCCACAATATATTATGATGCATAATGTTTTTCATGTATCCAATCTGAAGCATTATGTGAAGGTTGATAGTCATGTGCTGAATCACAAGCCTCTTGAGTTGCAGGAGAATCCCTCTTATCTAGAGAAGCCTACAAGGATTCTTGATACCAAAGTCAAAGAGCTCAGGAACAAGCAGATCCAGATGGTGAAGGTGCAATGGAGCCATCATGGTGTAGAAGATTCAACCTAGGAACTACAAGCAGATATGTAGAAATGTTTTCCTCATCTCTTTCAGCCAGTTCAATTTTGAGAACAAAATTTCTTTTAAGGTGAGTAGTATGTAATAAAGTGGTTTATCTATCTCATTTATACTTATTCTTATATAATACATTAACTCTAAAACCCAAATTTCATAAAGTGATAGACTGACCAATTAAATTATGATTTTCGAGCTCAAACTTTCCCAACATCTAAGTATCACTAATGTGGAGCTATGTTTCAAATTTCACGTCAATCTAATATTTCTAGCTCCCTCTATAATTTTTCATAGTTTTTTCAAAGATTTCCTTTTAATTAAATCACATACATATGCAACCCTATGGTTTTTTATCAATGCATGGTATTTTACCATGTCACATGGGGCATAGGTCAGCAATTTGTTGATCGCCCCCTCTGAGCCCTCTTGTGACCGTCCAGTTGAGTGGCCACATATCTAGCTTGGATCGGATGGCTGAGAGGTAGTCCCTAACCTCCGCACAACTCACAAGAACGTGGCTACAACCATGAGTTCAAACCCCTGACCACTACCTCCCACTTTGACCCTCCTTGTGAGAAACTAACCGAGGCAGTGCCTCCCCCTTGCCACTACAAACTAGACAAGCCCTCACAAGTCCCTCCGTGACAACCCGAACTGCCTCCACGACCACCACCAGCGACCACCCTCTCCAAGCTTTCCCAACTCGAATTAAGCATCAGCAAACAGCTCACCCTCGCACCTATTTAAACACACCAAAAGCATCATTGAGACTCCTTTACTTCGCCTGATCCTCCAATTTGTCTGAATAGAGCCATGATGGATCCACCCTCAACTCCTCTTGCTCCGATCACCTCCCCCATGGTGTAACTAATGACAAGGCTACCACCACATTTGCCTCTTCAATTCAACCACTCCTCAACCTATGAGGAACTCCCAGCAACCCTTGTAGCACCTCAGGAGATCTTGACACTACCTATAGCTCACTCGCCCCATGTCCTCCGCTATGAGAAGCTACCTCCTTGTTTTCCCTCGGTGGTGTGATGCTCTAAAGGGAGACCAGTCTTGTAAGGTCGCCTCCCTAATTCAAGAAGGATCCAAAAAGGTGAAGACAATCCCAACTGCACACTGGGAGCCCCCTGTGTCCGTCTCAAGCTCACCGGAGTTGTTGTAAAGCAAGGAAGCTCGATGAAGGAGAAGAAGAGAGTGGGCCCCACCTTCCGTGTGGACCAATAAGAATTTGCCACATCAAACTAGCCTTTCTTTTTTTTGGTAGCCACACAACCTGGCTCTGACCATTGGATCTGAGCATCCAATGACCCAACTTTACTCCCTTTTCCTTATTAATCCATGATTTTCAATAATTGCCAGTAAATACCCTAATCTTGGAAAATCCACTATAAAATATTAGGACTATCACAAAAATATGAACCAATACTCCTTTTTTATCAGAAAAATATGATGATCATGATTATGATATCAGTTAACCCTAAATTAGACTCATATAAATACTCATACTCAAATATGTTTATACCTTGTTTAATTATTTAGAAAATATTCGAGCTTGACTAAATCACCAAATTCATATAATTACCTTCTTTTTGTGTCTAGATAATTATGGGATGTCTGTTTCCAATTTATGTGAATCAATTATCAGCAAATTCAAAATTATTACTCTTTTTCCCTATTTGGCTTACCAAAAATGATTGTAATTATCCATCATGATCTAAAGACCACCAATTTGTTCTATAAGTCCTACTCTGACATGACACTATCAATTATGGACTCAAATTCGTACTCAATGACTCATACCCCACACTCAAGACTCTAACTAAGAAAAGGGCCTTTTATACTCTTTTAGAGCTAAATGGTGTTTTTTGCCAATACATCTATTTAGTACCAAATCTCTTGTAATTTTAGGAATACAAAGGTACCAGTGAGGAGAATCTCTGGACTCCCCACTTCTGAGTAAAAGGTATGCCATTACCCACACTTGGCTAACAATATTACATGGTTGTAACATATCTGTAGTAAATACTTAGTATATGATAATAGATGAAATGTATGCCTTTGATGATATGTTGATTGATTTTTCCATATTTATGATTATGAACTCAAGAAATATAAGATGTCTAATTCACTATGTGATAATCACTAAATCTCTTTATTAGAATAGTGTGTTGATGAAAGTACTAAATCTCTTTGGTAGAATCGTACATGTAAGCACTAAATCTCTTTGGTAGAATAGTGCACTGATGAAAGTACTAAATCTCTTTGGTAAAATAGTACATATGAGCACTAAATCTCTTTGGTAGAATAGTGCATGAGGATGATCAACTATACACATAATGGAAAAATATGCCTAAAACTTGTGATCTCTTTTGTTGATAACTTTTTCCTTTTCTTTTAGGCTTTTTATCATATTACTTATATTTTTGCCAAGTTTCAAGTTTTATACTTTTGCCAAGATTCTAGTGTTTCTCTTTTGCCAAGTTTTAAATGAGAGGTATAATTAAAGACACGTAGGCATACTCAGTACAATATATTTATATATTGTGATGGCATGTACCAATTTCAAATGCATTTTAGGTGCCTTTTGCTTATGATGATGACGATGAAACTCTATATGATGGCTCAACAAAATTAGATCTTTCTTGAGTATGCTAAAGTTAGATGGGACTCTTAGTTGAAGTTCTTTTTCTTCTACAAGTAGTTCTCTCATATATTAAGTTTTCCTCTATAAAACTCTTATGCCTTCAGGCCCCAATGTAATTAACACTTGGTTTATTTAAGGAAGTTTTTTTATTTGGTGCATGTATATACTTGTGTGTTTGATCCGATCAGGGACGGGAAACTTTGACCCTTTTGTACATCTTTTTCCCTTTTGGGTTTAAGGTGTAGATTAGGGTTAGGTTGTTAATCGGTGACAATACCCAATCTCAAGGAAGAGCTAGGAGCTCAATTTGACAGCATGTGTGAGCAAATCTTTAACCTCTCCCACAATACTTCTAGACTATCATCTAGCATGTAGATACTAACTATGTAGGTAGAGATATTAGACGAAAGAATCACACCTCTCCAACAATTCATGAAAGAAATGGGGGACTGCCATGGGGGATATGGTTGTAGAATTGGTGAAGTTGTAGAGAGAGATGAGATGCAATAGGAATGAGAAAAATTCCTACAGGAAATGGAGGATGAATAACAATGACATGAAGAGAAACATGTAAAAAAATAGACTAAAACATGGTTGAGCCGATCCCAGTCGACCACATTGTCTAGTCCATCCACCCACCATCTCCACGGAAAGAAAAGTTGTCATCATCAGTTCCAAAAGAGCTGAACAAACATAAAGATTCCCTAAACAACATCTGAGGCCTCACCAAGAAAACAAAGTAGGGAATCCAGGGCATTGGACCTCAACCTCTTTCCAGATCCCTAAAAATTGGTATAGCAAGAAAAATAGAAAGGGGATATCCTTTTACAACCAATGGAGGAAGAACCTACTCAGTCAAAAGAAAGATAACCACAGCCTCCAGAAATAGTTGTACCCAACCTGGAAAGAGTTGATGTTGTAGTGTTTGATCGCCCATGAGCCGATCCAATCCATGTTGAAGATGTTGTGCATGAGATAGTACAAGATGACATTGCATAAAATATGGAAACAATGTTTGCCATCTCAGCAAGTCTCATGAGCACAGATGTAGATATATGAAACTTGTACTTATAGTTTAGCAAAAAAGATCAAGTGGCCCCAGTTTACAATGCAATATACAGTGGGGCAACAGATGATCAAGTCACAGATATGGGATCTATGATAGAAGAAGAGAACCCAATAGACAAGGTGACAATATTGAAACACTAGCACTAGTGGTAGTGGAAGAATAGATTTTTGACAATGATGAAGAGGGGATAGACTCCTTCTTCAATAATACCCCTACCAAGAACCCATCCCCCTTTGCCCAAGAGGTTGAACCACAAGGTATCAAGGATGGCCCCATGCCTCCACCCTTTCCCTACAAAATGGAGGGATGGATATGACAACATTGTGAAAGATCTCTTATAGGGAAATTCATGTCCTCGTAGATGTCCTAGATGACATCCTTACTGCACATATGTCCTATGTAACGACAAGGGGAGAGTGATTGCTCGAGAGCATTTTAGGAGGATTTTTAGAAAAAAACAAAGGTGCATGAGTTCTTATTCAGAATCTTATGTGTGACTATGTTGGAAGAGTTCCTCGATCATAACAAGATTCAAATATTACTTAAAAGAACTCCTACTCGATACAGATGCCTTTTCTACAAAAAGGAAACATCTAATCCAGTCCTCAAGCTACAAGATGCAATGAATCATAAAGAAAACCAAGTTCATCACACTTCCTTTCAAGATCAAGGACCATTGTCTTAAGAAAGTGGCACACCTCTAAAAAAGGCACATTATCATCTACAACTATTGTACCAAAGAGCTTAAATGCAACATGATGGTTTTTTGCATGTAAAAGCATGCAAATATCATATTATCTTGATACAGATAGAAGAAGTAATCATGGGGGTGATAAAATGGCACAAATTGATTTTAAGACTTTTGTGATAAAAAAAAAAGTTTTCAATGAAGAGCCAAGATCTGGGGACCACACATTTACAATAATAAGGCTGATGGAAGATCTTAACAAAGGAATCCCATTTGAATACATTTTTCTGGAGGATTTACATGGACTACATGGTCTATATGCAATGGAGGTCATCTATGATAGGCACTTCTTCCACAGCACAATGATGCCTCCCGATGCGATGTCATGTATACCCTATATAGGAGTACCCATTCCAAACTAGCAGCCCAAAGATATAAAAGCTATAGGAGATCAACCGAAAAAATAAGAGCAGAAAAAGTAGACAAAAGAACACATAGCAACACTCCTCCAGCTAAACCTATTGAAGAACCTGTAGTAGAGGATATGAATGCAAAACAAGATATAGTTTAGATTAAGCATAATAGGGTGTGTTTAATGATGAAGTCCTCCCTAACCATCCTAAAGACGCTGACTTCGTATGTTTTGAAGAAGTGGTTCCTAAAGGGTCAGTTGGGATTGTCAAGGAAATCTTCTCAACTGTGACAGGTGGGCCTAAGAAATTCTATCATAGGATGACTTGGACTTTCTCATGGACAGACTCAAAGAAGAAAGTAATTGTGGGGATATTGTTTTCTATAGGGGAGAGTATTTGTCTTGAAAGACACCCTTTCTGATACACCAAAGGTCAATGAGTATATGTGAATGAGCACAATGTCAGCCTACCAATCAATTCTATGAGATGGATTGCCAACTGTGCACATGGCATATTACCTACTTCAAGAGATATCATTCATAATAAGAACTCCTAAGAGAAAGAGACACTTATTGGATGCCTACAAACCTCTCTCCTAGACTTCATATTTCTTCCTCACCTTCATGACAACCACTAGACACTCTTGGCACTGAATATCACAGCAAAAAACAATCATGTACAATAGATATGATGCTACTTACAGATCACAAAGATATACAACAGGACAACCACAAAGCATCACCAAAGAAAAGGCAAAGTCATGTGCAAAAGAGATTATCATGATATTCTAGACTCATGGCAAGGGATATAATCTAGTCCTAGGAAAATACTTTAAGAAACTAAAGTTTTACAATTGAAGCCCTCAACATCCCCCTCAATTAAATGATTATGGCTTCTATTTCCTTATCTAGATGCAAGACATCGTCATGAGGGGTGTAAGGGTATAAAATATGCAATGCCAACATTTTCATCTTCATTACGGGATACATGATTCTCAGTTGTTGTGTTTCCATTGAGTGATTGGAGGATTGTAAGATAATGAGTAAAACCTCACCATTTACATTCAACCTCATCCTTTGACACTATAGAAAAGTGTGTATGATAACATTGGGTGGGTGTAAACATGCGAGGGAGGTACTATACTATTCTCTCTACCTTACATTTATTTTGTTTATCAAACAATCACATTGATGATCTATAAATTGCATATCCACATTACCATTTCATAAATACATTTTCTCCATTCAATATTGAAAATTTTGAATCTTTTAGCCTATAACTTCTAAGTTACTACTTGTTGATCATTAGGAATTTTCCTAAAATCAAGCAAAAATTTTTGATATAGGAAAATTTTTAATCCAATTTTCATGGATGTTCTCACACTCCCTTCATGGAACTTTTTTGTCTTTAAGATACTTACTAGAATAATCATAGCTTGAGTGACTAATTTGGGAAATAAATTCATTTAATAAAGAATTATTGTATATGTGTTTATTCCATCTTTATCCCAATACACTACATATTGTAAATGAATGTCCACTATCCTTGGAGAAATTCTCAGAAAGAAGGAGAATCTAATATGGTACACCCCTGATTGATCACTCTATCATCCTAGTAAATCTTCAAAAGTGCATACATCTCACGAAAAGGAAAGAGTTGCCCCTTTATGGTGCTCAATCACCAATAGGGATAAAAGAGGATTGGAGGCCCATAGATCCTTAAAATCACATCAACTTGAAGCCTTGTGAGTAATAATAAAAGCCTATGAATAAACATGAGAGTTGTGTCAGGTAAGATGATGAAGGTTTTAGCCCCATCATGTATAGTTGTACTTAAGAATGCATATATGTCATGCTTACTAGTATATATTAGAAGCCAAAAACATCACCCGCTATCTTTCAAAGGTGCTCTCAAAAATCATTTTAAGTTACATCATGACTAACATTTGAGTAACATTGTTATTACAACAATACTCATGGTTGGGTGACCCTAAGTAGGACAAGCTACACTGCTACCTTAGCCCACCCCCACACATCTTTCTTGACTATCCAAATAATAAAAGTTGGAACTGAAAGCTAACTTTAGTGAGATCGATGCACAAGTACAGATAGGAATCAAGGATTTAAGTGAAAATCATGAAGGAGATACCCCTCCTAAAAGAATATTGTACCAATCAAACAACTCTCAACCTGTTAGAAGGAAGTTGGGGACACAATAAGCAAACTATGTAGTCAGTCAGATATCTTGACATAAAGTTGGCATCACGAGATGATCAACACTAAAAATACTAATCTAATAAAGCTCTTAGAAGTCACTTGATGCTTTGACACTATTTATTAGCTTGATAACAAGCTAGATTCTAGGTTTGGAAGGGTCGATAACATCCATCTTTGTGGATGATAAATGCATATGTTATCCTCATTATGCTTAACATTCATGCTTTATGTTTATAAATATCACCTTTATACCATTCCATGAATATTTCCCTCTTTTCTTACACTTCCTATATTTTGAATGAAAATCACAAAAATAAGCATTGCCATCATCCTTGGGCTGATGACCCTTCAAATGACCAATGGAGATGCATAGAAGAGCCATAAGTCACTCACCAATGGCTCCCTCTCCTGAATGCATCGACAAGATCAAAGTTCAGTCAAGTCGTTGGGCCCCCAACCTAAAGGTCGAGTGACCCACATATTCTTTGATGATTAGAAAGAGATCGACAGTGGTGCAGCCTAATGGCTTGCATACATTCAGCATACGATGACTACTCAGAATGGTTAGCCATCAGTCGATGGTGTTGTCACCCTTTTCTCTACTGATATACAAGCCTAATGGTGTCCCTTCCCAAAGATCAAAAGGGTTGTCAATTGACTAGAACTTGAAGGCCCAAGCCTGATGCTTGGCCTACAAGAAGTGGTGGTTAACTAAAACCTTCAACCAATGAGGGCACATATTACGACCTTCTTGATGGTCCTACTGCAGAGCCTACCACTTCTATTCATTTTTTAATTGTGTTCCCCAATGTGCAACATCTGAGTGTAAAGACATAATCTTTATGATTAAATATTTACAAAATTGTATCAACTCTATAAACAAATATTCATTATAAACATGCTTTACATCTGAGTTGCAGAATATACAAGTATGATTACAAAATTTAGGCATAGGCATTGATTCCTATCTAGTCTTCAATAGGGGACAACTCATGCATGTCTCTTCTAGTTCTTCTCTCTATCACCTTTCCATGAGTTCCTAGAGGGAACAAAACCATACATGGACCCCATGAAGGAAAAATATGGGTCAGCAAGGCTGGTACTAAATTCAAATATTGAGCTATTATTCAGGTACGAGATCAATTCTAGGAGGGGACTATTTGGTGGACTTATTTTACTAAATGAGAATAACAAGTATCCATTTTTGAGTGTTTGAAATTGAAAATAGAGATTCTACAGGATAACAATTATGCATGATTGTCCAAGTTCAAGGTATAAAAATATCAAAAATATTTTCAATAATCAACTTTACATATCAAGAATGAACACTATCATATTGTTTCATTATTTATGGCTACAATGCCATGTGTTCAATCATCTATGAGAAAACAACACGGTAGCATACTATTTCAACCAGTATACTAGGGGACCACTAATCCATTACAACCAATGTATAGGGTGGTGGGACATACCCAACCTCTAAGAGCCAAATATCTAAAGGGCCAAATCCCAAAGGGACCAAAGTATAGGGAGTAAAAACTCTAGGATACATTTTAGTGCCATCGTAATATTTACAATATCCAACAATAATGAATTTGAGGTGAAAACTTTCAAAAGGTAGGAGCGGCTTATAAAAGTTAAGGGTTCACCACAAAACATGATATATGGAATTCAAGAGGGAAACAAAAATGACTAAATAACTAAATGAAGAATCTAGTACCTCAGATTCTTTAAAGCTTTGTAGATTGTTCAATCATAACAAGGCTCCAAGTAGAAAAATCTAAAAATTTATATAATGGTGTCATCATTTGGCTTGGAATCAATTATGTTTTCAATCTTTTCCATTTAGTGTTTTTTTTCATCTAGGGTTATTATTAATGTATGGTTCTTCCGTTATCTTTATTCATAGCTAAGTCATATATATTATCAATATTACATGCTTAATTGCTTTATCACTTTTCCGGTAAACAAGATAATGTTATTCTCTCTCTTATATAGAACAACTCCATTCATTCACTAAGATCAATTACATTTATTTACCAATGTACCTTTAATATGGATATTTAGGGTTAAATTCAATGCATACTAGTTATACAATCTTACCTAGGTTCCAACTATTTATGCTAATCAAAACATGAATTATTAATAAACTAATATAAGAATTGAATAACTTTATTTACAAGCTAACATAATGTTTGTCACCTATTTTTTTTCAAAGTTAGGGTTACCAATTCTCGAATAGGTTTTTCTTTTGTATTTTCTCATGTAACTTTTATTCATCATAATAGGTCGATCTTCATAGATTAATTTCTTTGATTCCTATGTATCATGATAGTAATTAGATATACATATATGTATATGTATGTTGATTCATGAAATAGTCACATTGGCTTATTGATTTTCATTCTAAGGATTACTTAAAACACTAAGCCACCTTTTAACCCTTATAAATGAAATTACATATATATATATTAATGTTAGTACCAATATGATAACTATTAGGAAAATCAAACGTGTGACTTATAATATTATTATTTCATTGATTGAAATCTAGCAATTTCATTTATTTATACCATTGTATACAAATTTCTCCTATACTAGATTTAATATTCTAATTTAAACATACATAATTATATTTGTACACTGATGGGATATGTTTATGTACTACTATGATAGGATTATATTTCTATATATAACTACCGTGTTGTCATACTTACTGGCTCTAAGTATAATAATTTAAATCTCAATCAAACAACAAGAGATTGGAAAATTGACCTATAGTTGGTGGAGTTCATCCTGCCTTCCATGAGCATAGTAGTAGGATGATTCTATTATAGATGATCTGAGTAGGTTGTCTTCATGTGGCTATAATGGATATCCCTCTTGGCATTCACACTTAGTGGCTTGGAATGAAGAGCTAAAGATGTAGTTTATTGAACCTACATGGTTGACACCAAGGGGAGGTGTTTGGCATTTCTTGTGTGGTAGTTGATTAGTAGGCGAAGTGAGAGGGCAACCTCATGGTTGATTGGTACCCAAAGGTTCCTTCCAAAACCACCACTGATGGAGGGGGTTGTTCTGACATTCAGGGCGCCTGGATGCAAGGAGAACAAATAGGATGTGGAGGAAGAGGACCTAGTTTGTGCTAATGGGGTGGGGCATATGCTCCACAAATCTATCCGTAGGTAATGGAAATTGGAGTGGTTGTTGATCTATACAATTGTAGGTGGTATCTCCCTATGTGGTAATGGTTAATAGGAGACTAGGGTTCCTAGTGGCATGCGATTATCAAGGTGATTCCCATGTCTAGGTTGAGCATTGGTGAACTATGGTTGTGTGAAGGAAGTTAGGGGTTTGTTTTCTTATTATTTATGGTGGTGAGTTCTGAGATCATCATACATTCATATCCAGCATATATGGAGGAGGAGATGGCAGCAATATGAAGCTTGTAGGTTTTGCAGAGGTGTGGGGTGCAGCAAGTTGCAGGTTGTGACCAGGTGGGGTATAAATGTATATTTATCATTGGTATTGCATGTTTTGTGTGATTAATCACAACTGGGGGTGTGAGGGTGAAGAGGTGCACTGAAAAATGCAGAAGGTTATAGATCTTTTAAAGGTGAAGTGGATCTTGTGGAGGAGGAATCACTATGGAAGGGGAAGTGGTTGTGCCTCTACTATGATGTTTGCAAATGTCTTGTTCCAAATTTGGGGCTTCAACCTGTATTGCAAGCGCATTAGTATTTTTGGGTGTGGTGAGACAACACTAGTTGTTAATTGGTGGTGGATCTTCATTCTTGGAGAGAGGGGCTATGTTAAGGCTTTCTGGGGGCATTGATGGTGTGATGGGGTGAGGAATAGTATAGCTGGTTGGGGTTGCAATCTGATCGAATGACTTGTTTGCTTTTTCTCTAGAGGCTACTGAAGATGGCCAGATCTATTCTCTTTTTTCAGAGGTAGTAGGTGCAATCGCAGGTAAGGTGATAAAAAGGAGGTGATTGGATGAAGCGGTGGTGAATCAATGTACAGGAAGTTCTCTAATATGAGACTCAACAACAGTTGAATAGGTGTGCAATGTCTTGGTAGTGGGCACCATGGTGAAGAAGAAGAAGAAGAGGGGTTAATCTAGCAGGTCAATGGTCAAAGAAGGATCTACAACGGTGCTTTTCTAGTTTTCCTATGATCGAGGGTTCTATATAGCTAGGGTTTTTGGGTTAAGGGAAGGGATGTGATGGGAGGAAAGAGACATTGGCCTTTATAATGCAAGTGTTAATAATTTCGTCAATTAAATTAGTAATCAATCATCTTTTTCTCATTACTCCATTGTTTTACAACTACTACATGAAGACCCCATGCGTTTTTGGATGTCAACCATGTGTGTGACTATTATATTGTATTCTAAAAATACTATCTCCCCACATTCAACCTAGTCAATTTATTTTTCTATCATTATTTACTTAATAATTATATATTAAATTCTAAATTATATTTTCATTTAATTCCAAAGCCATGAATTGGGAAATTAGGGGCAAGATATGAATGTAAGATCAAATCAAGTGCATTAGTATGAATTACAACAATTAATATGAAACTAGTGTATGGAACACATCTTGAGGGACTAATTTGTATAAAATTTTCAAGTGAAGACAATAGATATTGTTGTACAAAAGGAACTTAGATTGGAGATAAAATGTATCAAATACCATGAATCAAAATCTCTCATTAGCACTTGCAATGAATTACAATAATGTAAATAAGCTCAACGTAGGAGAGATTATGAGTAATATCTCAAATTAGACTTAATACCTTCTAGTATGTTACATTGAGGCTTGGGTCCAAGCAAAGTACCCCTCACCCCAAGTACCTCGAGTACACATGGAGAACTTATGAATAGACGTTCAGGGCTTCCATTAAGAGGAACTTCATTTTCTATCACAAATTGCTACCATTCTTCATCATGATCCGTCAACCTTCCACGCTTCCCTAATGCCTAAAGAGTCATTGAGAGAGAAGGAGGACTTCTGGACATTGCTACCACAGCCACAATCATCAAATCCTGGAATAAGGAGGTCATCACTGACATCAGCTCCATAGTGGTTGATGTTCATTGTATAATCCACCTTATTCCCTAATACATTCATCTCCCTTCACCCATCTATTCTTCATGGATGTGTTCACCTATAAATCTATATTGTCACTCACCACCATGAGTGGGTAAACCATTTTCTTGGATTTGGAGTAGCCACTAAGGTTGTCCCAACATGTAAATTCTTATATACATTGATGTATATACTCTTAGCAATGATTTTTAGTACTCTTAGACTTTCATGCTTCACTTGCATGACTAGCTACCATCTTGTGTTGTTTGATTTCTAACATCTCTAAAGATTAGTGTTAGTTTATTTTTAGATTTATGGAGTAGAATGAATGTATGAGAATGTTGGAATCCTAAATATAAGGATCATATAGTTTTCTTTTGATCAAATATTTGTCATCTTGGGAGAGATACATTCTTTTGATTAATATCTATCCTAACCTTAAATGAGGAGAAAATAGACACTAATGATGATTTCTTACAAACTATACTCAGGGTATACAATGGGTTTGAGTTTTGAAAGTTGGTGAGAGTCCTTAAAAGGTAAAATCAATTCCATGTTCTATCAATATATTCAAATCACCTCAAAAGATCTAAGCTCATTCTAGGCTGGTTAATATAGTTACTTTAGTTTTGTTTTCTAGTTCTTTCTTTGGATGTCATTGTCCCTTGAAGGACACTTTTATCTCCTTTTTATTAGAGGTAACTAAAGAAGGCTTTAGATCCTAAACATCTATATGTCCTTGAATTTGACATCATTTACTCCATAAGGACCCATATTATCATTGTAGGCGTCCAAGTATTAGGTATAAATGTAAATTCTGATTATTTTTGGATAAGCCTCCTTTTTGGATGCACGATCTGAGGCGATCGATTATTGGAGAATAAAGCAAAGTCCATTACCAGAAAATTCAAATGAGTTGGATATTAGAGGAACCCATGGTCCACTAGTTTAGGTCTTTGTAGTTTGGAATGGAATTATGAATGAAATATATGAAATCCATTACTTGTAAGAATTATTCGTTCACTTAATGCCACATAGATTTTTATTGTTGCATGTGATATTTTTATGATACTTATGTACACAGCATATCGATACATTGACCCAAGTTTTGTTACTATTTTATGCCAAGATCATAATTCAAAGGCAAAGTTGAGGTTGATTGAAATCAATAAAAAGATGAATATTTAATGCAACTATTGAGAATTAAAAAGTAGTTTCAGATTCTAATCATTTAGTTTTTATGTTATGAACCTCCTTTGAAGCTCAATTTTTTTGAACAACATGGCATATATTACCAATTATTCATGGTTATCTTGTAAATATGATATTACAAATATTGGTTATTTGTCATTGTTTCTCTGGTCCTCATTGATGGGGATAAATAGAGGAGTAGGTCATTACAACTACACTAGATCTAACATTAATGGTGAACATTAAGTGTTTGGAATGAAATAGACATTTTATAGATGATGATAATATTCAATCACAGTACAGAAAATTACATAACATAAGCTTCTCATAATGTGTTGTGAATAAAAGATAATAACTTTGTGGTATATTGAAAACCATTGTTGACTATCTCAAGTGTTTTAGTAAGGTCCTCCCTTTCTTTCAAACAAATAATTTCCAAATAAAGTTTCAATAAAACTCCCACTTTGATATATCATTTTTTGGGGTTCATTATGTGGGGTTTGCTTCTTGGGACATATTAGTTTTATTATAGTTATATGGCATTCAATAATATATACTATTTTGTGCAACTAAAAACTTGACATATTCAATTTTCCTCACCTCAGGTGGGACCCACAATAGAAACATAGAAAAGGCTTCTGTAACATTCTTTAAGGGAAATTTTGGACTAGCATAATCTTATTTTCAACCAGAAAAAAAAATGGACAGCTATATGAGGAGGTGCAAATCAAAACTAGTATAATGACAAAAAAAATGGTTGTCGGTCATGGTATATGTGGAAATCTATCACGCTAAATGAGATTACTCCAAACCAAAATCTCAATCAAACACTAATTAAGCATGTTATCAAATAGGTATACTATTAAATCCAAATATAATTTCAACATTTCATAAGAAACATTTACACAAGGGTCCAACTTCATATATATATATATATATATATATATATATATATATATTTGAGATCCATGTCCCAATGAGAGATATAATTCCAAAAACATTTATTACGTCCCAAGGTTTTGTACATTAAGGAGTTAAAGTAGATAGTATTAAAGATTTCAAAGACTAGACAACTTATAGAAAGGATAAAATATAGCCTAGGTTATAAATATTATTAATTTCTCTTACTACATTATACATGACAAGGATCATCATCCAATGTGTCACCAAATAACCATAACAATTATACTACAAGGTGGAACTACATATTTTTATTAAATCAGAGGTAGTTTGAGGTGTACCATCAAACTAGTAGTTGATCACTGTTCAATTGCAATTAGCCTCATATAACATCTAGGATGACCGAAATCCTAAGATTTCTTCCACTCATCAGTATGAGAAACAATCATAGTGGCACATCAGTCCAACTACTAAAACATCCAAGTCCGACTTGGGTATAGAGGTCATGATATTAGAAACTAGGATATAAACCCTCAAATATGAGTTACAACTGGAGTCTCTCTCAATCACATCAACATCCAAGACATGTCCTAAATCTCTCTCAAACACCTTGAAATTAGGATGATAGGGATAAACCCTCCCTAAACCCTCATATACTCAACAATATATGATTCTGAGCTCCCTTTGGATTATTTGTTTTTCTATCCAACAAGTTCTAACATTGAGATTGTTCTATAGTCTCAAGGCTCTACATGTTTAGGTTTACACTTGATTACTTAAGTCAATTAAATAATTTTGAATGCATCAATCAAGTAACATATAAATACCAAAAAGGTTCTTTCAAAATTAATTCGGGTTCGCAACCTTAGAAGATATAAAAATGTCTAAAATTGTTTCATGTTTCTCCATCAAAGCATAGGTATCTAGTCTTGGTTGTTACAAAAGTCGAACACAAACTAGTGTTTCATAATACCATCACCATCGTGACACCATAACTATAATTTAAAGCATCATAAACACCATATGGTACCCATCATATAGCAAGGATAAGACATGGGTCAGATTTTTGTTCATTAAGCATCAAGATATAAATATATGATATAAACTAGGGGTTATTACATTTTTATCTCAAATTTTAGACTTTTCACATTCAAGAAAAGACTAACTTTACAATATAAAATCTTTCTAAAGTTTAAATACAATTTAGAAATTTGTATCATCATCTTGTTATACACAACAATGTGTAAAACAACCATCTTTTTGCATTTTAAGGTTTTCTAGAGCAAGATTTAAGTTATGCGTGTAAAAAATAGGCAATAAATACTTTTAAGGTTATATCACTCACCTAGTAGAGAAGAAAATATAAATCTGAGAAGGAAATCTCTAAAATCAGCAACAAAACATCAAGCTCAAACCACCAAAGCTCTAAGAATGAATCCTCTTTCCATGAACATGGTGGTTCTAGAGCAAGGAAGGGAGAATAGAGGGTTCCCAATTCTTATTTGT